>CM046863.1:3861159-4028659 GCA_025617745.1 Heliocidaris erythrogramma
ATCAAAAACCTGACACCAGATTTGGACCTGCCAAATGCCCCGTGTATCTCAAACTACCCTGGAGGGGTAAAGGTATCTGACAAATACGCCAGTCAGATCAAACACGCAGTGTCACGTTGCTATTACGCGGTTTCGACACGCATTGTGTTTTCTACACACAGGATGCTACCGTCAACTAGCAAGGATGTATTACCCACCCCCCACTTGAGTAATGTTATTTACCGATTTCAGTGCCGGTGCGATGCCAGGTACGTGGGACGTACTTCTCAGCGGTTGGCTGATCGCATTAAACAACACATTCCCTCGATTATTCGGAACCGTACAACCACTCAGCGCACGCAGCCCGTCCGTGCCTGCAAATCTGAAATGCACGCTAACAGACCAAAGATAGCCAAATGCGATTCAGCGATTGGTCTCCACTTGCTGAACAATCCAGCTTGCGCACAAAGCTATGCCAAAGATCAATTCTCAATTATGTCCCGGGCCAGAAGCTCAGCGCATTTACGCTTTCTGGAAGCTGCTTACATTCAATCGCATGAACCTCTTCTGTGCAGACAAAAGGAGTTCGTCCAAGCTTTGCGATTGTTCTGAAATTACGGCGTCTAGGTTGCGTCCGGGTTCACCGAGTATAATATAGTTGATTTCAAGTAATTTGTTATATAGGCCTACCTGCGTGATAACCTGATGAGTGCAGGTCGAAAAACTTCGTTATCATGTCTCTTTTTCGTGCCATATTGAAATTTTGCAGTACCAAGAAATTATTTATTTATTTATTTATTTATTTTTATTTATTTATTTGTTTGATTTTATTTCATTTTTATTTATTTATTTATTTATTTTTTTTTTATTTATTTATTTATTTTATTTTATTTTATTTTATTTTTTTTTTGGGGGGGGGGGGGGGGTAACGTCAGTCATCAGCACCAGAGATAGCCCCAACTGGTGTTCGCGACTTTTTAAACCACCTATAGCCATGGTAGACAGGATGGTCCCGGTCTCACAGCCATGGCAGTCGGACTGATCTGATAATCAGAAATCAGATCCCGAGGTTTTTTTATAAAAGAAGGGGGGGCACTCAAATACAGGGCGGGCACAATGCATACCTTTTCTTTCAAATCCGCCACTATATAAAAACATATCTCCCGCCCCTTATGACAGACTGTGGAAGAAAGGATTGATTTATAAACTGAACAAACTTGGTTTCCAAGGCAACACTGTTAGGTTCTTATGGAACTACTTAAGTGGGCGCTCTTTCCAGGTCCGGGCAAATCAGTGCTACTCAGTAACACATAACATAGAGGAAGGGCTGCCCCAGGGCAGCTCACTTAGTCCTGTCCTTTTTAATTTGATGTTATCGGATATACCGATGGACGCATCTGTCAATATTTCGACATACGCTGATGACTGTGTAATATGGAAGAGTGGGAAAAACATAGATTTTCTGAAAAGAAAAGTACAAATCTACGTAAATAACCTAAATGAGTGGTTCAACAAATGGGATTTTACCCTTTCTAAAGAAAAGTCTGTTACTTTATTTTTCAGCAATACTAACAAAATTGTACAGATTGACTTAGATGGGGTCCCTTTACCACCAAAGGAGGAACATCTATTTTTAGGTGTAATGCTGGACAGGAAGCTTACATGGAGACCGCATATAAATATGATTGTAACAAGAGCTAAAAAAAAAAATAAATATCATGAAAAGACTAGCGGGAACTACCTGGGGAAGTAGCTATAAAAGCCTTCTGAAATTCTATAAGGTGGTCATTAGGCCACTCTTGGATTATGCATCTGAGGCATATGATTCGGCTCATGATCATGTGAAGAACTTCTTGCTGACTATTCAATACCAAGCTCTGTTCTGTACAGGGGCGTTGCCGGGAACTTCCTTAGAATCTTTACAGGTGGACACGGGTGAATTACCACTCGACCTAAGAAGATCCATGCTTAGCAACCGTGATAGTAAGGTGTAACCAATAAAGAGAACGGAATCGAAGTAAATCGGATAGGATTTATGTTGTGACCATTGAATGTTAATGTGTACAATCATACTGTATATATATATATAGAGAGAGAGAGAGAGAGAGAGAGAAACAATTAATGAATTCCAGAGAAGACATTGGTAATGCATTGAATTCCAACTTTTATATTTATTTTCACCAAATTTTCGATCCTCACGGATCTTCCTCAGGGTAATGAACAAAGTGAAGTATGTATGTGAAGCTCTGCTCAGAAAAAGTTGACAATGTAATATCATCATTATCATGACAATGTAATATCATGACAATGTAATATCATGACAATGTAATATCATGACAATGTAATATCATGACAATGTAATATCATCATTATATATATATATATATATATATATATATATATATATATATATTTTTTTTTTAAATAAGCTGCTCAAAGATGAAGCACTTAGTTATATACTAACTATAGGTATAGGTGCACTTTTCTTGTAATTTCACTTAATTGAAAGGCCCTTTAATGTCAGTATATACTCTACTTAAAAACAAAAACAGAAAGAAAATCTGTGTATGTATTTATTTTGCTTTTATTTTGCTTTTATATATTCGGATTTTCTAATCAGGTTCTATGAGGAATCAGAAAGAGCGCCCCCTGCTCACGTTTGAGAGACATAGGGAATACTTGTATTCCTAAGACGCCCTCGAAATGTACCTCGAGCGGGCTTGTCAGGATAACGTTGTAAAATCAGGGCAGGAGTCACTATGAACATGACGAACAAAGAAGCGGACAATTTATGCTGCTCCTCATTGTACCCTTCACAATTGCACTGGTTAACAAAAGAACATCCATTCATTGCTATCCTGTAAAAATATGTAGAACAGGTGTCACGTAATAGCAGTGAAGGGATGTCCTTTTGTCTACTAGAGCTATTGTGGAGGGTAGAATGAGGAGCTGCATAAATTGTCCGCTCTCTTTGTCACCGTGTTCATAGTGAGTGGCGGTCCTGCATGGTATCCTGGAATCTGTACCTTTCTAACAAAAACTGAAGTTAGACCCACGGATCAACAAACAAAGTATAAGTGAAAAGAGCAATTTAGTAAGGCAACAATAGTCAAAATTGACTAGTTTGCCTATTTTAAAACAACAACAACAACAACTTCCCACACCCATATGGGTCTTGCGAGAGTAGGCCTATATCGGGTGTGGCAGCTAGTTTTGTTGTGACCCGCCCCATCATTGACAGATGTGAGAAGTGGTCATGTAGCTAGTAGACCGTCCTTGTTTCATCGTTTGTTTTACCTTTGTGTTGTTTTTAGTTTTTTTGTTTGATTGTTTGTTTTGTTTTGCTCTGTCCTTTTGATTATCATAAAATGTTGGTGTGAAAGATTCCATCACTAGTTAACAAGCACCCCCCCCCCCCCCGTCACATCACCTGCCCTTGCCCTTGCCTGTGACGTCACGCGCTGCCTGTAATGTATTGTTGTTGTACGCACGTGTTTCATCTGGGCTGCAATCAACATGGACCCTGTTCCTTTTGGTAACTCCCTGGCCTTGATTGTTGAAAAGCAGTTAGCACAGAGCGCAAGGTAGGTCCATAATTTCATTTAATTTCGTTTGATCCGGGATAACAAAGAAAGAGAGTAAAAACAATGTGAAACCGAAGAGAGAGAGAGAGGAAGAGAAGAGTCGGACTCTGGCGTGCACACTTTACCAAGGCCTAGACCGCGATCCTCCGCCGCCCCTTCGGCTCCGGCGCGCTGCGGAGAAACGTTGAGTTTTTCGCTGACGTTGCACTGGCATGAGTAGCAAGGATTAGCTTGTGAGTGTAAAAAAAAAAAAAATGGCTATAGGCCTATGCCTTTTACATCACGAAGCCAGGCAATTTTTCCTCAGCAATCTAAATCAATGCACACGGGTTAGCAGGACATGAAAATGCGGTTACTAGGCTAAATACTTTTCTGATCAGCTGATAACTCCCGCGACCGACAGGCCCTTCCCCACAGCGTTTCCTTTAGTTTTAGGCATGTTAGGGAAACGTTTTGTAATTGTATACCGGTACTATTAGTATGTCTTTTTGATCGTACATATTTTTACAAAAATATCCAAAAAAAGATCAGAAATTTCCGAGAACTCACCAGTGTCCACATCAGCAAGTAATGGTCATATTCACTCATAGGTACATGTACACGCCATTGCAGACTGTGTAGTAACGCAGCCAACACACATCCCATACCTAAACTGCATCACTGTGCATTTCTGGCTATATTTAATTGAATATAATATATTACAGTTTACTTATATCCAAAGAATTATATTGAATAATAGATGATTAAAACTTACCAGGTTGTTTTGTGACCTTTGAAGAGGGTTTCCTGAAATTTTGGGTCCTTTTTGTCGATAACTGCTATCGAGACTGTCCCGTCAGCATCCAGTTTGTATTTTTCACGATTATGATGAAGGGAGCCCTCAGCGCTCGTAGTAGTACCGGCGCGATGGGTTCGTCGATCTCCTACGAAGACCTGAAAGGGCCAAACTGACGACGTAAAAAAAGAAAAAATATTACGTACGTACGTAATATTTTTTATTTTTTTACGTCGTCAGTTTGGCCCTTTCAGATCTTCGTAGAATAGCTTGTGTGCGTAACATTCTGCGTACGTATCAACGGTGCGTAACCATGTAGAGCGGCCTCACTAGTGCGCAACATTATTGAGAGCAATCGTGATCCGTATGCAGGTGTGGGTAACAAGTTCCAAAAAGAGAGCTGTAAATGTAAGTTTTTATAACTTTCTACATTTTGTATCTTAACGAACTGATAACTTAAACTCTAAAGAATGATACTTAAGTATTAGTTTGCCCACAAAAACATCCATTTGAAACAAAATTACATCTGTATCCCCAATACCCAGTATACACACATGTATATGATTCTAATGGTCAATATGACCATTGCTTGCTGATGTGGTCATATTGACCATTAGAATCATATACATGTGTGTATACTACTGGGTATTGGGGATACAGATGTAATTTTGTTTGAAATTGATGTTTTTGTGGGCAAACTGATACTTAAGTATCATTCTTTAGATTTTAAGTTATCAGTTCGTTAAGATACAATATGTAGAAAGTTATAAAAACTTACATTTACAGCCCTCTTTTTGCCTTTTTGGTACTTGTTACCCACATCTCCATACGGATCACGACTGCTCTCAATAATGTTGCGCACTAGTGAGGCCGCTCTACATGGTTACGCACCGTAGATACGTACGCAGAATGTTACGCACACAAGCTATTCTACGAAGACCTGAAAGGGCCAAACTGACCACGTAAAAAAATTAAAAATATTACGTACGTACGTAGTAATTATTACGTACGTACGTAATATTTTTTTTTTTTTTACGTCGTCAGTTTGGCCCTTTCAGGTCTTCGTAGGAGATCGACGAACCCATCGCGCCGGTACTACTACGAGCGCTGAGGGCTCCCTTCATCATAATCGCGAAAAATACAAACTGGATGCTGACGGGACAGTCTCGATAGCAGTTATCGACAAAAAGGACCCAAAATTTCAGGAAACCCTCTTCAAAGGTCACAAAACAACCTGGTAAGTTTTAATCATCTATTATTCAATATAATTCTTTGGATGTAAGTAAACTGTAATATATTATATTCAATTAAATATAGCCAAAAATGCACAGTGATGCAGTTTAGGTATGGGATGTGTGTTGGCTGCGTTACTACACAGTCGGCAATGGCGTGTACCTATGAGTGCCAGTGTCTGTGTATCCATGCCTCCCAGTCCTAACTTAGTCATGCACTGATGGCTTTTTTAAAAATGGCGGCTGCGTGATACAACCATGATTGAAACTACATGTATACGTCGCCGACAGCGCGCGCCGTCGCACGCAGCCGCCATTTTAATTTTTATATCTGCATGACAAGAGGAGATATGGAATGGATACACAAACGCTGGGTGAGTTCTCAGATCTTTTTTTTTATTCTTTTGTAAAAATATGTACGATCAAAAAGACATACTTTAAAGTATTACAAAACGTTTCCCTAGGAGGAAACGCTGTGGGGAAGGGCCTGTCGTGTCGCCGCAGGAGTTATCAGAAAAGTGTTATTTCAGGGCATTTTCATGTCCTGCTAAACCCATCATGCCCGTGCGCATTTAGATTGCTGGGGGAAAACGCCTGACTTCGTAAAAGGCGTATACATGGTATAGGGTGCGCGCGCCGGTATTCGGTCACTTAAAAAGAAATCGCCGCTAATATGAATACCTATCTCTTTAAATTGACAATCTACCATCAAAAGAACCGCAAAATTGTCCTTTAAATAATTATCAAAATAATTTAAAACATGGAAACTTACCCCCAAAAATATCGCCGACAGAAGAAGGAGAAGTTTTCCGCCCAGTATTCGGTCGGCGCCGTCCACAATTCGGTCACGCGATAGTGCGCTGCATCTCGGGAGAGTTATATAACCATTTTTGTCACATTTCTGCATTTTCTGTGGCTTCTATATATTCATACTTAAATGTATGAGAATTTTTATCCATTAAAATCCACAAATCGAAGCTCTAGGGTCAGAAATAATGCACAAAATGTATTCCTAAAAAGAGCAAAGCGCGTCGGCAAAGCGCAAAGCGCGTCGGCGAAGCGCAAAGCGACAAGTTGCACACAAAGCGCGTTGGCGCAAGGCACTCAATGTTGCCTGACCGAATACTGGAAGAGCGCCATCTCACTGGCAGGGGTGAGGTATATATTCTCTTGCTCATCGCTGAGATCGCCGTTTGCAAATTCGCTGCGATAGATGGAAGACCTGGAAGCTCCTCTTCACACACATACTACATGTAAATTCATTGCACCTGCACACATAGTTATTTCACCATAGGCGTCTACATATATGGCTATGCGTGTTAACTCGCGCGCTAACGGAACCCGGAAGTGCGGAAACTTGGGTAACACTGACCAGTTTCGAGGGTATTTGGAGATCTTTTCCAGGGCGTCCGACGTGAATTGCTTTCAACATTAGAGGTAACTTGTTCATGTGTCTGTTATGTATAGGTTTCGAGCCTCAAAAATTATTCATGAGTTCTTCACAGCTGTTCAAAGAGCTGCGTGACCGAATTCTGGAATATGACCGAATACCGGGCCGCGCACCCTAGCCAATTTTTTTTTTTTTTTATCATACATAGCATGGTCATGATCATGATGATGAAAGTTGAACCTTTCACAAGATAGGTTGAGGAAGTATGAATTCTAAATGTTTTGATGTTTCTTTATTGAAGCGATACGCCACCAGGCGGCCGTGGGGGAAAGTCAGGATTGTGTAAACCCCATTCACTTGTACACAAAGTTTGTCCGTTGAACACGTCCGTCAGACTACATTTTGGACTGCACGAAGCTGACCGAATCTCGCACAAGAGCTTGAGCTCAGGTGGAGCGTGCATTTTTCGCGATGAACAGTCTGGCCGAAGTTTGCGCCCAGCGGGCAACGGCATGATCGAGTAACAATCACGTGCCATCTCGCGGCATAAAAACGTCCACAATCTGCGGTTGAGTATTGCATATTTTTCGTAAAATCCAGTGACGGAATTAATGGGTTAATTTTCATTAAGTGTCAAGACACACAACCCCCCCCCCCCCCCCCCCATATCATACCTAACTGAGGGGGTCAAACGTTTGACCGTATGTAAGAGTTGGCTATTATAGCTAATATGCCCAGTAATCCTCAAATTGGCAAGAATCCTACCTAGGATATCAAAAAAACAGATTTGGATGGAGCGGAGGTATATAGTGCAGCAAGATCAAATTCGCTGTCAATTGCTCGTGGTCTAGTGGTAAAGGCGTCTGGTCCCGGGTTTGAATCCTGCTCTTTCTTGCTGATAATTTTTTCAGTTATGAATCGATAACGATAACGTTTATTCCGTTACAAATAACTGAATTTCAACAATGAAAACCAAGAAACTTGACTTATTATTCACTTGTTCAGGCGGATTTAATGGCGGCTGGGCATAATAATGACTTTGGCCTAAGAGTTTATGGAAGATTTCTAGCTGTACGAAATTTCGGGGAAGGTGAATTTGTGGAGAGTGTGAATCGGTGGACTTCGCACCGTTCTACCCTGGGTGCGCACACACGTACACACAGGGTTTTGTATAGCTCCTATAGCTTCACGGTTTTACAGACAAAATAATTAAAAACGTCTAGAACTAGACTAGTGCTGACTTCGCGTCGGCGCTGCTGCTCGAGAGAATTAGCGGTCATCGTTTGTCATGATAATGACAATTCTTACAGCAACATGCGGAAGGTAAGCTGAATCCTATCCCCGCTGCCGAATTTTTGTAGATAAGTGTTCATATTATCAATAGAAGATTAATTTTAACATTGAAATGTGACCAGAACCACCACAGCAAACACCGAGAGTGGTTTGCAAGTTTCACCGTGCGTCGGAATGGGTGATTCTGACGCGTGGTTTTTCTGTGTTGACACGATCCGATACAGGCCATAGTAGCAAGCCGTGTACAGCTCCGTAGGCCAGTACCAGATTGATAAGCCAAGGAGCTCGTACAGCTAGGAACATGCCATCACAGAAATTGGCATCTCCCACTCATAGCGACTTGGCTACATGTATATACTTTGTGTGTTGAATCTAGGCAGTCATACACCCCAACTTTTTCAAACACCACTGCACAAAAGTCGACCAACATTCACTCAAAAATCGGCATTTAATTTACAAAAACCGACCCCAATATATCCATGAAATACAATAAATTCAACTCACCGATGTTGGAAAAGACACATGTAATTCCAAAAATTAAATCCCTAATTCACTGTCGATTCTGGCGAAGCAAGGTATCGGAGTCATTGTGTACATTTCCTGGTCGCGGCAAGCGCTGACATCTCCACAAAAGAATTTTGTCATTGAAAATTTGGTCCGTATAATGTACACGGAAAGTCTCGATTTTCTGTGTGCGCGATCGTAGAGATCGATGTGCGCTTGCGATACCGAGTTTCTCTGTGGACAAAATTTTATTTGCCAATTTTTATTCCAAGACATCGGTGGAATGAAAACAACTCGCGATCGCGAAAAAAATCGGCGGGATTTCTTCGGTTTTGGACATGATTTTGACTTTGGATTTTGCTGGAAATATCAAAAAGTTCTTACTAATGGCCATTTGAGATAGGAGTGAGATTTCTTAAGAGCTGAATTTGAAAGGAAGTATTTGACATATCTGATTTTCCCCCCATACCTTTGGTACATGCTACAGAAAATGTCTGTATTTTTGCATTCATATCACGTAGTGGTCAATATGACCACTATTCGTGGTGTGGCATCTCCCTGGTTCCACAAAAACTATGATGGTTCCACAAATGTTCATGATCTGTGAGCATTTTCTTGTAGATAATGTGAAAGAGAAAGGATGGGCTGCATCTTTTTTAGCCTTGGGTTAGGTTTGCACGTATTGCTATTAGGATAAGTGTTCAGACGGCAGGATAAGTGTTCAGACGGCAGAATATACTGGATGAGCTCTTTGAGAGAAGATTATTGCAGTTCTAATGGGGTGTTGCAAGAAAGTTGCAATTGATTGCAAGTTGCAACTGATCGGTACTGACCAAACAAAATCATTGTTGCAAGCGCATCTTTTTGAATGGGCAGACCCTGAACCATTCAGAATGGTTGTTCTAATTTGCTTTAGGGGTGCGCGGTATTCGGTCACTAAAAAGAAATCGCCGCTGATGAATACCTGTCTCTTTAAATTGACAATCTACCATGATGTGTGGGTAGGCCTATATTCTCTCTCTCACCATGTTCACTATCATGATCATCATGACTATGCTATGTATGATAAAAAAAAAAAAAAAAATTGGCTATAGGTCTTTAAATTGACAATCTACCATCAAAAGAACCGCAAAATTGTCCTTTAAATAATTATCAAAATAATTTAAAACATGGAAACTTACCCCAAAAAATATCGCCGACAGAAGAAGGAGAAGTTTTCCGCCCAGTATTCGGTCGCGCCGCCCACAATTCGGTCACGCGATAGTGCGCTGCATCTCGGGAGAATTATATTACCAATTTTTTTCATATTTCTGCATTTTTAGGCATTTTCTGTGGCTTCTATATATTCATATTTAAATGTATGAGATTTTTTATCCATTAAAATCCACAAATCAAAGATCTAGGGTCAGAAATAATGAACAAAATGTATTTCTAAAAAGAGCAAAGCGCGTCAGCGAAGGGCAAAGCGACAAGTTGCACACAAAGCACGTTGGCGCAAGGCACTCAATGTTGCCTGACCGAATACTGGAAGAGCGCCATCTCACTGGCAGGGGTGAGGTATATATTTTCTTGCTCATCGCTGAGATCGCCATTTGCAAATTCGCTGCGATAGAGGAAAGACCCGGAAGCTCCTCTTCACACACATACTAAATTCATTGCACCTGCACACATAGTTATTTCACCATAGGCGTCTACATGTGGCTATGCGTGTTAACTCACGCGCTAACAGAACCCGGAAGTGCGGAAACTTGGGTAACACTGACCAGTTTCGAGGGTATTTGGAGATCTTTTCCAGGGCGTCTGACCTGAATTGCTTTCAACATTTAGAGGTACCTTGTTCATGTGTCTGTTATGTGCAGGTTTCGAGCCTCAAAAATTATTCATGAGTTCTTCACAGCTATTCAAACAGTTGCGTGACCGATTTCTGGAATATGACCGAATACCGGGCGCGCGACCCTACAATTTGCAATCGATTGCAACTTTCTTGCAACACCCCATAAGTCTAATAATTAAATTTGGAAGTTGTTTCTTTTTGGTTTGGGGGTTTATTTTAGTTTTTATTTCTAAATGTTGAAAAATAAACATTAGATCCACTTCTACAATGTATCATGGGGTAACATGCTTCCTACATTTTACTTCAATTCAGATTCTCATTTGTGAAGAAGAATGGATCTGTTTTGGATCTTCATTTAGTTCATGGACCGCACTAATTTAGAACGATATCAAAGAATTACAATCCATTACAACAAATACAAAAGAGAAAAAGTTAACCTACCTTGTAGGTAGTCACGGCAAACAAGTGATGTACATGTAAGGACCAACTTTGACCCCTGAAACTTACTCATAGGACCAAACCTGTAGGACTACATGTATGTCGGCCATTCATATCTGGACGAGTGTAAAAAGAGCACCAAAATGAATGGAAGCAGGATTTGATTTACTTAATAGCCTATATTTTGCTAGATTACCTGAAATAGGGACTCTTTAGCTATACTCTGCTACAAATTTAGAGTTCCAAGATAGTAATAATAATAATAATAGTACATTTTATATAAAGCTCATTAACTATCCAACAACTTGTTCTACTGCGCAGCATGAGCTGATATGCTTGTTATTAATTGAATAGATATGCTTTGAGTTTTGATTTCTATAATCAGGATTTGATTTACTTAAAAGCGTACATTTGAGGCTTTTGAAAATGAATTAATTTCCTCTTCGTCATGTACAGCTATGCAGGGGTACAAGGTTATTTCAAATGGCCTTGTATGATTGCTGAAACTGTTTTTTTTTTGTTTTCTTCTCTGTATAGGAAGCGCTTAGAAGAACATTCCTACTGGGACGATAAAAGACGTCTGACAATGGTTACCAACAATCACATAGCAATCCCTGTTAATGCTCAATGTGGACAGGCCCTCCTATGCACAGAGAGGAAAGGACTGCAAGGAAACTTCTCATTTCTTCATACATCTCGTAGTAACACAGACAGTGATGAGTGCTCAGAGATGGGAACACACCAGTCTGCAGGGCACCATTCTCTGCAGTCTGCAGGGCTTGCAGAGAATGGTGTACAATCAAATATTAGGACAGTGACTGATCCAACGTGCTGCTTCGGTTCACCTGAGAAGGCATCATTTACCACTCTACCACAATCATCCATTGAGGAATCACAGGTATTAGGGAGTGGTAGCAGACCCCTTCTTCCATCTTCATCAAATGAAACCAGCGAATGTACTTGTCCTAAAAGTGGTCACCACCACTCTCTCACCTCTGCACATGAACACCTGGAAGTCCTATACGGTGGAAGGCTGTTTGATTTTGAAGCCAAGCTGGTGTGTATGAACCTACCACTCTCAAAGAAAGCAAGACTCACCACTCCTTACGATAGACTGAGGGTGATGATAGAGGGATGGGTGAAGGAAGGAACGATACAGTGGAAGGAGGAGTTAGCAAAGGAGATCCCTAAGAATTGGGAGAGACATGGAGATTTAGTTTTGCTGTCATCCTCCAGCTTCCAAGATCCAGCATGGTCTTCTGTGTAGGTATAAATGGCTAAGTGAGATAGTTTTTTATCGATCTTGAGGGTACATTTCTGAGACTCTGGCTTTCAACTTGCAATGAGTTGTGACTTTCTGGATTTAGTTTTGTTTGTGTATTTTCTGGAAGTAGAGATTCTAAGAATTTCAAATTTTCAGTTACCCTCGCTGGCCTTGTTTCATTAAACTTTAACATGTTATGATAATTGATATAAGCTACTGAAATCGTTGCATTTGATTGGCTGTCAGTGAATTTGTCATAGAAATGTGGCAGTTATCAATTGAAACAAGTTTTATGTAAGAACAAGCTCTTAGCTTCCTGGGGACGTTTTATCAAGTGTCTTGTCAGTGATTTGTACCGACAAATTTGCTCTCAACCAATCAGATGCAAGGATTTCTGTAGCTTATAACAGTTATTGCAACTTGTTATTGATGCAAAGTTTTATGAAACAAGGCCCAGTTACACCTCCTACACTAACCAAATTATAAGCCTTGACACACCACTATACATGTATGTAGCTAACCCTAACTTTAAATCTTACCAGGGGAGCGTTTCATCAAGCGTTTTGTCAGTGAATTTTACCAACAACTATTATAAGCTACTGAAATCCTTGCATCGATTGGCTGAGAGCAAATTTGTCGGTAGGATGTGGTTGACTTTTTTAGCTCACCTGAGCCTAAGGCTCGAGTGAGCTATTGCGATGGAAATTTGTCCGTCGTGCGTCGTCCGTTAACTTTTTACATTTTCATCTTCTTCTCCAAAACCCATGATCAGAATTCAACCAAACTTGGTAGGAATCATCCTTAGGGGTAGGGGACCCAAAGTTGCTAAAATGGTACATGTGGCCCGCAGGGGGGCCCAGGGGGAGGGCCCCCAATTTTAAAAGCTATGTAAATTTCAAACATCTTCTTCTCCAGAACCAGGCATAGCTCAGACTTGGTATTGTGTATGGAGATACCTCTATAGACGAAAAATGAAAGTTGTTCATGAATTTTTTCTGGGTGGCCCTATAGGGGGTCTGTGGGGGTAACATACTGGAGGGGGGGTGTGGCAAGTTGTCCGCCATCCATAAACTTTTTACATTTTCAGCTTCTTCTCCAAAACCCATGATTGGAATTTAACCGTACTTGGTAGGAAGCTCAGACTTGGTATTGTGTATAGAGATACCTCTATAGATCATGAAAGTTGTTCATATGCTAGAGAAAACATGCACCAGATGTGAATTGATCCACCTCAGGTGAGCGTCGTGCCCCCTGGGGCTCTTGTTTGAAGAAGAAGCAGAACCTCCAACATCAGAAATACCAGAGCGGCTCCAGCCTTACTTTGATGCCTGGACATCTCACCCCCCAGGTTGCAATCTACCAAGAAAGCCCTGGGTACAACTGAACAGATTGCGGTCTGGTTTTGGCCGATATGCAGCAACCATGAAAAGATGGGGAATCACAGACTCTGACCTCTGCCCATGTGGACAAGTACAAACCCATGTACATGTTATCAATGAATGTCCCGTGATGAGACCCCCGTGCCCACTCACAGAGGTACATGTACATGTAGACAACCCAGACCTGGTCACCTACCTCAGTAACTGCCAATTTTGACTGATGTGGATGACATACGAGAGAAGAAGAAGAAATTTGTTGGTAAAAATCACTGACAAAACGCTTGATGAAATGCTCCCCTGATCCGTCTAAAATCAACCTGCAACCTTAACCCTTTGACAAAATAAAGCTAGAGCAATTTTTTGTGTCGAAGCACCTTGATTACAATTTGTTCTGTTTTAAACAAATTTACAAGAAAATCATTCTTTGAGGCGTAAACATGCTCTGATAAATACTTAATGGTACAGAATGGTATTTCTAGTTTATGAATTGTTTGTATCAAGAGATAGCTAAGAGGTTTCAGAAAAAAATTTGTTTATCACATCTTTATCACCATATTTTGGATGTGGTTAAGTAATCACAAGTTATATGTAGAGAGAGAGAGGAACATTGCCCCCCACCAATGTTATGAGGTTAAGAGCATTTTATTACGTGTTCATCAGCTTAACCCTTGTTCGATGAAAGCTTCATCCTGGATTTGTAAACATCATTTTGCAGGCCAGACTTATGGACAATGGTCGCTAGCACACTGAGCTGTAGAAGGATTGCCAGGAGAGGGCGCATCCAATCAGATGACTTTCGATCTCCTAGGACTGAGCTTGTACTAGGTACAGATCCATACGTTGAACACAGAGATAATGGAATCATGTAAGTTTATTTCGGCCTAAAATAATTTCATTGGTCAAGATTGAGAAGAGTATATCAGGTGGAACAAAGACAGAATTTTCTCTGGGAAGCTCACTAGTAGCAGCGTGAGTAGAAAAAACGAATTCATGACTTAACGTAAGTGATTTCTCAGATATTATTGGATTTACATGTATATACTTTATTAATTTTGCAGTGGAAACTCGATATAAAGAGGTCTGATATAACGATATTCCTGATATAACAAGGTAATTTTGATGGTCCTAAGGACCTTGTTATACTGAGTTACCACTGTACAACTAAATTAACTGACAAAGGGTATTCCAATTTCATTTCTATTTTTCTCTCTATACCCCTTTGTGCTTGATGCTTATTTTATCCTTTGTTTTTTTCTAACTCTCTCTTTCTCTCTTTTTCTGTTGTGCTTGTTTCCCTTCTGTCTCTTTACCAGCTCACACTTTCGATCATGCATCTTTTGTCTCTCCCTCTTCATGTTCTTTTATTCTTTGTTTCTCACAAGTTGTGAACACAGTGTCATTTAGCTCAATCCGAAAATTGAGTAGGGTTCGAATGAAAGGAGCAACTTTTTTTCTGGACCTCGGGACTGATTTTCTTCCTCTTCATCTTGTCCTTACAGCTACACATATGACATTCACTACAGCATGTTTTCATCAGGTAATATCACTGAGAAACTGAGAATAGCCAACTTAGATTGCTCCAAAGAAACTGTGGTTGACCTGTATGCAGGTATGTACTCTGATGTACTTTAAAACCAGAAACGTTTGCGACATGATCACATGATACTTTAGCGATTTCTAAATAACAGCAATTTTCACAGCAAAAAATTATTTGTTGTGTCAGTTGTAGTTCAATAATTATGCGGCATGAAGCTTTGGCGAATCTAAACATTTCACAAAATTTGCAAACAACATTGTGCATTCACTATGTGCTTTCCAATGTGTTTCATCTCCTGCAAGTTTAAATCGCTTTGTTATCATTATAGTTCATTGGTTCAAATAACCTGTATCCCGCACAAATCTACAATCATGCAGCAAAATCTTTTTCTCTTATTGATCTACCAGCCATCCTCATCCGGGAAGCGTTTTATCAAGCGTTTTATCAGTGATTTTTACTGACAAATTTGCTCTCTGTAAGCGCTTTGGTCGGTAACATTGTAACTGGTAAGGTGCTATATAAGAAAGAGCTATTATTGCTATTAACATAATTTTTCTCAGTACGAAATCTCACTGTATTATTCTTATCTTTATTAGGTATAGGCTATTTCACACTGCCGTACCTAGTTCATGCTAAGGCTAAGCTGCTGTATGCTTGTGAGTGGAACCCCCATGCTGTGCAGGCATTACGCAAGAACCTGAACCTGAACGGTGTTGATCAGAGGTGTATTGTGCTAGAGGGAGACAACAGAAAGGTAACATTTATCCTGCCAAAAGCATATCACTATAGGTGGTCCGGAGGTCAAAGTCCACCAAAATGATTTATAAAAAGATATTCTGAAACTTTCCCACTTGCAATGATCAGATTAAGGCTTCAGTCACTCTAGCAACACCAACAAGGACTGAGCAGAATGTTTTGTTTAGTATCCTGAATGGCCCAGACCCCCGGGTATCGCATATCATTAAAAATCGCCAAAAGCGGCCAGACTGCACACTTCACATGTACATGTATTGTACACAATGCAGAAATGTCAATAAATGAATATGTGAAGTTTTATGGGCTTATTCATTATGCGATACACTATCTGTGTGCCAAGTTTCAGATTTTTTTTTATCACTCCATGGCCTATACCTATTTCTCCAGCTGCAAATAGAACAGTGGAAGAATTATCAAATAGCCCAAAGAAGTAAATAGTTTTGTGATTAATTTTTGAGTAAGAACCTTAAAGAGTTCTGGGAAAGGTATAAATAATTTGTGAGCTTTGTCATTTCCTTTATGTCAGTTTGGAAGAACATCATAGTAGGGCCCTGAAAAGGATTGCTATTCAAATGCTCTTATATTCGAAATACGACTAGAAATAGGTGAAATGTTCGGGCCCAACATTCATGCCACTTGTGTGTGTAGTCCCATATACCCATGTCTGTGCGCAGTGCATGTGCTTTTCAGCGAGATTGGGTCAATTTCCTATCTATTTTGATATTCCAAAACAACACAGTAGAAAACAATTATTACATACACATCAGCCTTTCCCAATTGCTATGTGACAGTTTCTTTCACAATGTAATTCCATGACATGAACTCAACTTTATCTTTAATATGATTTTGATTTTCACTTTCACTCTTCTTCTAGGTGTGTCCTAAAGGAGTTGCAGACAGGGTGAACCTTGGGCTTATTCCATCATCAGAGCAGGGGTGGTCAATATCCTGTGCTGCATTGAATCCAATCACTGGAGGTATACTGCACATCCATGGTAATGTAGATTCCTACCCTCACAAGGAATGGAATGATCCAAAGAATACTACATGTACATGTACCTCTTCAGAAGCAGAGAAGTGTTTTAGCAGTCATGATCCTGATAGTGAAATCTATACAGTGAGTAGTATTTCCAGTGTGTGTACACAAGGAGCAACAATGTCTGCATGTGAAAGGACTGCACCTTGCCCACAGCTGGAATCCAGGGACACACAACCAGTGGTAGTGAAAGACAGTATGTTGCATAAGTACAAAGTAAAATGCTTGTCACATGGTATAACGGGTAACACTCCTCAAAGAGAATGCTTATCACATGGTATAACAGGTAACACTCCTCAAAGAGAATGCTTATCACATGGTATAACAGGTAACACTCCTCACAGAGAATCAGGTCATGATGAGGACACGTCTTCTTCCTCCATTTCAAATAGCGAGTCAGATGTAAGAGATTGTGAGGTGGAGGCATCGTCCATTTGCCCTAGTCAGGGACTGTGCCAAAGTGATTTATTTGATAAGAAATTGTCTGATCTTTGTTCAGAGTTCAAGCAGGGGAAATGGGTTGAATGGGGGCGTCATGCTTCACAGAAAATTAAAGCGCTATTGTATGAAGAGCATGGAAACCAATGGAATGTGGAGATGGTGCACATAGAGTATGTCAAGTCTTATGCTCCACATATTGATCATCTAGTAGTAGATCTAAAATGTCAACCAATCTCGTGACAAAAGTTAATTCTCATTATGTTACTCCAAAGCGATTATTCGTATGTCTAGCTTTGGTGCCATCAGAATATACTTAAGGCAAGAATTTACCCTCTTTGCAGATTTTTGTTTAAGGTTTTTCTTTCAAAGTGATGCATGTAGTGGACATCACCCTCATATATATAGACAAAGACAAAGAATGCACACTAACGCATGGTTCTATTTGCTACTCCGAGTTTCATGCTTTTCAATTCAATTTCAATTTCAATTTCATTTATTTCATTCAAAAATATAAAACAAATTACAAGGTAAAGAATATACAGTAAAATAGAATGAGGAGACAGCTTGGAAGAACAAAGTCTTATAATATGCTGCCACCAAAATACAAATGATTGAAACCATGTAACATACGACAAAATAATATGAGTAAAGAGAGCAAATAACAACTATAACCAAGTTAGATAATGCAATATATAAAATAAAATATATTGAATAATTATAAGACCTTACAAACCCTAAACAAACATAACATAAAAGATAAAAGAGCCTGAAATAGATAATTTACACATAGTTTTGTAAAAGTAGTTTCTTGTAATTCTTTTTAAAAACATTTAATGAAGGACTTAATTTTATTTCTTCAAATAAAGAATTCCAAATTTTGGGTCCTTTATAAAAAACTGAATTTATACCAGCGTTTGTTTTAAAAAGAGGTAAATAAAAATTAAACGGATTTCGCATATCATAAGAGGTTATTTCAGAGATCAGATTGAATTTTTGTAATAGAGGTATAGGTACACATTTTTTAGCTACTACATACATTAAAATAGCAATATTAAAATTATTTAGATCATATATATTTAACAAATTTAATTCAATAAATATAGGTGATGTATGGGCAAGAAAATTAGCATGAAAGACAAGACGAACAGCTTTTTTCTGCAAACGGAATAATCTTAACATTGAGTAATTTGTGGAAGAAGCCCAAGCTACATTACAATAATTAACTTTTAATAGCAATCTTCAGGCAAAATGTACTTCAATTCCAATGAACAATCCTTTTCTACCCTCATCCCTCATCTATATTGCTCTGCAACGCATCAAGCACTCTCAGTCCTACAAGGAGAGCACCCTACAAGTATATATATATACATGTATATATATGTAACATGATGGAACACTGCATTTCAGCATGTTTTGCCTTTGCTATATATACAGTACCTACATCTAAGGGGTGTTAATTAATTGCAAATCCCCCAAATCAGTCACAAGTCTTGCAATTGATTGCAAGTTCCATTTAAAATGCATTTATCATATTTGCAATCGATTGCAACGCCCCATAAGACTGCCAGTTCCAATTGTTTCCAACAAAAATCCTTTTAAGGCATCTGTGCCAAGTCTTATTATGATACGACTGTTTGGCTTCCTCCGTGTGAGCATGTTTTGAGTAACAAGTTCTTGGAAAGTGCTTTATCCACACAGCTAATCGCATTAGATACATATGGGCAAACTCGTTTTTGTCAGACTTTTCTAAATTTCCATTGATAGCGGGACACGATGACCCATGGTAGGCCGGTAGCATGCGATAAAATAAAGACTGTGTTCGACATGTTTTTCAACTTGCAAATTATGGATATAATATGGACTAGCATGCTCCAGTCTTAGAACTTTCACACCCGAATTACCTCTCCGCGCCCTTTCTTTGGTCATTAGCAGGCGTTATCCTACTTATTAGATCATTCTACTTGGTCTTCGGTCTAACAAATCTTACATCGTCGTTGTTATAATCCTCCTAAATTGGGCCCACCCACTTCTTACCTGCGTAATTACTCTCCTCATCGGTTTTGTCATCTAGGAATTCCTTCTTGACAAGGCATTCCTTTCAATTGCAGCGGATATATATCCTCTGTACCGTACATTTTCATCCCCCTCCTCGGATTGATTTCTTATGTGCATACCTACAACATAGGTTATCTGTAATTCTATGACCTTCATGTCACTATTCTCTAAATCTTCTAGGACTTGTTGTTTAGTGAAAGGATAGATAGCTTCTGAACTGCTATCGTAGTTTCGTTTAAGGCCTCGTTTAGATTTTCTTATCATAATGGTTTGGTACCATGTTTGTTTCACCTGAGATGATCCACTATCTTCCCTACCAAGTTATATGCCACTTGCGCACCTCTTGCACCCTGACTACTACCTGTCCGTCTTCCGTCATTTTTTGAAAAGGTAATTATATTCATGAGATGGAGATGAACATTACTACCTTGCTAAAGAGATTAAATTATACATCAGGCACTGTGCCTGCTTATAAAAGGTTGGTTAATTCTCATGAAATTTTTAGTCATTAGAAAACGGTATAAACATCTATCTACATGTACATGTGTCCGAAAATATTTAAGAACAACACCGCATAAGTACCTAGCTTATACTATTTATCAAAAAAATCACCAATTTTCTTACAAAACTTCACCAGTCTCAAAATCACTGGTCTTGTGGAATGGTTTTAACAAATCCATCTTATATACATTTGGACTCTTCCAGAAGAACTTCTTTAAGGCTGCTTGCCCCCCTTTTTCACCCGTTCTCAGATATTGATAAATTTTCCATTTAAATATTGATTTAAACCATTTGAAGTTATATATAAAAGGTTATGGAAAGACGAACAATTTTAAAATATGTAATCTGACACCACACGCACCTCATTATCATAATTACCGAATTTAATGCCTCATCCAAGGTCATTCAGATTCACGCCTAAAATGAAATCCCCTCTTTCAAGCACTCTCAAAATTGGTGAACAGCTGCCCAAAGATATGTTCTGGAATTATATGGAAGTTTGTTTTTTTAATGATTTTTTAAAATTATTTTTCATCGACCAATCGCTGAATAGATTATGTATTCATGAGCTAATTACTAGCAAATTATGCATGGTAGGAGAAAAAGCTTCCATTAAATTGCAGAACATTCTTTCCTCTATTATCTGGCACAATTTCAGCTCATTCTCATTCAGCATTCTTTTGATATCCTCATTTTGGTATACCACACTTCCTGCAATTTTTAAGTTTTGAAAAAACAAAGAAAATAAAAAGGAAATCATGTATCATTTGTACATAAACAATGTAGTGCGACATGTATAACCAAATGATTGAGAAAGGACATCATCGTGTGTATTTTGTAATTGAAAATTCAATTATTTACATAAATTTCAAAATATATACATAATTTTCTCCAGAAATATACATTAAACGAGTCAATTAAAATTAGCTGAACTACAAAGCTGGGTCGCCTCAACCAGTGTTGGTGCATGATGTGCTTCGGCGACCCAGTTGCATATGATACAGTGCATTGACGAACGTGGCAGTGGAGCTGGAACAACAGACAGAAAGACAAAGCAATATAATATTTACATACAGTCAATTGGAAATTAAAATGTAGATCAATTAATTTTTACACTGGGAAACACAATATACATATACATTAAAAAAAAAATCAAAATGCACCTGCCTCATAAGTCACCCCCTCCTCAACGTACTCCTCTTCTGCCCTCTTTTTAGCCCTTCTTTCTGCTTCCCTTTTCCTCTTGGTAACCACCCTAACCCTTAATTCTGCATTCTTTAATCTACATTTAGCTTTTCTACTAGCAATTGACAATGCGTGAGCTCCCATTTCAAGGTTCAATCCAGCGAGGATTCTGTTACCACCTTTCACAGCGCCACAATTGAATGCCAGAGCTGCCATGTTAGTAGCAAGGGCAACCATTCGTGGGCCTCTCCGCAGGTGTTTAGGGCACCGTTTCCAGATGAGAGCATGAAAGCTCTCATTCTGGTTTTGGGTGTAACCTGGGACGCATCTCTCTAGGAGATCTTTGTGACCACGTCGTTCAAAGACAGGCATGAGAAGTTCAAGGAACCAGCCATCGAGATGGTGATCCTCGTCACTCATTGTGCCTTTGTTTCTGTACTCACAAAATCCATTGTCTGGACAGTACTGATGACGAAAATCATTATCATCAATTTTGCATTCATGATAAAGAATAGCCAGTACTCTCCTTTGCATATTCTCTATAACCTTTGCTCTTCCTTCTTCATCCCTTATTGCCTTACTCTCACTACATTTCTATAAAACCTACTCATCCTACCTACACTCCCATTGTCTGAATTACCCCATAAATGACCATTTCCCTTCCTCATCAACTTCTTATCCCTTGCCGAATGATCCCCGTCCTTATGAAACTTATCTAACGCATTAAACATTTTTTTCCCTACGTGCCCTACACAATCGTATTTCATAACTTCACCGGCATCCTCATACACACTTTTGACTGATTTGAAAGTTGAACTATCCCCATCAGAAATAATGTACTTATATCTCAATTTATGCTTTTCCACAGATCTTGCAAATAACATTTTAGCTGCTTTAGGCTCCATACTACCACTTGTTCCCTCATGATTCCCCAAACAGTCTTGTTTATGACAATCCCACCATTTGTACTCGTCTCCCTCCCTATCCCAATCTTTTCATATCCGAGATGCTTTACAAAATTTAGAAAGAATGACCCCGTCCAAAACCTCCCCAGTGTCCATACTCATTACCAACCCCACCCCATGATTAGATACAAAACCCCTTTTGTGCCACGTTCCATCGAATGACACTGCCACGTCCAGCACATCTGCAGAATTCAGCTCTGGGTTCGCTTCCAGCACCACCTCCCGCACTCGCTGACCGGCCTCTTTATCTGGCTTTCACAGACCTGCAGTGGGATTAAAGAACAAAGAATAGAGGGAAATTAATTATCAATGGTATAATTGTATAAGTCGATACATATATATTTTTTTTAAATTCATTTTCATCATTTACTTCAGTTTGGAGACCAACACAAGATACATACCTCATTTGTCTCCAAGTGCAGACGGTATATGTGGTCCTGGTAGCTCTTGTTGTTCACTGGAGGGGGCAGGTCCATATAGCAGCAGGAGTCTGCAAGGGCTTCCCTGGCAAGGCCCACTTCACTTGCTGCCAGAACAGATCTTTTGTTTACTTCTGCTGATAGACCAGCCCCTTCGGCCACAGCATTCGGAGAAGATGGAAACATGTGCTGCTTCTTGCATACGGTGCACTGGAGGATAAGGGAGCTACACAGGCCTCTGCGGTGTGTGTGTTGTTCCAGCAACTGAAGGTTTCCTGAATTGAAGGAAAAACACCATGATGAATGACTCAAATCACACATCTGTTTCCACTACATAATCTTATCTTAATCATCAACCATTCATGAACATAATGGTTAGGTCACATTTCGTTCGAGCAATAATGCTGTGCGCAGTCAGTAATGACACGCATGACCATATGTCCAGATCAATTTCAGTTTTTGTATAGTTAAAATACCTTCAAAGGTTCTATAAACAAATCACTAAGTTTACACACAATGTACTAATTTCATCACAATAGCTAATATAATAAAAATACTGTAATTTTAACACCAACATTTTGACATAACTTTATTATAATCGGTCTAGATAAAATTAAAGAAGGCCATCATCCAACACATTAATTAAAATCTAATATTTCTGATGACTAATAAACATTCAAATACAACTAATAAAGCTTACCTCCTGGACAGAAATGGTCTTTGAAAAAGTCCAGGGCTGTATTCAACTGTAAAACATGGATGAGGAGATGGACCACCATTCCCCCACTCAAAACACTGAAGTAGGTGGTGCTTGATTAAGCACTCACACACTTGGGTTAATTACGACTTAAATACTACAAAGGGATTGCTACAAACTAACCTGGAATCTTCAGTAAAAAGGTACCAGTATCTTCATGTCAGTTCGTCAGTTCGTCACGTAGTGCAGATCAAGGTTCCAGGCTCGTGAAGTGGTTGATCGCCCTCTTGTGGTGGAAGTTGGTGGGGGGAGGGGTCACCAACTACTACACTCCCCTGTTTTGAAAAACCTGGCCCCTTTGGAAAAGGGCCTGGCCAAAAAGCAGCACAAGTGGGAGGAAAAAATTTTCGCTCCCCCAGAGATAGAGCCCTAAAATTTTACCCCGAACAAATTTGGTAGCACCCAAAAGGTCAGCTGCAATACCAAAAAGCAGCCTCTTAACTTTCATATATATACAAGCAGTATACAAAACATATAAAAAATAGAAACTCTTATGAACAGTATAAAAATAGAACTATCAAAAAACACACTAATTTGGCACACACTTTGTTGTGGCAGGTTAACATTTTGGAATGGCAAGGTTCGATGTTCTTTTCCCCAGACAAGTTTCCTAGCATGTAGCTGAGCCTTCAGCATTTCGTACGTTCCTTTTTAACCACCCCCCTGTAACTTTGATTCTACTTCCGTCTCTGTAAGACAGATTGCCCTTATCATCTTTTTCTCCTCACGCTGTAGTGCGATTTGCTTTTGATCTTTACTTTCGGCTTCCCGGTTATCCCCAAGGGTTTTCATTCTACGGGAATATTCTTCCCTCGCGCCTTTCCGGGAGACCTTTCCTCCACTCACAAGTTCTATTTCTATCATTTATCATGATGCCGTTGTACACTAGTGTACTTGTAGTACTCGTGTAGTAATTAAACTTGAAATTGGTGAAAAAAACATGAAGGCCGGTAGCTTGCTATAAAATAAAGACAGTGTTCGACATGTTTCCAACTTGCAAATTATGGATTTAATATGACCTATCATTCTCCACTCTTAGCCCTTTCACACCCGAATTACCTCTCCGCGCCCTTTCTTTGGTCATTAGCAGGCGTCCTACTTGTTAGATCAATCAACTTGGTCTTAGGTCAAACAAATCTTACATCGTCCTCGTTATAATCCTCCGAAATTGGGCCCACCCACTTCTTATATGCGTAATTACTCTCCTCGTCGGTTTCGTCATCTAGAGATTCATTCTTGACGTGGCATTCCTTTCCCTTGATTGCAGAGGATATATATCCTCTGTACCATACATTTTCATCCCCCTCCTCGGATTGATGCCTTGTGTGCATGACTACAACATCGTTTATCTCTAATTCTACGACCTTCATGTCACCATTCTCTAAATCTTCTAGGACTTGTTAATAGTGAAAGGATAGATAGTTTCTGAATTGCTAACGTAGATTGTTTAGATTTACCTATTATGATGGCTTGGTACCGCCCCTCTTCAGTACCATCTTTGCTTCACCCGAGATGATCCACTATCTTCCCTACCAAGTTATACGCCTCTCGCGCACCTTTCGCACCCTGACTACTACCTATCCGGGCCCTCTCTTCCGCCATTCCTTTGTGCGTTTCCTGCGGAAGTCCTCAACTTTGCCGGAAGATGCACATGTACTATTATAGTTTACATTGTCCCTATCTTCTACGTCTTCTGCTCTCTGCTGCTGTCTGAATGATACCGATGAGAGATTGTTCTTGTTCGAACATGCTTTTCTTCCTACCTCTAACACTGATGTTTAGATTACCCCCTATGTTCTTCTCCCCAGACACATGTTTCCTAGCCTGTAGCTGAGCCTTCAGCTTTTCTCCAACTTTGATTCTACTTCCGCCTCGGTAAGCCAGAATGCTCCGCACTTACTCTTTACCTTAGCATACACTTGTTCAGTCCTTACCTTCTTTTTCCCCTCAAGAAAATGTGTAACAAACCGCTCTCTCTTAACTTTGGAAGAAGTAGGCTGAAGAATTCACGGGTCAATCCGCCTTCGTCCACACCTGGTTCTCCAACAAAGATCACGTGTAAGCTGTGATTTGGATTTTTTTCATATAGATATGTGTAGTAGTGGAGTGGTGTACAGTACTCAACTATTAACACAAAGTCAGGGGTTTGATCCAGGTACAGCACCTATGCCCTTGAGCAAGGCATTTAATCTACATTGCTCTTTTTAAATAAATGTTTGACACAAAAGCATGTGTGTGTTCGTTTAAACAAGAGAAACACCCATAGCAGCCCATCATGAGGGCAGCAGTGTGAGGTAACTGACAAGCTACATGTACTAACTTCATTATACACAAATCACATATGAGTAGACATAGTGTACATGAGTAGACATAGTGTACATGAGTAGACATAATGTACACATACACATACATGTAACATAATTTCAAGGAATTGTAAAAAACATGAAAACGGTTGAAAAATCCATGTACACCATTACATCTATCCCAAGTCAATTGATCTCAAGTTATTTTCAACAAAAGTGTACCCAACTGACCTCACTTGCCCTTTGACCATGAAATTAAAAAAAACTAAATAAAAAAAAAACAAACACAAGGTTAAATGTTTGGAACTTAATTGATCTAAGATATGACCTTGACCTCCTGACTAATATTTCTTTCACATGCTTGGTTTTAATATATACACCTTGTGTCCAAGTTTCATTGAAATCGGTCAAATATTTTTTAAATGAGATGTTGCCGCCATCGGAAAAGCGGTGCCTATGTCTCACTTTTTGCTATAAAGCAGTGTATAAAGTGTGTAGGCTGGTGAGTTTATATAGCTATATAAACGAGGATAGTGAACAAAGACAATTTCCTGTGAACAAGGTCCTCGGATGTTAAACAATAGTCCTTGGACGTCAAAGCATGGAGTTAAAAGTAGAACTTTATTGATTTTAAATATTGGCTTAATACTTATTATTGCATAGATGGCATTAAATAAACAAGGATATCAAAACTGAACGATTTGAAAACATTTGGAATAATGATTATTATCAATTATAAAACGGTAAAATACCCGATATAGCACCTGAAGAGCTCCTCAAACGCTAAGATGTGTGACGTCAAACCTTAAGATAAAAACAAAGAGCTCATAACATCATACAGGATGCACACAAATTTATCTTCTTCACCTGAAGAAAATAAAGAAAGCGCTTGTGAAGTAAAAATCATGCTTGTTTTGTTTGATCAGAGCCATTTATATAGGACGACATGGCCGTACTATTCCCACCGCCCTGCTTTACAAGTAAGAGGTCTAGAGAAAAACTTAGGATAAAAAGAAGCGCTAGGACTCCGACGACTAAATTCATGCAAATTTTATTTTGATGAATGCCTCTAATAAAGTGGCGCTGCATACAAAAAAAAGTAATATTATCCATCTTTAAATAAGCTCTAAGAAAATCACGACCTTCCCATTCAAAACTCTCCAATGAAATGTACTGGAAAAAGGCGTGAGCAAGTTATAAATACCGATTCCCTATGTCTTCATGGGTATGTCTTCATGCCCGTAAGGTAAAGTTTTAGTACCATCCCCCACTCGAACCCTTTTGGTGAAGACGACGCGGTAATCTTTTTTTCTCTCTACGGTATGAATTGTTTTTGTCTCGGTATCGCGTACAATTTTCGATTCGAAAATGGTGCGCTTTGTATTATCTTCCGATTGTATGAGTTCTTTTAATGTCTCATGATTGATTACTACAGAATTTGCATCATTGAGGGTAAAACCCCTGACCTTGCATACTGTGGTTCCTTCGTTCGTTTTGTAGCTATAATTTTTAGGGCCAGCGCAGAGCCACGTATCGATATATTCCTCATTGGATGCGTCGATTTCATTGGTCAATTCACCCAAATAATCGCCCATCTTAGGGTCCGAGGGTTCCAGGGAGGGATTCACCTAGCATCTCCAGTATAGAGTAGAGTTTTAACATAGCTAGGGCAGTAGTGAAACTCGCCACGATAATATTGGTATTTTCATTTTGGTTTACAAAACCTGCGTTGTTGGTGAAATTTACATGTACCATCTCATTCATGACCACAATATCGTGCACTTTAATGGCATCATCATTATGCTCAAGCAATTCTGCGGAGGTAGTCATATAATGCGTCTGTCTTAAATTATCGCGTTCTGCAAATTTTCCCCAGAGTACATTGATAATTTGTTTTGAAATGGTACACAGCCCTGGGTTTTTTTCAATCTGTGTTTTATCGTCACTGAAACCCTGTACGGTCTCTGCATTTTTACAATTTTTCATATTAACAAAAAAACGTATCAGCATAATACACCTAAGGAGAATACATGTACACAGATGGATCCGGGACACTGGACAAAATCGAGGCGGTGCCCTGGATGACTCGACGGTCGAGTTGTCCCGGGTACCCCCCTCCCTGCACTGAATGTAGTACCCGAGACATCTCGACAAAAAAAAATCATTAATTGTTTTTTGCTATCAAAGATCAAATTTCCTGCATAATTATTACACATCATGTTGATAGAGGGCAACCTTAAGATTAATTTCCCTGCGAAACTCTTGGTATGTAGGATAGTTTTCAGAGAGCTCAATCACATTGGAGCAGGTGTGTGCTATGAGTCTTCGCAATGAACCATGGTTGACATTGAAGCACATTGGAGCAGGTGTGTGCTATGAGTCTTCGCAATGAACCATGGTTGACATTGAAGCACATTGGAGCAGGTGTGTGCTATGGGTCTTCGTAATGGACCATGGTTGACATTGAAGCACATTGGAGCAGGTGTGTGCTATGAGTCTTCGCAATGAACCATGGTTGACATTGAAGCACATTGGAGCAGGTGTGTGCTATGAGTCTTCGCAATGAACCATGGTTGACATTGAAGCACATTGGAGCAGGTGTGTGCTATGGGTCTTCGTAATGAACCATGGTTGACATTGAAGCCCACTTTAATTTCGTCTTGCATGTGGATAGATCCTGTGCAGAACTGTAAGAAATCTTGAAGCTCATCTGGTCCTAGGCTGCACATATATTGCTTCAGAAAATACAGTGCAGCTCGGCGATGCCCAAGAGGTGAGAACGGATCTCATTCTTCTTCGGGTTGTCATGGTAGTCAGAGGATGTAAAGAACGAGGTGAGAGATTCCATTTCTGCTGGGGACAGTTCCTCAGCCTCTTTTCTGGTACAGTCGCATACGGCATCAAATCCTCAAGGAGGCAGGTCCCATCAACATCAGAGCTGCAGGCCTTCATTTTTGAGGAGCGCGATCGCGCTGGCGCTCCTACCGCGCTCCTCAAGCCATAGTCAGGAGCACTAACGACAGCGCTCCTTATTTGTTGCATATACAACTCGGAGCAACTCGACTTGAAAAATCATTTTTGTGTACATGTATACGAAACTACAGTGTTGTCTATGACTTCCGGGTTTGAGCTATCGATACACGTAATGTTACAGTCCCACCGACGAAACCGACCCCAAACTGATCGATGGTACATGTACGGTATATCATTCAAATAACGCAAGTTTCGATCGCTCTTCCGTCGTGTGACTGGGTCGTGTGACTGCGAAAACATGTTTTATTCGCATGCAGCGGTGCCCACGTAGCGTACAGGCCATGCAAAACGCATGTAAGCACAGCACCGATCTCTATATGTGGGGCAATGTATTAACGCTTGCTGAACTGCGCACCGGCTTTGTCAAGATCGTGGATTTAACGAAATTATTTCGCGAAACTAGAGAGGATTCGATCAAAATGAGTGGAAAACGGTCACAGAAGTTTAAAGAGCATTACAAACAACGATTTCCTTTCATAAAGCCAAGCACAAAAGGCGTTGAATTTGCATTTTGCATGTGTAAGTTATATTTAGTATAGGCCTAGGCTAATTATAATTTTAACTTTTTAACAAGTTGGTTTCTAGCAATGCAATTTGTCAGGAATGTTTCTGAACTATCTGTCTAGCTTGTGTGTGTAAAAATCAATATGATCCAATTTAGTATATAATGCGTGAGTGAGCACACATCAAAGGGAAAAATGGGACGAGACATTTCAGCATAAGAAATGAGCATTTTTGCAATGGAAGTATGTTGCGCGAGGTTAGTTTTGTTTGAACTTTTATTGAAGCCAGGTATTCGGTTTTTTTCCTGTAAATTCCTTTTTATTTTTGCCATCATGATGATGATTCCTTTTTTTGGTTGCACAAGGTTGACAGCTCTGCCAAATCGTGAAATCGAAATACGGAATTTCAAATTCATGGAAAATTGGCATGTTAGCACCTTTTTATTTAATTGAGCTCAAAAATCTCGGGAGAGTGATTGTAAGGAGCTCAATTGAGCTCCTCGAGAAAATAAGGAGTGTGATTTATGGAGCTCCACCCAAATTCTAAACGTGAAGGCCTGGAGTTGAAAACCATTGCCACATACATGTAGGAGCTTCTGGATACTCCTTATAAGGAGGGCTGTGTGGCTGAGTACACGCCCTAAGCTGATCATGTTTTCACGCTCCTTCCTGAGGCGGTGGTTTGGAATGAAGGGGACACTCCTTGTAGGGAGGTCTGTGTGGCTGAGGACATTTTCCCCAGCAAAGTATTCCCGATTTATTGCATTCCAAAAAGATGTGAAGGCCTCTCGGTTAAGGCCTCCTACATCTTCTCCAGCCTCCCCCCATAAAAGTGACTCTGAGCCGCTTGTTGGTCATGCTTGCATCCTATATCTCCAACATCTTCTCCAGAACCTTTTCCCGGTGTAACTCCACCTCGGCTTCTTCGTTTTGAATTAAGCTCTTAAAGTTGATGAAAGCTGGAAGGAAAGGAAAGAAAAATGAACTATTAACGCTATTTAGCACATAGAGATATAAATGAATAACATGAATTAAATATTTAATTTTTTTTAATGAGCGTTGCCTCTGCCTAACACAACACTCTTTCATAATTCTCAGTGACCTATGTCTTCATAAGCCCAAAAATATAATGTTTGTGAGTAGCCTTATTAGCAGCACCTGTGAATTTTCAAAAACCAACATGAAGTTAAGGAGATATCAAACTCCCAAGACATGATTGCCCTGGGCTGCGACCTTTAACCTTTTACATGACCCCCCAAATCAGTTTATGAGCATAAAAGAGACATGAAAGCATGATCACATGACCTGTGCTTCTGTTTGGCACCCGACCTCGCGAGGCCGCAGGAATAAACCATATTAGAAAACATCTTCGTCCTTGAAAACACAAATAGCAAGAATGTTACTTTTCCTTTTTGGTGTTTATATTTAGTAAGTTCATATTAAGTGATCAATATTTGAAGGAAAAAAAAAATTTCTATGGTACTCTATGTGGATCTCTTAACATGTACTTCCAACAAGAAATTTATTTTTTGTTTCACATTTATAGACTAGGCAGTTACAAATCACTGTAAGATCAAAACGTTTTTGCCTGTGGCATTTTTACCAGGCACCGCAGGCAATTACAAATCAGGGTAAGATCAAAATTGCCATGGTAAAAGGAACCAAATAAAAAGCTATTATGCAAAATTGAAATATAATTATATAGAATTATAGAAAACTAATGAAGAAATTAATAATGCACTGAAGTCAGTGATTTTTGTTTTATATTGTAATGCCACTTTTGAATTTCATATTCACATATATTTCTTGTATTATTTTATTAAAACAAAGAACTTTTGCTATCATAAGGTGAACACTTAAGAAGATGAAATCAAAAATCAAACTACCAATGGAGGTATTGAAACAAATAAAATTATAGAAAAAGGCCTACCAGAGATTGTTTCCAAGCCTTTCTTCCCTGTTGTTGTGTACCACTGCGGCATCGACTCCAGCTTCCTCCTCCTCACTGCCACTGGCATTCAGCTCGAATCTGTAGGGCGCAATTTCCTCATCTTCTGAGCATTCCGAGGAATCAGAATCAGTCGGGGAGTATTCTGAGTCGGACAATATCGACGAAGAGCCCATATTTAATAGCAAAATAAATGTAGAAATTATTAGTGTTGAATGCAGCTACTCGTCTAACAATACGTACAGAAGCAATGATGAGCGAACACGATCGCAGAAAGCTCTCTTTTGCTGACGTCAGTGATTGAAAGGGCAATCTGCCGACTTTCTGTAAAAATTTTAGTGGGCATTCCCGGTGAAGTTCATTGTCAAGGAATAACTCTAAATCAGTTCGTCACGCACAGAAACAGACGGAAAATGCGTAATTTTCAAGCGAAACTACCGTATTTGAACATCAGATTTAAATGGTTTTTCTTTAACATACATGCATAGCTTTCAACAGACTCTCTGTGACAGTCCACAGCATGGAATTGAATCAGTGCCTTCAGAAGGTGATGCCTCTTTTGTCCTGCAAGAAGGCTACCACATCCACTTTGAGTAATCAAATCTAAATAGTTCTCCAGGCCATCATCAACGTTAGCTTCAGAAATCTGTTTGCCCCCGAATGAAGTAAATTATATTAATTACTCATCTCCATTAAACATATATGTTTGACATTTTACAAGTTATGGTGATGATCATTTATGATAAACATTTTTATTTCAGTCAAATCAACTTTTCTGATGACAATACAATTTAACAAATACAATGACATATAGAACATTGCTAGCTTATTGTAGAAAAAGAATGCATAGTTACAGAACGGGCCTAAATCTCTTTATATTCTATCTACATGTAGCCCTCAACATTTTTTTGGATAAATCCGTAAACGCTGAAAGCTCGCACCACGACGCTTTATAGACCGGCAAATGGCCATAAACAGTATATAGGAATGCACGAGTAACTTCCAAATCATTTGGCAAGCCCAGAAGCCTCCCACTCATTCCAGGGAAGAATAGTCAGATTATGATGTACACATGGCTCAAAAACATTTTCAGCAATTATGTCCGTTTTTTTAACGTGTGTCATTGCTAATGACACATGTTACAAAAATCATCCAAGTTTGACAGAAAAGAGACACACAATACACAATTATGCAGTACACAAGATAACATTACATCAGACCAGCTGATATGACAACATATGGACTATTATTTACAATGCGGAAAAGGTGAAGGAATGGGTGGGTATTGGAAAGATATGAACGCATTTCCCTGCGAAACTCTTGGTATGTAGGATAGTTGTCAGAGAGCTCGAGCACATTGGAGCAGATGTGTGCTATGAGTCTTCGCAATGAACCATGGTTGACATTGAAGCACATTGGAGCAGGTGTGTGCTATGGGTCATCGCAATGAACCATGGTTGACATTGAAGCACATTGGAGCAGGTGTGTGCTATGGGTCATCGCAATGAACCATGGTTGACATTGAAGCACATTGGAGCAGGTGTGTGCTATGGGTCTTCGCAATGAACCATGGTCGACATTGAAGCACATTGGAGCAGGTGTGTGCTATGAGTCTTCGCAATGAACCATGGTTGACATTGAAGCACATTGGAGCAGGTGTGTGCTATGAGTCTTCGCAATGAACCATGGTTGACATTGAAGCACATTGGAGCAGGTGTGTGCTATGAGTCTTCGCAATGAACCATGGTTGACATTGAAGCCCATTGGAGCAGGTGTGTGCTATGGGTCTTCGCAATGAACCATGGTTGACATTGAAGCCCACTGGAGCAGGTGTGTGCTATGGGTCTTCGCAATGAACCATGGTTGACATTGAAGCCCACTTTAATAGCTCCTGTGCAGAACTATAAGAAGTCTTGAAGCTCATCTGGTCCCAGGCTGCTTCAGAAAATAGAGGACATGCCCCTGATTATTGTTAAGGTCTTCCTCTCCTGCCTTGATGGCTGTAGAAACCCTCAGTGGAGTTGGTTTCTGCTGTAGCAGAATGGCCATTATGTCTTCAATAGACAACTGTGACCAGAACATCAGGACATGCTCCTCGGGTATACCCTGCTGGATTAAGCGGTACAGTGCACCTGGCCTCTGCAGAAAAATCAGCTCGGCGATGCCCAAGAACTGAGAACGGATCTCATTCTTCTTTTGGTTGTCATGGTAGTCAGAGGATGTAAAGAACGAGGTGAGAGATTCTATTTCTGCTGGGGAGGGTTTCTTCAAATTTATGCAGGGTTTTTTCATCAGCCTCTTTTCTGGTACAGTCACATACTGCATCAAATCCTCGAGGAGGCAGGTCTCATCAACATCAGAGTTGAAAACCATTGCCACATAGGAGCTTCTGGATACTCCTTGTAAGGAGGGCTGTGTGGCTGAGTACACGCCCTAACCTGATCATGTTTTCACGCTCCTTCTTGAGGCGGTGGTTTGGAATAAAGGGGACACTCCTTGTAAGGAGGGCTGTGTGGCTGAGTACATTTTCCCCAGCAAAGTATTCCCGATTTATTGCATTCCAAAAAGATGTGAAGGCCTCTCTGGTAAGGCCTCCTACATCTTCTCCAACCTCCCCCTTAAAAGTGACTCTTAGCTGCTTGTTGGTCATGCTTCCATCCTTGTATATCTCCAGCATCTTCTCCAGAACCTTTTCCCGGTGTAACTCCACCTCGGCTTCTTCGTTTTGAAGTAAGCTCTCGAAGTTGATGAAAGCTGCAAGGAAAGGAAAGAAAAATGAACTATTAAAGCTATTTAGCACATAGAGATATAAATGAATAACATGAATTAAATATTTAATTTTTTTTAATGAGCGTTGCCTCTGCCTAACACAACACTCTTTCATTATTCTCAGTGACCTATGTCTTCATAAGCCCAAAAATATAATGTTTGTGAGTAGGCTTATTAGCAGCACCTGTGAATTTTCAAAAACCAACATGAAGTTAAGGAGATATCAAACTCCCAAGACATGATTGCCCTGGGCTGCGACCTTTAACCTTTCACATGACCCCCCAAATCAGTTTATGAGCATAAAAGAGACATGAAAGCATGATCACATGACCTGTGCTTCTGTTTGGCACCCGACCTCGCGAGGCCGCAGGAATAAACCATATTAGAAAACATCTTCGTCCTTGAAAACACAAATAGCAAGAATGTTACTTTTCCTTTTTGGTGTTATTTAGTAAATTCATAAGTGATCAAAATTATACAAAATGGAAATGTAAAAAATAATGAAGGAATTTATGAATAATGCATTGAAGTCATTGATTTTTGTTTTTATATCGTAGGCCTAATGCGACTTTTGAATTTCATATTCACATTTCTTGTATCATTTTATTTAAAGGGCGAGTCAATTGGAATTATTAAATTGTGTTTCATTTTGTCTGGCCCCAACCTGCATTATGTAATATATGTATGAACTACCAAGACTCTGTATTTAGAAGTTAAGACTTAACTTAAGTCAACTAAGTACCAATTGTTTCCTAATCTTGCTGGCTCGTCCTCATGACCCTGTTCCTCATCTGCTTCCTCACGGGCCATTGCCCCGGGGGCGGGAGGTGCAGCTTCAGCAAGTTCAGGTTCATACTGGTATGGGAGTGATCCCAATCGGGGATGGGGCTGGCGAACGGGTGCTTCATCTTCGGCTTGGCCCTCTTCACTGACACTTTGGCTTAAGAGAGTGGGGTGAATATCCAGAAACCAGCAGAACCAAGATGACGTCACTGGACCAGTCCATCCAGGCCATAAGGTGTAAGGGACGTTCCAACTACGGAAAAAGGGGCGTCCCTACTACACTCCCCCCATTTTGAAAACCGACCCGCATACCAGAAAAAACCTATTGAAACAAAATTGCCCCCCAATTTGAAAATAATGAAGGGTGCCTCCCACAAAAAAAGTATCTCCCCCTGAGCTTCACAGGGAAGACAAAAATTATCCATGGTGCTTTTCAACAGAAAAAAAAACACCAACCTGCCCACAAAACAGGGCTGATCTTATTCTGCAACAGGGAAAAGCAGAAATGACAACATATGGACTATTATTTACAATGCGGAAAAGGTGAAGGAAAGTGTATTGGAAAGATATGAACGCATTTCCCTGCAAAACTCTTGGTATGTAGGATAGTTTTCAGAGAGCTCGAGCACATTGGAGCAGGTGTGTGCTATGAGTCTTCGCAATGAACCATGGTTGACATTGAAGCCCATTGGAGCAGGTGTGTGCTATGAGTCTTCCCAGTGAACCATGGTTGACATTGAAGTACATTGGAGCAGGTGTGTGCTATGGGTCTTCGCAATGAACCATGGTTGACATTGAAGCCCATTGGAGCAGGTGTGTGCTATGGGACTTCGCAATGAACCATGGTTGACATTGAAGCCCACTTTAATAGATCCTGTGCAGAACTGTAAGAAATCTTGAAGCTCATCTGGTCCCAGGCTGCACACATATTGCTTCAGAAAATAGAGGACACGCCCCTGATTATTGTTAAGGTCTTCCTCTCCTGCCTTGATGGCTGTAGAAACCCTCCGTGGAGTTAGTTTCTGCTGTAGCAGAATGGCCGTTATGTCTTCAATAGACAAATGTGACCAGAACATCAGGACATGCTCCTCAGGTGCACCTGGCTTCTGCACAAAAATCAGCTCGGCGATGCCCAAGAGCTGAGAACGGATCTCATTCTTCTTCGGGTTGTCATTGTAGTCAGAGGATGTGAAAAACTAGGTGAGAGATTCCATTTCTGCTGGGGAGGGTTCTTCAAATTTATGTAGGGTTTTTTCATCAGCCTCTTTTCTGGTACAGTCACATACTGCATCAAATCCTCGAGGAGGCAGGTCTCATCAACATCAGAGTTGAAAATCATTGCCAAATAGGAGCTTCTGGATAAGTAGCTCGGGACACTCCTTGTAAGGAGGGCTGTTTGGCTGAGTACACGCCCTAAGCTGATCATGTTTTCACACTCCTTCCTGAGGCAGTGGTTTGGTATGAAGGGGACGCATACATTTTCCCCAGCAAAGTATTCCTGATTTGCTGCATTCCAAAAAGATGTGAAGGCCTCTCGGGTAAGGCCTCCTACATCTTCTCCAACCTCCCCATTAAAAGTAACTCTTAGCCGCTTTTTGGTCATGCTTCCATCCTTGTATTTCTCCAACATCTTCTCCAGAACCTTTTCCCCGTGTAACTCCACCTCGGCTGCTTCGTTTTGAATTAAGCACTCGAAGTTGATGAAAGCTGCAAGGAAGGAAAAGAAAAATGAAAAACTGAATTATTAAAGCTATTTAGCACAAAGAAATATAAATGAAAAACATGAATTATTATTTTTTTTTAAAATGAGCGTTGCCTCTGCCTAACACAACACTCTTTCATAATTCTCAGTGGTCTATTAGACTTTCAGTCTATTGGGATTTTTCCATGTGTGTGCTCGTATTGTATACAACTTGTGAAAAACCTGGTTATCACTGAACTCCAAAAGTCATGGAAAATTGAATTTCCTTGCCGAGCCGATCGAGTCATTTCAATCGACGGTACAGTACGGGGGAAATTTCATCGTAATGATAGTCAAATCCATGAAAACGTGAAATCAAAGTGCCTGGATATTTACAGTAATTCTCTTGAAATGTTTATAAGTACAAATTTTCATCTTAACCTGCCGAAATTAAGCGACGAGACTTTGGTTATTTGTAACTGGAGCTCCGACGCGTAGTGTAGCGTTGGAGCTCCCTGGAGTTTTGCCCCATGCCATATGCATGACAATTTTTTTTCTTCATAAATCATAGTTCATACTAGTATCTGGACTAAAGAAGTAATTTTATTCTAGACTTAGGGGAATGCATTGAATGGCATTGGAAGTAAAAGAGAACTGTAATAAAATTGTGATTATTGATCATGAACGTACCGTTTACTGCTAGTACCACGGCTGGAAAATCTACAAAAGACTTTGTTTTCTTTCCTCCAGCCGCACATTTAGTGCTCGACGTGGACGGCCAGCACACAGTGACCTCCTTATTCACTAGACTCTTCAGTCTGTTTAGATCTCTCCCATTATTAGATGGCGACATCGACACCGTCGATGGATCCTTAATCCATTCAACAGATCCCACTTCCACACTTTTTTTTTTTAAATGAGCGTTGCCTCTGCCTAACACAACACTCTTTCATAATTCTCAGTGACCTATGTCTTCATAAGCCCAAAATTATAATTTTTGTGAGTAGCCTTATTGGCAGCACCTGTGAATTTTCAACAACCAACATGATGTTGAGGAGATATCAAACTCCCAAGACATGATTGCCCTGGGCTGAGACCTTTACCCTTATCATATCAAAGAAATCATGCAAATTCATTGATTCATGCTAATGTCATCTTTTGCAATGAATATCGTATTAGGGAAGTTGCATTGCTTTTCAGTGAAATTTATGTATGATGTACGGAACTAGAGTCACAATTGTAATTTATTTATCTGGATTTAAAACTGCAGTGTTATCCTGACAATATGAGGATACACAATTGTTTGTGGTCTATTAGACTTTCAGTCTATTGGGATTTTTCCATGTGTGTGCTCGTATTGTATACAACTTGTGAAAAACCTGGTTATCACTGAACTCCAAAAGTCATGGAAAATTGAATTTCCTTGCCGAGCCGATCGAGTCATTTCAATCGACGGTACAGTACGGGGGAAATTTCATCGTAATGATAGTCAAATCCATGAAAACGTGAAATCAAAGTGCCTGGATATTTACAGTAATTCTCTTGAAATGTTTATAAGTACAAATTTTCATCTTAACCTGCCGAAATTAAGCGACGAGACTTTGGTTATTTGTAACTGGAGCTCCGACGCGTAGTGTAGCGTTGGAGCTCCCTGGAGTTTTGCCCCATGCCATATGCATGACAATTTTTTTTCTTCATAAATCATAGTTCATACTAGTATCTGGACTAAAGAAGTAATTTTATTCTAGACTTAGGGGAATGCATTGAATGGCATTGGAAGTAAAAGAGAAATGTAATAAAATTGTGATTATTGATCATGAACGTACCGTTTACTGCTAGTACCACGGCTGGAAAATCTACAAAAGACTTTGTTTTCTTTCCTCCAGCCGCACATTTAGTGCTCGACGTGGACGGCCAGCACACAGTGACCTCCTTATTCACTAGACTCTTCAGTCTGTTTAGATCTCTCCCATTATTAGATGGCGACATCGACACCGTCGATGGATCCTTAATCCATTCAACAGATCCCACTTCCACACTTTGATCTTCAAACTCATATAACGCGAACATGTCGTAAAATGAATAATCAACGTTTATTCTGCTCCTGAATAAAGTTCAATGTGCTCCCAACATCAGATACGATAAAGCATGCAAGAACAAATCGAAGAAAGGTGCAGCGGGCAGGAGTGCTCGAATTCAATTTCGTGTGCGCCTGGTATGTAGCTGAATTTAAAAATATACACATATTTTATTTTCTAAATATGGTTTCTTTCATTTTTACATTTATATTAATATTATACATTATACATTTAAACACATTTTTTTTCAGTGCAAAATGATTTTACTTTTTAATCGATAAATTATAAAACACCTTTCAATAGTGTGAACCTTGACCCGACGGCTCGCAATCTACGTTGCCGATTTCTAATCCGATTGTAAAACTAGAATGAGTGGGAAAAATATCGCAGCCTCGAAGTCAGCAGCTTGCGTTATGCAGGCGACGCCGTTCTCTCCCGCTTGATAATCCACCTCAGGAATTGAGCGGCAGCAAACACATTTACCGACGGTAAATGATGGATGGATCTGGCAGCATCCACACCGACACCTATTTAAAAAACAACAAAAAGCAAAAACTAGTCATTATACTGACACTTGACAAAATTTGAGAAGGTATCAAGATTTCTGTGCTAGTAACCTTACTAAGTGTACTAACCTTAGAGTTAGATTAGAATTTAATTACAGCTACATGTAGGATTAAGTTTATGGTTAGGGTTCTTATTGGGTTTTTAAGTAAAGCCTCAAGTCATGGTGTGCATACACTTGTCAACTCACATCCAGATTCATTGCACTTTGCAGATTAGATTTCTCCCGCATTGAGAAGTACTGAAAGTGATGGATTGAAATACTTTCCCCACGCAATCATGATTGATAGACATCATATTTTTTCAACGAAAACTGATACAAATCTTGTTAACAATTTTTAGCTTTCTCCAACAATGTTAATTAAAAAACGAAAATATTCAAAGACTTACCAATTTCCTATATTTCGAGGGTCAAGTCTGCTCGGATCCACGTTGGGGCCATGGACAGCAAGCTCACGAAGCGCATCCTCCTGGTCATCAGCGCCTTCCTCCCGACGCGGCACGGGTTCATGTCGGTAGGCTCTTGGCTGGGCATCCGCTGCCCTGTCGCCGCCATCACCCTCCAAATTTCCGTCCAGAAATTCTCCAATTTCTCCTTCATCTTCGTCGCTATTACTTCCTGTACTATAGCTCGATTCTGGGATTTCGACCTCAATATCCATATCTAGACCAACGAATCTCGCGAAAGTGACATTGATCATTTTCAGAGCAAAAATTACAAGTCAGAACGCTAATGAGTGTGCATAAACAAGGGGATCGTAACTGGGAAAGCTGCGTTGTCTTCCCTAATACGTCACAGGTTCCCGGATGTATTCAAGGGACCTTCGTTTTAGCCTATTTTTGGTCTGAAAAATTGTCATTTTCAAACGTAAAATTCTCAGCTCATGGACACTCTTTGGGTTCCAAATTTCGTATGTGTGTTTATTAGGGTCTCCTTTCTACATAAATATTGAAATATTGCGATTTTGACAACATTTTTATCCTTTTCGGAGGTACTTTAATATCCCATCTTTTTAAATCTATATTATCGATAAATAGAAATAAAAAAATAATGGCTCATAACTATGTGAATGTTTAATAAATAATCCAAACTAAAAAATAGCAAAAAGCTAAAAGCAAAAAGGAGCAGGGAAAGAAAAAAAAACACCCTTACAAATGATCACTTCCACCTTCTCTCTATCTAGGGCTGGCTTTGACACACCCTTTAAGTTTTTGGCACCAGTGAGTGAAGAGTTGACCAGGGTGTCCGCTATGTTTGTCTTCTCTGGAATTTGTTGTATTACTTTTATTTTTTACAACCCTGAATACTTGTCTGACAGTCTCATTTTGATCTCCCATAACTTTTAGACAGAGTAAATTCTTGCATTGATACTTGTGCATTATAATGAACAGGATATGACTAATTAGTATGCCAAGTTTTAGGACAATCTGATAATCCCTTCATAGAAATTTTCATTTAGTTCTAACCCTCCTTTTGTCACCTTAGCACAACGCCTTGCAAGTCAGAGTGCTTCAATAGACTACAAGCTTCAAACCCTTATTTCTCAGAAGTAGCATTACAAGGGACTGGGCATTCTTATCTTTGTACAGTGAGTTAGGAACATCCAATGCTAATGAGTTATATACATGTATCATTTTAAAGCTGAGAATCAGACCTTAACTAAAAATTCCTTCTTTTTGGTGGTTTTGTGGTGCCTGGTCAAAATTAATCAACCGTTCAGCCAGTTGGGAAATTCTGTGGCAAAGAATAATTTATTTGAATGGAAGAACTTGTTCAGACTGCTGGTTTAATTGTCCCTCTTTTAATTTGATGCAGTTATTATTCACACTCTAAGCAAAAACAGTCCTGCGACAGTGTTTTGCATTTTTTTTTATAACAATGTAAGAACATTTTTGAAATATCTCTTGCATAACACTTGTAGAGACCTTTGTTTGCACTGTGTATAGTGTTATTTACTGCAATAAATCATATATACCTACCTATTATGCCTGTAGTCTTGACTACGGGACCCCTTCGAGAATTTAACACACATGCGTCACAATATTGTGCGCACCCCCCGTAATCCTATTGTCCTCGCCACTCACGCGCGCCAACACGCTACGGCCATCTTCCTCTTTCTTGCTCGCCCCCGACGAGATAGGACGTATAGTCACAGCGCTCCTGAAATCAGGTCGTATAGTATCTTTTAGGTGCGCTTTTTCACATAGTTAAAGCACTTTTAGGTACCTATATTCGTTTAGATTATAGTACTTTGTGTTTTATTAGTCACTCTTGCCGATTGCAAGGGATTTTTGATTCCCTTTCTTGGCATTTTTGTTTCTCTTTTACGGTCAGCCCCACGTAGATATTTCTGTGTTTGCGGGTGTTTCCGTTTGTCACCGAGCCTTCGGGTTCGGTGTTTGTTCTTACGGTTTAGGCTGTAAAAATTTTTCTGTTGTGCGTATCTCCCAAATAAACTTTAGTTTAGTTTCTGCATTCAGTTGAAGTATTTCTTAATTTGAAAAGTATACTTTATTGTCTGTTTTATTGCAGAGGTATGAATTCGGAAGAAGAAGCAGCTAGGTCGAGGAGACCTGCTTCTTCCGAAGAGTTGTCTAGCAAGACGACTCGGCCTTCCAGAACTCCCCCGAGTACAGCGGTACGCGGGGGCGGGAGGAGGGCCAAAGGTAAGTTGCCTAGTGGTGTTTCCTTGCAGAGTTTGCCAGTTTCGAAGCTTGCGGCTTCGGGACGGGTGGCGTTAACTGAATCGGGATTGTCAACTCCGAAGCCTGTGGTTTCGGGGTGGGTGGCGTCAGATTCTAGTGGTTTGGATATCTGGAGAGAATCCAATCCCCCGGTCGCGGAGACCAGAGGGGGGGGCTGTTGTTTCCCGTACGGTAGCGTTCACTCGCTCTGATCCGTTAGGGGAGACGCGCCCCACTACTGCAGGGCAACCCACGGGCTTAGTCCATGTTGGTTTGGGTTCCTCAAACCCTAGCCCCCGGCAAACGCCATATGGGGGAACGAGTACTTTCTGGGCTGTCTTAGTGTGCCAGCTGATGGGAATGCTCGAGCTAACAATTATGGACGCTCTTCGGAGCAACAGGTGTTTTCACCTGAGTGCGTGACTTCTAGTGCTCCCCTATTGCCGCTTTCGAGCGGTCCAATAGTGGGTTCGCACGCCTTTAGTAGTCATCGGGCACATACTGAGTTATCTCGGTCTGTCCACGCACTGGGAGCTTTTAGCTCTCAACCCATGGCTACGGCATCTTCTTGCCTAGCTAATATGGGTGTTTTGGATGATTCTCAAGGCTCACGCCATGAGCGCTCCAATCCCTTTATGGGAAGTGAACGTCCCTCCGCGGAGGGATCGGTTCGTGTTTCCGAAGTGGCTTCGGAGATCCGAATGAATCCGATTAAGCGTTCTATCAAAAGGGTTTCGGCTTCGACTCTTGTCGAGCCAGCCAATAAAAAGGCCAAGAAGTAGGCAAGAAGTGGCAAGGCTTTGCTGGCCTCTTGCCCGTCTGGCCTGGCTAACCCAGCTAGCTCCTCTCAAGCTGACATGTTCAGCATGATGCGGGCTTTTGCTCAGAATCAGGGTTGGTCCTTTGTACCGGCTACTTCAACCCTGACTTCTGTCCCTATTCAGGGGTTTCACTTTGAGACTAATCAACCTTTTGTGATTGATTCCTCTTTATCTGAGACTGATTCGCATGTGCCTCCTACTCCCGCGGCCCTTGGGGCTCCGCCGGGCGAGGAGACTGTTGGTGAGTCATGCGGGGACCCGCCTGCTGAGGCCTTTGTTAATGTTCCTTTGTCTCATTCCACTCGGGTGGAACCAGATTTGGATACGTCCTCTCAAGCTTCGGTTCCCGAATCGCTTGGGCAGGCGGAGTCTCAATCGCTCATTCTCTGTGGAGTGGAAGTGATTGTTTTGTTGTCCAAATATCGCCCTGAAGTTCAGTCAACCCGCGCGTAGGGTTCGACTTCGCGTTGGTTTAAGCAGCGGGATTTCTGCTGAGTCTGGGCGCCTTGGCGTCCGGCCCATGGCTGTTGCATCTCCTTACTCGGCCGATATGGGTAATTGGTGTGTGTCTTTGGGTTCAATACCCTCAGCGCACTTCTCCCATAAAGGGAGGTGAGCGTTCCTCAGTGGAGGGTTCGGTTCGTGTTCCCGAAGGGCTTCGGGGATCCGAACGAAACCGGATAAACGCTCTGAAAAGCGGGTTTCGACTTAGGCTCTTTTTGGGCCAATCAGAAGCCTAGGGAAGGGGCTAAAAGAGGCAAGGCTTTGTCTGCCTCTTGCCCATCGGGTTTAGCTAACCCTTCGGTCTCTCAAGCTGAGTTGTTCAGTGTGAGATGGGCTTTGCCCAGACTCAGGGTTGGTTCCTTGTACCAGGATTCACATCCCCTGCTCTTGTCCCTTTTTTGGGTCGGACATCGAGACTAATTAGCCTTTTATGGTTTATTCTTCTTTGTCTGTGATGGGATCACATGAGCCTCCTAGTCTCGCAGCCTCGGGGCTCCGTCGGGTGAGGAGGCTTATGGCGGTTCATGCGTGAATCCGACCGTTTCGGCCTTTGTTCGTGATTCTTTGTCACGATCATTTCAGGCGGATCCAGTTTTGGAAGCGGCCTCTCTAGCTTTGGTCTCTGAATCGCTGGGGCAGGCAGAGCCTTAGTTGCTCTCCCTTTGTGGGGTAGAAGTGTTTGCTTTGTTCTAAACTTTCCCTCACTTTTAGTCAGCCCGCGCACAGGGTTCGACTTTGCTTGGGTTCAGGCGGCGGGCGGACGAGACGGTTTTCTTCATAGTTCTGTCCACCCCGCTCCCCGGAGGTGCTATAGGAACTTGGACACCTCACAGGCTGTCCCTTTTCCCTTTCTCCGACTTTTGTTATTCCCAGGCGCTTGGGAAAACTTCGTTTGATACTGAACCTAAAGAGGATAAACAAATTTATTCCTCCGGTTCATTTTCGTTTGGAGACTCTTGCCTCCATTCTTCCGTTGATCAATAGGGAAGACTACGCGGTCTTGATAGATCTCAAGGACGCGTACTTTCACATTCCCATTCATCGCGCATCTCGCGATCTTCTGGGGTTCTCCTTCCTCTCGGAGACTTACCGGTTTCGGGCTCTTCCCTTTGGGCTGCGCCCGGCCCTTCGGGTTTTTACTCAAGTTGTAACGGTGCTAGCGGCCTTTCTGAGGCGTCGCGGCCTGCGGTTGTTTTGTTACCTGGACGATTGGCTTCTCCTTGCGGAGTCGCGCGATCGTTTGTTGGACGAGACTCGTTGCTAGTCTCTCTTACTCAAGACTTAGATTTCCTAATAAATTGGGAAAAGTCAGAGTTAGTCCCCACTCGCAGCCCAGTTTTTCTGGGGGCGGTGCTAGACATAAGGAATCAGTTAGCTCGGCCCAGTCGAGACAGGATTCTCACCATTGTCTCTGCGGCTCGCAAGCTCTTGCTGGCCAGAAGAGTCTCGGCCAGACAGTGGCTTCAGTTCCTAGGTTATCTAGCCAGTCTAGTCGATGTTTTAGAGGACTGCCGGCTCCTCATGAGACCCTTTCAGAGACATCTCCTCAGGTTCTTCAAGCCGGGAAAAGACTCTCTTTTGGTCTGGATTCCAGTACCAGTTAAGATCAAGTCTCTTCTCGCTTGTTGGACGAGCGAGGTGTTTCTCGCGCGAGGCAGGTCCTTCTCTGCCCCTCTTCCGTCGATATCGGTTTCGATGGACGCCTCTCGGTTGGGGTGGGGAGGACACTGCAACGGCAGCACGGTTGCGGGGGATTGGTCTCATCTTGGGACTCTTCCTCATATCAATGTCCTGGAGTTTATGGCAGTTCTGTTGATCTTGCTCCATTTCAGAAGTCGACTTCTCAGTCGTTCGGTTCTGATTCTCACGGACAATGTTACTGTGGCGGCATATATCAATCGGCAGGGAGGCACTCGTTCGGTTGCCCTGAATGCCCTAGCAGCTCAGCTGTGGAGGTGGTGTCGTCGCATGGCAATCACACCCGTGGCCTCTTTCATCCCCGGTCGGGAAAACCTCTTTGCGGATTTTCTGTCCTGGGGCAGGTATCTTCTTCGGAATGGATGCTCCATCCGGAAGTATTTTGCCGCATTCGCAGTTGCCTAGGTCCACTGGAAGTGGATCTATTTGCGTCGGTGCTAAATCACCAGCTGCCGAAGTATTGCTCCCGTTTTCGCGATCAGGGAGCATGGGCTCTCGATGCTTTCTCCCTCGGCTGGGAGAACCTTCAGGGATTCGCCTTTCCTCCCTTCCAACTGATTCTGCGTGTCTTGCGGAAAATCAGGGAAGATCGGGCGAGGGTGCTTGTAATAGCTCCCTTTTGGCCCAGGAGGAATTGGTTTCCGGAACTTATGAGCCTTCTAAGGGCTCAACTGTTAGTTCTCCTGTTAAGAGCGGATCTGGTGTTACAGCCCCTATCGGGGATTCTTCACCACAATCCAGAGTCTCTTCATTTGACTGCTTGGCCCCTGTCAGGGAATCTGCAAGACAGTCGGGTCTCTCTGATAGAGCCGCGGACTTTTTATTGTCCAGTCGTAGGTTTTCTACTAGGGAAATTTACAATTCCCGTCTCTCGGTCTTTTTCCTTTGGTGCAAAGAGAGAAATCAAACCCCTTCTAAGGCTCCTATTGGTTCATTTGCGGATTTCTTAATCTCGTTATTTGACAAAGGGAGGTCTATTTCTACTATCCGAGGCTACCGTTCGGCGATCGGGGCCATTCATTCGGGTTTTTCGGATGGTTCGGGGATTTCCAATTCCCCGCTACTAAGTGGTTTGATTCGTTCGTTCTTTCTGAAACGACCTTCGTTTTCTAAGTTAGTGCCGTCTTGGAGTCTGCCTAAGGTCCTGGAGGCTTTAGCGAAACCTCCTTTTGAACCGTTAGGTGAAGCTTCGCTTCATCATCTTAAGGTTAAGACGCTCTTTTTGGTAGCTATTGCCTCTGGGCAGAGGCGCAGTACTCTTCATGCTCTCTGTCTTACTCCTGGTCATGTTCGCTGGGAGAGAAAAGGTGTTAGGTTGATTCCTAGGGCTTCTTTCGTTGCCAAGAATCAGACAGCTACCTCCGGTCCTGTTGAGATTTTTCTTTGTCCGCTTTCCGACTTTTCTTCGGTGCGCGAGGACAAAGTTTGGTGTCCTGTTAGGGCTCTCAAATGGTATATTGATAAGACTAAGCCTTATCGTAAGGATGATCAGTTGTTCCTGATCACTAGAGAGCCTTTTTCTCCTGCCTCTCGATTCCATTTCTAGATGGATCGTCGAAGCTATTAGGGCCGCTGGCACAGTGGCTCTTTTATCCGACAGCAAGCCTCGTGCTCATGATACTCGTAGTGTCAGCACTTCTTGGGTTCTGTTTCAAGGTGTGGCGCTGGTTGATATTTTGAAGGCTGCTTATTGGCGTTCGCCCAATTCCTTCATTTCTTGCTACCTTAGGGATGTTCCCGCAGGTAAAGCTCTGTTTGCGTCAACCACCTTGAAGGCCGCTGTGTCTTCTTTGTAGTCTTTAGTGTAATCCTATTTCCTTCCGCTCGAAACATGCCTCCCGGTCTTTGAGTTGGCGTTGGTCTGGCATAATAGGTAGGTATATATGATTTATTGCAGTAAATTTGTAAAATCAGCACTGATTTTCTTATTTACTATATAAATCTATATACCTACCTATGACCCTCCCTCCTTCCCCGCTCCTTGCAAGCAACATGTTTCTACTTGGGATTGCTCGCAAAAGAGGAAGATGGCCGTAGCGTGTTGGCGCGCGTGAGTGGCGAGGACAATAGGATTACGGGGGGTGCGCACAATATTGTGACGCATGTGTGTTAAATTCTCGAAGGGGTCCCGTAGTCAAGACTACAGGCATAATAGGTAGGTATATAGATTTATATAGTAAATAAGAAAATCAGTGCTGATTTTACAATTTGTTGTTGCTACATGTAGTTGATTATTGGGGGTTACTTCTTCTTCAACTGCTTGCTCCCTTCCTTTTTTCCTCTCTTCCTCTCAGCTTCTCCTTGAGCTGCTACTTGAGCTTCTTCTGTTTGTTTTTTTTTTCTTTTTATTTGACATAGATGACCAAGGGGCCCATTTCATAAAACTTATAACCAAAGAAAAATTTATGTATTTATGTAAATGACATGATGAAAGTAACATATTCTTAATACTGAGCTAGCACTTGAAACTTCTGGAACAATGCCGTGAAATCGTACTGTCTTTTCAGATTTTCATTTTGTTGGAGGAATGGAAGAACAAATACCTAAACTATAGTGATCCTCTTTCTCACCAAGTCATATTAATTCTCTTTGGTTAATATCAATATGATAATTCTTCCATTTCAGCAGCATTCTCATATTTTGTCGAATCATCTTGACCTCCTCCAGTGGTCTTTGTCTATTGATAAATGTTATGACTGCTGAATACTTCACTCTTCTGGGCTGGGCATCTTTCATGTATTTTGCAAGGTGTTTGATGAACACTTGAAGAAAATCTCACATGTTCATATCAAAATGCCCAATGGCCACTTAGCAGAATCACCCAGACAAACTCTGGATCATAACAAAGATTGACTTCTTCCGCTTCCATCTATATATGTGACCCGACGCCTCAAAACCTACAATAAGTCGCCAAAATCATTTTTTTTTTGTTTTATACACTTTCTGAAAGAAGAGATTCTCAGCTTTCCAATGGTATATCACTGGCCTAGTTTACTAACTGATAACACCTTTAAATATTAGAATGAGTATGTAACCAGCAATCAATAACTCCTATTCAGAGAAAATGGCCATTTAAGTTCGGAACAAAAGAGTGCTAAACCTTCGCTCTCTGTGTGCGCCCAAGTAAAACTGGGTATTCAAATGGCCATAGCAACGGGTATGAAAGGATTATCAGATTAGGATGAATTTTGGCACGCTGCTCAAAGAGGACCTATTCATTACTCACTTAGAGGTAAAGTAGTAATTTGGCATTCAATGAAAGTGTTACAAAAGCTCTCCAAACATTCATTAGCTTGACAGGTGAAAAAAAGGAGTCATTTTAAATTGCCCCCAAAACACATTTCTGAGTCGAATTACGACTCACAAACTTGAGACATGATAGCATGATAATGAAACTGCCCATTTCTATCAAAAACAGAAAAAAATCGACTGATCCAAGCAAATTTACTATTTTGGGCTGTTTGCTACGTTGTGGTCCGTGCGACTTATTGTAGGTTTTGAGGCGGCGGGTCACATATGCTCCTTCTACTGGAACCATTGGTCTACCCAAGAATAGTTGGGGCTTTTTTTTCACACAACTCCATTTGATACACTGCCCAGGTTACCATGAAACCACTATGTGCTGATTCTGCTTGTCACTTAACTGGCAATGGACTGCATGATGTTCATGAAGGAATGCAAACCCTCTCCATCAATACATTCATAGAAAGGAACAAATATGGGGTGTTTGTCACACATTGAGATTAGAGCAATGTCGTTGAACAGGTCTTATGCCTTTGGGCTGCACAAAGTTGTCACCGGACAGGTGGGGGGAGTCTGTCTCTAAAAAGAGACGGTCACGGGAACCCTCCTGGGAGCGGACTCAAAATCTTCCCTAAACCCTCTGGTTGTACCAGAGAATCCAAAATAGCACTGGGGATAGGTCCTCCGCCACGCCTCCAGCTCCTGAGAGCAAAGCTGACAACAATGGATATGGATCCTTTGCTGCATGCTGACCTGGCATTCCGCCAGGATAGCGCGGATTCTGTGGAGGGATAGTAGTTCCCTGGATCGGTTCTCTCACCCCTCATATGAATAACGAGGACTTTCCCGATTCCGCCTAACTGGAGGATCCGCTGCAGCAAGGCTACCTGGTGTGACCATTCGTCCTCATGGACAGACTAGTCCATGCCGACCTCACCCTGAAGACTTTCACGTCACACAACCGGTTCTGTAGATCGACCAAAGTGACCGGTTCTACCACCCTGGCATGCTTGGAGTGAATCCCCACGGCTACCTGGAAGAGGTTATTATCCAGGAAACGGATATCCCGGTAATGGGCCTGGTCACAGTATCTCATGACACCCCCGCATATCTCCACGGGCACGTGCAGATGCCGCTGCGAGACAAACCTTACAGCTTCCATTCCCCGCTTCCATTAATATCTGAACCTATACCCGCCCTCTTCTCCAGGATGTTCTTTGTGTCCGTGACAGGAGCACTGCACTTGAAATCCTCTCTGACAACCTTTCTGGGCTGCACTAGTTCTGTAGAGCAAACTATGCACAAGTTTCCTTTATGCGTATGTGGATTTTTTTCACTTAACCATCCTATAAAGGAAGATTTCAGTCTGTCAAATGTTTCAAAAGTCTGTTGATGGGGTGCTCTATGCCTGCGCACCTTTGATTTTGACTTGAAATGGAAGCAAGTTCCTTCAGCCACCTAGCCTCACGATACTGGAGCATTGTCTTAAAGGTAGGCGCCCATTCTCTGCAAATGCAGCGTACCTCGAGAAGGTGTCTACCCCCACAGTCTGGATTGTCATTACCATGATAAAAGGGAGGCCTTGTAGTTTGATTGGCCATATTGATAGATACCTCACTCAGGTAAGGCTTTTGTAATTGCTAATACCGAAAGGTTACAAGTTCATAATGCAATTGATGCAGTACTCACAACAGTCGATAGCGACGTGTACATGTGTACACTACACCCAAGTCACCTTGCCATCACGGGTACAATATTGCTGATGAAGATATTCTACAGACTACACAGCTTGATATGGCTCAAATAGAAATCTAATCAATTCCCTACTGAATCACAAAACAAATCATAGTTCTCCTTGGTTTCGTAGAAAATATGAAAATATGAAAATCATACCCGGATTCTCGACAACTTGTTACAAGGTACCATTCTGCCATTGGGGAATAACTGTTAGATAGAAATAGTAAGTGATCTTGGTAACATTCTAAACAGAAAAGCAGTTGAAACAAAATAGTAGCTGCTCGCACATCGGTTCTACATCAGATTCGTGGACGTGTCAGCATAGGATAAAAGAGTTCATTGGTTCCACCTCTTCCCTGCCCACTAGCTCTTCTCTTGTTCCTCCCTCCTTTAAGGTCTCTTGCGTTATACAAAAACAAGATGGGAACAGCTTTTGGCATCCTCTTTTGTTTCCTCCTCCTTGTCCCCTTGGTCCTCGCATTGTGACACAGCAGCTGCAGAATGAGGACATGAAAAGTTCTATGGCAGTAACAGCATTAAAAAATAACAGCCAGACAATGGCACACTTTCTCAAAGTCCTCATGATGTGTGATGCATGTCACATCTTCTGGGATGGTCATTATCTCGAACTTCACTTCCCGGCAGCAAACATTTTCTATCTCAGTTGGCATGCGCTGGCAACATGTACATTCACACCAGCGTTCGACACCCTGCGTCAAATGGGATGGAGCTGGCGCAGGCCTCTGCCTCGGGACCGGTGGAGCTGGCACAGGGACAGAGTCTTGTTCTTTCTCGTCACTGTCACTGGCACGATCATGGCCCTGGCCACGGCGAAGAAGGGGAGCAAAGTCATATGCCACTGGACCATTTCTTCGACCAGAAAATCCCTCATTCATCTCCTTAGCTTAGATTACAAGCTTATTGAAGAATGTGATCAGATTTTACTTGAAAATTAAACAGAACATTAATGTTGTACTTGCTATCGCGAACGTAAACAATGCAGCTAGCTGCATTGGCTTTCCGCGTGGGCCTTAAAGTACTTGCATTAATGGGAAGCACATACGAAAGATGACAAACAGTAGTGCCAATTTTCTACTATCCGAGGCTACCGTTCGGCGATCGGGGCCATTCATTCGGGTTTTTCGGATGGTTCGGGGATTTCCAATTCCCCGCTACTAAGTGGTTTGATTCGTTCGTTCTTTCTGAAACGACCTTCGTTTTCTAAGTTAGTGCCGTCTTGGAGTCTGCCTAAGGTCCTGGAGGCTTTAGCGAAACCTCCTTTTGAACCGTTAGGTGAAGCTTCGCTTCATCATCTTAAGGTTAAGACGCTCTTTTTGGTAGCTATTGCCTCTGGGCAGAGGCGCAGTACTCTTCATGCTCTCTGTCTTACTCCTGGTCATGTTCGCTGGGAGAGAAAAGGTGTTAGGTTGATTCCTAGGGCTTCTTTCGTTGCCAAGAATCAGACAGCTACCTCCGGTCCTGTTGAGATTTTTCTTTGTCCGCTTTCCGACTTTTCTTCGGTGCGCGAGGACAAAGTTTGGTGTCCTGTTAGGGCTCTCAAATGGTATATTGATAAGACTAAGCCTTATCGTAAGGATGATCAGTTGTTCCTGATCACTAGAGAGCCTTTTTCTCCTGCCTCTCGATTCCATTTCTAGATGGATCGTCGAAGCTATTAGGGCCGCTGGCACAGTGGCTCTTTTATCCGACAGCAAGCCTCGTGCTCATGATACTCGTAGTGTCAGCACTTCTTGGGTTCTGTTTCAAGGTGTGGCGCTGGTTGATATTTTGAAGGCTGCTTATTGGCGTTCGCCCAATTCCTTCATTTCTTGCTACCTTAGGGATGTTCCCGCAGGTAAAGCTCTGTTTGCGTCAACCACCTTGAAGGCCGCTGTGTCTTCTTTGTAGTCTTTAGTGTAATCCTATTTCCTTCCGCTCGAAACATGCCTCCCGGTCTTTGAGTTGGCGTTGGTCTGGCATAATAGGTAGGTATATATGATTTATTGCAGTAAATTTGTAAAATCAGCACTGATTTTCTTATTTACTATATAAATCTATATACCTACCTATGACCCTCCCTCCTTCCCCGCTCCTTGCAAGCAACATGTTTCTACTTGGGATTGCTCGCAAAAGAGGAAGATGGCCGTAGCGTGTTGGCGCGCGTGAGTGGCGAGGACAATAGGATTACGGGGGGTGCGCACAATATTGTGACGCATGTGTGTTAAATTCTCGAAGGGGTCCCGTAGTCAAGACTACAGGCATAATAGGTAGGTATATAGATTTATATAGTAAATAAGAAAATCAGTGCTGATTTTACAATTTGTTGTTGCTACATGTAGTTGATTATTGGGGGTTACTTCTTCTTCAACTGCTTGCTCCCTTCCTTTTTTCCTCTCTTCCTCTCAGCTTCTCCTTGAGCTGCTACTTGAGCTTCTTCTGTTTGTTTTTTTTTTCTTTTTATTTGACATAGATGACCAAGGGGCCCATTTCATAAAACTTATAACCAAAGAAAAATTTATGTATTTATGTAAATGACATGATGAAAGTAACATATTCTTAATACTGAGCTAGCACTTGAAACTTCTGGAACAATGCCGTGAAATCGTACTGTCTTTTCAGATTTTCATTTTGTTGGAGGAATGGAAGAACAAATACCTAAACTATAGTGATCCTCTTTCTCACCAAGTCATATTAATTCTCTTTGGTTAATATCAATATGATAATTCTTCCATTTCAGCAGCATTCTCATATTTTGTCGAATCATCTTGACCTCCTCCAGTGGTCTTTGTCTATTGATAAATGTTATGACTGCTGAATACTTCACTCTTCTGGGCTGGGCATCTTTCATGTATTTTGCAAGGTGTTTGATGAACACTTGAAGAAAATCTCACATGTTCATATCAAAATGCCCAATGGCCACTTAGCAGAATCACCCAGACAAACTCTGGATCATAACAAAGATTGACTTCTTCCGCTTCCATCTATATATGTGACCCGACGCCTCAAAACCTACAATAAGTCGCCAAAATCATTTTTTTTTTGTTTTATACACTTTCTGAAAGAAGAGATTCTCAGCTTTCCAATGGTATATCACTGGCCTAGTTTACTAACTGATAACACCTTTAAATATTAGAATGAGTATGTAACCAGCAATCAATAACTCCTATTCAGAGAAAATGGCCATTTAAGTTCGGAACAAAAGAGTGCTAAACCTTCGCTCTCTGTGTGCGCCCAAGTAAAACTGGGTATTCAAATGGCCATAGCAACGGGTATGAAAGGATTATCAGATTAGGATGAATTTTGGCACGCTGCTCAAAGAGGACCTATTCATTACTCACTTAGAGGTAAAGTAGTAATTTGGCATTCAATGAAAGTGTTACAAAAGCTCTCCAAACATTCATTAGCTTGACAGGTGAAAAAAAGGAGTCATTTTAAATTGCCCCCAAAACACATTTCTAAGTCGAATTACGACTCACAAACTTGAGACATGATAGCATGATAATGAAACTGCCCATTTCTATCAAAAACAGAAAAAAATCGACTGATCCAAGCAAATTTACTATTTTGGGCTGTTTGCTACGTTGTGGTCCGTGCGACTTATTGTAGGTTTTGAGGCGGCGGGTCACATATGCTCCTTCTACTGGAACCATTGGTCTACCCAAGAATAGTTGGGGCTTTTTTTTCACACAACTCCATTTGATACACTGCCCAGGTTACCATGAAACCACTATGTGCTGATTCTGCTTGTCACTTAACTGGCAATGGACTGCATGATGTTCATGAAGGAATGCAAACCCTCTCCATCAATACATTCATAGAAAGGAACAAATATGGGGTGTTTGTCACACATTGAGATTAGAGCAATGTCGTTGAACAGGTCTTATGCCTTTGGGCTGCACAAAGTTGTCACCGGACAGGTGGGGGGAGTCTGTCTCTAAAAAGAGACGGTCACGGGAACCCTCCTGGGAGCGGACTCAAAATCTTCCCTAAACCCTCTGGTTGTACCAGAGAATCCAAAATAGCACTGGGGATAGGTCCTCCGCCACGCCTCCAGCTCCTGAGAGCAAAGCTGACAACAATGGATATGGATCCTTTGCTGCATGCTGACCTGGCATTCCGCCAGGATAGCGCGGATTCTGTGGAGGGATAGTAGTTCCCTGGATCGGTTCTCTCACCCCTCATATGAATAACGAGGACTTTCCCGATTCCGCCTAACTGGAGGATCCGCTGCAGCAAGGCTACCTGGTGTGACCATTCGTCCTCATGGACAGACTAGTCCATGCCGACCTCACCCTGAAGACTTTCACGTCACACAACCGGTTCTGTAGATCGACCAAAGTGACCGGTTCTACCACCCTGGCATGCTTGGAGTGAATCCCCACGGCTACCTGGAAGAGGTTATTATCCAGGAAACGGATATCCCGGTAATGGGCCTGGTCACAGTATCTCATGACACCCCCGCATATCTCCACGGGCACGCGCAGATGCCGCTGCGAGACAAACCTTACAGCTTCCATTCCCCGCTTCCATTAATATCTGAACCTATACCCGCCCTCTTCTCCAGGATGTTCTTTGTGTCCGTGACAGGAGCACTGCACTTGAAATCCTCTCTGACAACCTTTCTGGGCTGCACTAGTTCTGTAGAGCAAACTATGCACAAGTTTCCTTTATGCGTATGTGGATTTTTTTCACTTAACCATCCTATAAAGGAAGATTTCAGTCTGTCAAATGTTTCAAAAGTCTGTTGATGGGGTGCTCTATGCCTGCGCACCTTTGATTTTGACTTGAAATGGAAGCAAGTTCCTTCAGCCACCTAGCCTCACGATACTGGAGCATTGTCTTAAAGGTAGGCGCCCATTCTCTGCAAATGCAGCGTACCTCGAGAAGGTGTCTACCCCCACAGTCTGGATTGTCATTACCATGATAAAAGGGAGGCCTTGTAGTTTGATTGGCCATATTGATAGATACCTCACTCAGGTAAGGCTTTTGTAATTGCTAATACCGAAAGGTTACAAGTTCATAATGCAATTGATGCAGTACTCACAACAGTCGATAGCGACGTGTACATGTGTACACTACACCCAAGTCACCTTGCCATCACGGGTACAATATTGCTGATGAAGATATTCTACAGACTACACAGCTTGATATGGCTCAAATAGAAATCTAATCAATTCCCTACTGAATCACAAAACAAATCATAGTTCTCCTTGGTTTCGTAGAAAATATGAAAATATGAAAATCATACCCGGATTCTCGACAACTTGTTACAAGGTACCATTCTGCCATTGGGGAATAACTGTTAGATAGAAATAGTAAGTGATCTTGGTAACATTCTAAACAGAAAAGCAGTTGAAACAAAATAGTAGCTGCTCGCACATCGGTTCTACATCAGATTCGTGGACGTGTCAGCATAGGATAAAAGAGTTCATTGGTTCCACCTCTTCCCTGCCCACTAGCTCTTCTCTTGTTCCTCCCTCCTTTAAGGTCTCTTGCGTTATACAAAAACAAGATGGGAACAGCTTTTGGCATCCTCTTTTGTTTCCTCCTCCTTGTCCCCTTGGTCCTCGCATTGTGACACAGCAGCTGCAGAATGAGGACATGAAAAGTTCTATGGCAGTAACAGCATTAAAAAATAACAGCCAGACAATGGCACACTTTCTCAAAGTCCTCATGATGTGTGATGCATGTCACATCTTCTGGGATGGTCATTATCTCGAACTTCACTTCCCGGCAGCAAACATTTTCTATCTCAGTTGGCATGCGCTGGCAACATGTACATTCACACCAGCGTTCGACACCCTGCGTCAAATGGGATGGAGCTGGCGCAGGCCTCTGCCTCGGGACCGGTGGAGCTGGCACAGGGACAGAGTCTTGTTCTTTCTCGTCACTGTCACTGGCACGATCATGGCCCTGGCCACGGCGAAGAAGGGGAGCAAAGTCATATGCCACTGGACCATTTCTTCGACCAGAAAATCCCTCATTCATCTCCTTAGCTTAGATTACAAGCTTATTGAAGAATGTGATCAGATTTTACTTGAAAATTAAACAGAACATTAATGTTGTACTTGCTATCGCGAACGTAAACAATGCAGCTAGCTGCATTGGCTTTCCGCGTGGGCCTTAAAGTACTTGCATTAATGGGAAGCACATACGAAAGATGACAAACAGTAGTGCCAATTTTAATTTTATTAATTCCATCAATTGTGAAAATTTTTTGCTAAAGCACTTTATTTTTTAAGCAGACAAAAAACTGAAAAATTAATAAAATTTTCTTTTTGTCATACATAAATTTTTCTTTGGTTATAAGTTTTATGAAATGGGCCCCTTGGTCATCTATGTCAAATAAATTCTGGGTATTTGTTTTGTAGCAATTTGTGACAATTTGAGAGTTTTTCTTTAACATACACGGATACCTTTAACAGCCTCTCTGTGACGGTCCACAGCATGGAATTGAATGAGTGCCTTCACAAGGTGATGCCTCTTTTGTCCTGCAAGAAGGCTGCCACATCCACTTTGAGTAATCAAATCTAAATAGTTCTCCAGGCCATCATCAACGTTAGCTTCAGAAATCTGTTTCCCCCCCGAATGAAATAAATTATACCTTTAATGGAGATGAGTAATTAATATATGTTTGACATTTTACAAGTTATGGTGACGATCATTTATGATAGACATTTTTATTTCAGTCAAATCAACTTTTCTGATGACAATACAATGTAACCAATACAATGACATATAGAACATTGCTAGCTTATTGTAGAAAAAGAATGGATAGTTACAGAAATGGACAAATCTCTTTATACTCTATCTAGCCCTCAACATTTTTTGGGATAAATCCGTAAACGCAGAAAGCTCGCACCGCGATGCTTTATGACAAAATAGAAATGTAAAAAATAATGAAGAAAAGAATAATGCATCGAACTCGATGATTTTTGTTTTTATATCGCAATGCCACTTTTGAATTTCATATTCACATTTCTTGTATCATTTTATTTAAAACAAAGAACTTTTGCTATCATAAGGTGAACACTTAACAGGATGTCTCTATTTCAAAAGCTGAAATTATTCTGTGATGAAAAGAGGAAGACTTCACGTATGGCCATATATTCATATAAATAATACTCATATAATCTGGATATGTTGAATTGATATTCATTGATATCTGAACCATTAGCCACCATTTTCTCCAGGAGGTTCTTTGTGTCCGTGACAGGAGCACTGCACTTGAAATCCTCTCTGAGCTCCTTCCTGGGCTGCACTAATTCTTTAAAGCAAACTGTGCACAAGTTTCCTGTTTGCGTATCTGTTTTTTTTTTTTCACTTAACCATCCTATAAATGAAGATTTCAGTCTGTTTCGAATCCACAATCCAGCTTCGCCCTGGAGGCTTCGCTTAAAGATTTTCAGTATGTCTGGAAATTGACATTCGTGGTATAGTCATGGGCGTCAAGATAGTCTTCATAGTGATATTATTGATGTTGATGCAGCAGGAGATCTCAGAAAAAAATCTTACTTCTTTGAAAGGCAAAGTGAGTTCCTCTGAAGAAAAAGTGCCTTATGATTGAGAATTCCACATCTTCGCGGATGTTCTTTTGGCATCAGCATTGAAAGCCGTGATGCTTTCCTTTACACTCCATTAGTCACCTCATTTTCTAAACGAATCAACTTCTGCCAAGTGAGCAATTTGTGACAATTTGAGAGTTTTTCTTTAACATACATGTACATGCATAGCTTTCAACAGCCTCTCTGTGACTGTCCACAACATGGAACTGAATGAGTGCCTTCACAAGGTGATGCCTCTTTGGTCCTGTAAGACGGTCCACAGCATGGAACTGAATGAGTGCCTTCACAAAGTGAACAAAAAAAAAAGACTCTGACAACAACCAATTCCGATTGAAAGCTGGCCGTTTCAAACTTTGAACATGTGCAAGAACAGCTGTCGGCATCAATGTATAGATGAGTCCGACACCAGCAGAAAAAACGAATTAAAAAGTACAATAAACCTATGTTTTTCACTGTACCCGTAGAGGGTACAGTGGGTGAGTAACTTCTTGGTATTTGATAATAAAGGTCTAATTGCCCAGTGTTATCATTTGAGAGAATTCTTGAAAGTTCATTCATCTTTGATTATTGACATTCATCTATGACCCTCTTCTGTCTATACAAAAATGATTTCCCTTTTGTTTTGCACCCAAATGTACTCCCTCCTTCCACAAGCACTCACCTCATTTTGCAATAAATAAAATTGTATGAGTAAAAATCTGAGTGATAACACAATTTCTGTATAATAGGCATGAATTTCTTTCTTTTTCACACCATGAACACTGCAGCTTGTCTACTCTGGCTATAGCAGCTCATATAAAATTCCTTAATTTGGTAAAGCCCAATTGCTTGAGTGTGCATTGGTTGCTAGATGTGGCCACATATAGCAACCATATGACCTTGGGACAAAATATTTCAGAATTTTCTGTCAGACACTTGTAGGAACATTTGGTGTGAGTTTTAAAACAATTGAAGGTGTTCAGATGACACCCATGGGTTGATTTACACAATGACCTGTAAAATTGAGTGTACCTTTTGTATCATTTCACGGACTTCATAGCCGCCGACATCTTGTAAAGTGGGTTCACTCTCTTGCCAACAGAGGAGCAGGTACGATGACATGCTCAGAAAGGCAGGAAGTGGTCCTCGATGTACAATGGAAAATGCCATTATCTTACCAACAAGTTTGTATTTGTCAATGTAAGCTGAGGATATAAATCATTTACAAATAAATATTAATGCAGAGCAACTTCTATCATCACTGCCTGTATTATCTCAACACCAAAAGTGGTATTAACACATTTTTTACTCATTTACTGTACACATAATAAAGGTTTCCCTTAACTCTAACTTTGCTGGGGGTGGAGGGTGAATTCAGAAATGATTTATTTTTTGCGCTAGGGGAAGAGTGAATTTAGACAACTTCATATCCTACCTGCAACAAAACCACTCTGTCTTTCAATGCTCTCTCAGTCTTCCTATTTGAGAATTGTGTATAAGAGTGCAGAGATATTCATAATGTCAATGTTATTTAATAATAATACATTTATAAAGCGCAGTAACTATCCTACAATTTGTATATATTCTACTGCGCTGCATGAGCTCCTGATATGCATGTCATTAATGGCAAGATATTCCAGAGTTTAGGGGCTGCACAAGCAAATGAACGATCACCCATCCCCGCTTCCCATCCCCGCTTCCCATCGAATGGCCGTTGGGAAAGGGAGGGGGGGAGGGGGGGGGGGTAGGGGATGACCGGATTAGTGCAGTTGCGTTAGCTGCTGTAGTTGTGACAAAAAAAGTATCAATTATTTAAACCAATAGATTTTCATTAACTTGAAAACTTGCCAGGTACATGTTTTAAAACAATTGAAGGGTTCAGATGACACCCATGGGTTGATTTACACAATGACCTGTAAAAATGAGTGTACCTTTTGTATCATTTCACGGACTTCATAGCCGCCGACATCTTGTAAAGTGGGTTCACTCTCTTGCCAACAGAGGAGCAGGTACGATGACCTGCTCAGAAATGCAGGAAGTGGTCCTCGATGTATAATGGAAAATGCCATTATCTTACCAACAAGTTTGTATTTGTCAATGTAAGCCGAGCATATAAATCATTTACAAATAAATATTAATGCAGAGCAACTTCTATCACTGCCTGTATTATCTCAACACCAAAAGTGGTATTAACACATATTACTCATTTACTGTACACATAATAAAGGTTTCCCTTAACTCTAACTTTGCTGGGGGTGGAGGGTGAATTCAGAAATGATTTATTTTTTGCGCTAGGGGAAGAGTGAATTTAGACAACTTCATATCCTACCTGCCGGTCAAAACCACTCTGTCTTTCAATGCTCTCTCAGTCTTCCTATTTGAGAATTGTGTATAAGAGTGCAGAGATATTCATAATGTCAATGTTATTTAATAATAATACATTTATAAAGCGCAGTAACTATCCTACAATTTGTATATATTCTACTGCGCTGCATGAGCTCCTGATATGCATGTCATTAATGGCAAGATATTCCAGAGTTTAGGGGCTGCACAAGCAAATGAACGATCACCCATCCCCGCTTCCCATCGAATGGCCGTTGGGAAAGGGAGGGGGGGGGGGGGGGGGGGGTAGGGGGATGACCGGATTAGTGCAGTTGTGTTAGCTACTGTAGTTGTGACAAAAAAAGTATCAATTATTTAAACCAATAGATTTTCATTAACTTGAAAAGGTACATGGGTATCAATCCATGGGGGACACGCCCCCCCCCCCCCAAAAAAAAAAAAAAAATATATATATATATATATATTGAAGGGTGGGAGACACAATAGGGCATCCCCCCCCCCCCCTCATAAAAAAATTGAAGTCTTTATAAAAAGCCTTTTATAAAATTGCCACTATTTGGCCGTCGTTAATGACATTTTAAAAAAAGAATTTCACTAACTGCTCTCTTACTAAGAGCACGTTTCTTATTTTCCGTCCAGTTCTTTGGATATGTGGCCGTTCGTAAATACTCCACAATTTCAGAAGCTTGTCTACAAAATTGCTCATCATCCACCACGTCATCAGTCATGTTGATCCCAGATATAGATCAAATCGTGCACTTATAAGCTAGCTAGTGGCGCGAGCGGATACAAAATTGCGCACGCCTTCTGAGATGTATGAGGCTACACGACCTAAATTTCATGAACAATCTCATGGGTAATTAAATTGGTAGTCATACACCTCTTGATATTGAAATAAATAAACGGTCATGCACGCTTCTGACTGGCTGAAAATAAGGTGGCGTTTGATTTTCTTGAGTTTGGTTCAAACGCAAGTTTTATGCAACGGGCCTCTGACCTGTTAATGGTGGCTAGTTTAAGACTTTGACTAATTGAGGTTAGTAAATGCTACTGGATGACTATCTGACTAAGATTTTCTTAGTCCAGCTCCAGTCTGACTAATAAAAGTTTTCATTGTAGGACACCCTGCCTTCCTTTGCCATCCTTTGTCCTCCCCTGTCCTCCCCTGCTTGGTCAACTCTCTTCTTTCGAGCACAACCATGAGGTCTTCTAAATAAAATGTAACTTGATGTTTTCACATTTCATACAATTACTTTGAATCAATATGGATAATCGGGGGGGGGGGATTCTGTCAGTAAAAATACTGATATTTTTTTTGATTTTTTTTTTAGTTTCCTTCTTCCTGAGGGTTAATGAGAGTACCTGAATTATTTAATGTTTTGCAATACACATGTAGATTTAAAGGGGAACTCCACCTTGATAACAAAGAAAGAGAATGAAAGATTTTTGCGAAATCCAACAAGATATAATAGCAAGGTATGAATTTTGAAGTTGGAATCAATCAAACAAATCGGCAACTCCGTGACGATCTTGCAAGGTCTTCTCCGATTTGGCCTGTACAAAAAAGATTAAAGGAGAATTAAGCCCTGATTACAAATTTACTTATATTGGAAGGTGTAATATATTCCTACTTATTGGCCTAAATCATTTTCTAATAAGATATCAGAAAAGGGTATAAATAAAGATATTCCAACACCCGGTATCGTCTCCTACTCATTTACATGGGGGCTGCCATTTTCTTGCTGATTTGGAGTTGTACATGAACCATTGAGAAATGTTTCAGTCACGAAGATAATTATTTTGAATCCAAATCCTAAATTGATTTTCTTCATTACCTAAAATCCCATATGTGACGGAAAATATAAAGTGGGTGTTTACATGTATTATAAAAATTAAATCTTTGTAATGATACTTTTAAATTGTCTGGTTTTGCTTGACAAAAATCTATTTTCTTGGGTTTGCCAAACAGAGCAGAACATAATATAGAGCTCCGCTAGCGCTGAGAACTACTCGATGCCAAGCGATGGTTCGCGCGTGCACGCGCTATTCAATTCAGTGGGAGATGGAGAGTGCACCCATGCGTATTGCATACTATGCCCATTATTATCTGTGATGCCCTTTTTTCGAATTTTTTTTACGGCATTTCATTTCCCACATGAATTCATACTTTTTGGATGCACTTTCGTATTATTCAATTCTCTTTGGATTTTCGTAACAAATACAATTTTTTCGTACGTGTTGGCAGCTCTGTATTCAGTATTTTGCTGGGCTGTTATCATAGCCAAATGATTGTCTAGTCTTATAGCTCCATGGTCTCACCCCCAGGTCTCTTCGCCGCAGACTAAGTACTAAAACTGCCTCACATAGACACGAACCATGCTCCAATCTGTGCCGCATATAACAATATTAAAGCCAGGGTCCTGCCTCAAATTTGTCAAGTTACCTAGTCCCCATATCAGTTTGTCATGTACATGTACCTGTACGCAATCAGTTGGCCGGAATACGTAAGTGTTTCGACTACCATCAGGAAACTGGAATTTCACATTGATACCCTCAGCTGGTGAAGTCCTTTGTTCCCACAGTTGCCTTCTTGCTTGAATTGTCTGGATTGTGGATATAACAGGGAAATGTGAAGATTCTGATAACTATTAAATCCAAATTGAAATAAAAATCATGAATGCAAGGAAAGCCATAGAATAATGACTTTCAATATCATTAACATCACTGTAGCACATTGAGAGGTATAACAACACAAACTTTTTGGTTAATTGTTGGTGGGAACCTACACCATCGCCTGACTGCACACCCCAATTATTAACCCTAATAGAGCCGGGTTATTTTGACCCATCTCACAGCCGGGGGGGGGGGGGGGGGCACAAGTTCTTGGCCGTCCACTGCGCATTCACAACGAAAATTGGCACACACGTTGCCAACCACGTAATCTACAAGACTGTATAGTCAATTTCTCTGAAAAATGTCACAACAAGTTAATTATGTTTATTTATGCATAAAATTAATGGATTCCTCTAATTAATTAAAAATAAAGTCCCAAAACTGCTAATTTTTTGTGTAGAGACTCTTTGAGATTCTGATCAAATAAGCCCCCCCCCCCAAAAAAAAAACAGTTCTTATGTATTTCTTTGTTTTTTTAGTTTTAGTTTTTTGTTTTTTTTGTTGAATTTTTCGGCAAGACTATTTTAATCATCAAGAACATAAAATTGTTTTTAAACAGTAAAAGTAAAAATAATGAATTGCCCCCCCTCTGGCCTATTAGGGTTAAAGCATTTCGCTGTTTCTTTATTTCCTTTCCCAATTGTACCTCTTGGCGTCTTCTTTCTTTCTCTTCTGTCTGTCTGTGCAATTCTTCATCTCTGGCCAGTCTGTCTTCTCTATCTCGCTCCTGTATGAGGATACATAAATGGAAACTAAGTTCAGCAGCCATTAGGAAATTTAGGGATTGCAAAATATTGTAAGTGTAACTCATGACAGTGGATTGTTATGTTGTATCTGGATAGCAGAATTGTTGTTTCTATCCATCACAACTTATAAAAGTAGGCATGGTATTACCGGACAGCATAGTAAACACAAACTCCATAGAACATTGCAAAAAGTTTCTTTAAAAATCCTTCACAAATATTCCTGAAATAAGAAATTCACAGATGTCCATTGAAAATGAATGGTATTAAACATCCATATGTTTTACATTGGAATACTGCTTGGTAGCTATTGCATACAATAAAATGCATGTTCCATATTAAAAACAATACAAACATCAGCAGCAGGAAAAAAATACTATATCCAAGGAGTTAGTTTGAATGCAAATTTTTGCAAATGTCAAATTTAAGCTTTCATACTAGATTTGTATGATAAAAAACATCCTACATAGCCACATTTAAGTAGAAGAGAAAACCTTTTGAGTGGAATTTTGTACCCATATAAAGTCCTAATTTCCATTTTCCTGTAGCCCACTGGTAATGTGGATGTTCATTACTTCATAATGTCTGGGGGTGATTTTCTGAGAGGGTGTTTCTCCACGGGGTAATAAAACAAAGGATAATCCAGGATTTACAGCAATAAATCGATGTATCTACCTATTTGCTAGTTTCCCAAACTATGCCGTCATTCGAGAAAACCTAAGTCTAAAACGCGCAGCCCCTGCCTGCGCGCGCGTACTCCCCGTCCACCAATCCAATCGCGCCACCGCCATACTCTTCCTCTTCCGTTCTCGCCCGTCAGAGAAGTGACATCTATGAAGCTAAGTCTTAACCTAAATTGCGAGATTTTTACCTCCAAAAGCGTTTTTGGTTGCCTTTCGCAATAAAAATCCCGTTCACCATGTTTTCACACTCATTTTGGTGTATCGGATTTTTCCTGAGTCAACCTCCTTCACGGTAAATTAATGAAATTACTTTGCCGTTTTTCCTCACTTTCGTGGCTTTATTCACAGACGGTGTACTAGTACACTGCGTCGGGCTAGCCCCCGTGTCTGTAGGTGGTTGATTCAACGCGCTTAGACAAGCGGTCTTATCATACGTTGTGCTCCGTAATAGGAGTTTATTCCCACTCCGTCTTGTGAGTTGGTTGTTACCTTTATATAGATCTATACTGTTTTGTAATAATAATAAATTTATTACTATAAATGGATTTCTATATTTGTTGCTTGTCTTTAATTTCAGCCATGTCGAGGTCTCCGTTCGGCTGGCGTTCCCCAGTATTTAATACTTATAAGGGGACTCGCCCAGCCTTGGAAGGGTTGGCTGCGAGAATTTAATCTCGCACCAACATTATAACTTCCACGGAGCTTCGACTAAGGTAAGTTAGGGCCTACTTCGTGTACGGCTCGCCCCGTTATGAGTTCGCCGTCTATTTTGACGACCAACTCATGCGGGGAAAACCGAGAGAGTGAGTGCTGGAACACGGCCAATACCTCTCTCGAAGATAGAGACTTGTATAACGGTGGGAGTGAGTGCCTCCGGCCAATACCTCTCACCGATAAAACTGTGGGTGTTATCCCTGCCCACAGTTCGTCTCGCTCGAGCATCATTCCTCGCTCTCTAGCCATAGGTGTGATTGCTCAGGGATCGGCTCCTTTTGTCTCTCCGCACGCTTCTACAACAAGCAAGGCGGGTAAGGGAAAAAGAGAGTCGTGATCCTCCAAAAGTACTCCCTTCAGGGCCTACTACGGAGGCGGTGCCCGTTTCTAAGGGTAAAGGGGGCGATAAACATGCCCACCTGCCCAAGAAGCGTAAGCGCCAGAGTACTGCCCAGCCAACAGGCGAGGCGGACTCTCTCCCCTTGACACCGACTGTGTGTTCACCTCATGTGTCAGGGGGGACCAAGAAGAAGAAAGTTAGCCCCCAAGGGGCGACCACTTCTTCTGAGTTAGGCGTCTCCCATGAACTTTTGAATTATCTCAAGATCATTGTGGAGCGGAGTGGTTGGTCAGACTCTGTGTCTGTACTCCCCACCACGCCTGACTCCAACCCCTCCCCCCAAGGGGGAAGGGGGGATACCTGTACCCGACCCGACCCAGGTCCGGGTCGGATACCGGATCCGGTTCGGATACCGGATATCCGGTTCGGATACCGGTTCCGGTTCGGATACCGGATATCCGGTTCGGATACCGGTTTTTACCGGATATCCGGTTCGGATACCGGTTTTTACCGGTTATCCGGCTAGGAACACTGGTTTTCCCTTGTTTACCACCACTGCTTCTAGTGGGTTGGGATCCGGTTCCTTTTCTCAGGTATCTGGCTCATTGTGTTTGTTTTCCAACACACTAGAGCCTTACCGCCCCACTTCGGGCGTCTCTCGACCACGTTCAGCTTTGATCGTCCGGTCGGGGCTACTCCCATTCCAGCGGCACTTGGTGCTCCGCCTGGGGAGGAATCCTGGGACTGCTTACACCGCCCTTCTTGGGATCAGGTTTCAGTCTGGATTTTCGGAGGATGATGCCTCTTCACAGGCTGAGATTACACCCCAGGCCTTTGGGTCCTTGGCGGTAGAGACTCAAGCCCTGCTGGAGAAGTTTCTTCCCGACACTTTTACAGAGTCGGGCTGATCCGGGACATCCGTCTCTCCTTTTTCAAGGTGAGCGTCCCTCCAAGGGCATCCCTCTTACGGAGGACTGTAAGCGAGTCTTCAATGACTTCGCCTCACAGCCTCTTGCACCCTTAGTAGGGTCCGTCCCTCGGCCGGGGATTTCACCTTCTCTAAACAGGACACTCTCGAATTATATTACGAGAAAGTCCCGTTCCAGTGACCTCCTACATGTAGGTGGTAGGCTTGGTGTCCACTTAAGAGTACACCTTGCGCCAAAATAGAGAGGTTCCCGTCCTTATTGGAAGTTCATTCCAGGACTGGCCTGAGGCTGACTGCCTACTTGGGTACGCTCCTTTCCCTTAGCGCTAGGAGCCAGCACCTCGAGATGTCCGACTCGGACATCCTGTGCTAGACGAAGCCCCTTGTCCAAGGACAGGCTCGTTGTAAAACCGTCCCTCGGCTGGGTTTTTCACCTTCTCTCGACAGGACACTCGATTAAATTACGAGAAAGTCCTGTTCCAGTGACCTCCTACATGTAGGTGGTAGGCTTGGTGTCAACTTTAAGAGTACACCTTACGCCAAATAGAGAAGCTCCCGTCCTTAATGGAAGCTCATTCCAGGACTGGCCTGAGGCTGACTGCCCACTTGGGTACGCTCCTTTCCTTTCGCGCTAGGAGTCAGCACCTCGAGATGTCCGACTCGGACATCCTGTTGCTAGACGAAGCCTTGTCCTGGACAGGCTCGTTGTGGTTGGAACTGTCTGTGTCGACAGCAATAGCCACCAATGCTAGGAGGAACTTACGTTTTCCTCTCTGGGCATTGCGGATGCGGACATACCTGCCCTCCTGGCCAGGGTCCCGCACTCCGGCCTTCACCTCTTTGGAGGTAAGGGGCCTGATGTGATTCAACTTGAGGTTGATTCACGCAAGCAGGCGACGGAACTTCTGAAACGCCTTAAGTCCTCGGCTCCTAAGCCGCAGGCCCAGGCTGTCTTTCCGCCTCCTAGACGCGGTGGCGCTTCCAGCTGCCCCGTGCACAGGTGCGCCCCGAGCGTTGGAGGAGAGGGTTGGCGGCCGTCTTCAGTACCTTCCCGCCTGGGAAGGAATTACCGACGACGTTTTGTGCTCCCCTTCGTGCGAGGAGGCTTCTGCATACTTTTCGCAAAGCCCCTCCCACACGGAACCGTCCGCCACAACCCTCCTACACTATCGCCCCCTTTCTATAGCACATCTCCACCGAGATTCAAGAGCTGCTGGAAAAGGGCGCGATCGAAAGGGTAAGAGACCACCCCAGTTGTGCCTCTCCCCTATCTTATATTCCCAAATGCTCGGGGAAGCTCAGAATGATCTTGAATATGGAGGTCATCAATTCCTTCATACCAAGAGAGGTTTTTCCACAGGGAAACCTTGGCCTCGATTCTCCCGGCGATCAGACCGTCAGATGTGGCTATTTCGGTAGACTTGAAAGATACTTTCACATACCGATACACCCTTCTTCAAGGGACCTTCTAGGTTTCTCCTTCAAGGCGAAACTTTCCGGTTCGAGGCCTTAAATTTCGGCCTGAAACCGGCTCCTCGAGTGTTACTCGAGCAGTCTCTACCCTAGCCGCTTCCCTCAGGATCGCGGTCTGAGACTTTTTCACTTACCTGGACCACTGGCTCCTGGTGGCGAGCTCTGTGTCCGTCCTTCAGTCGCACATGGCCCTACTTCTCCGTACTACGCAAGAAGTACGATTCATAGCCAACTGGGACAAGTAGGAGTTGACTCCTACCCGCAGACCCTTTTACCTAGAGTGCGGAAATTAGACATTGTGAACCAACTTACCCGCCCCAGTCGGGAGAGAATTCACGCAATTGTCTTTCTAGCTCGATCTCTTCGTCTCTTACGTCGAGTTCGGGCAGGCCGATGGCACCAGTTCTTGGACCACTTATCGAGCCATAGGGATGTCCTCAAAGACTGTTGGCTTCATATGAGGCCTTTTCCAACTTCATCTTCTGAAGTTTTCAAGCCCAGTGTAGACTCGCTCAAGGTGTGGATTCCTCTCTCCGAGGAGATCAAACGCCTACTTATCGCCCTGTTCGGACCAGGTGGTCTCGGGGGACTGGTCACACCTGTGCACCTTGCCCCACTTATTGTGTTGGAATTGATGGCAGTCCTCATGTCTCTCCACCTTTCGAGAACATGTTTGTAGGTCGCTCCGTCCTGATTTTGACGGTCAGCACCTCTGTTGCTGCTTACATCAACAGGCAGGGCGGGACTCTTCCCGCTACCCTGAACGATCTAACCGCCAAACTTAAGAGTGGTGTCGGCCTCACCGAGTGATTCCGATCGCCTCCTATGTTCCCGGGCGGGACAATCTGATTGCAGATTTGCTGTCCCGGGACATGTGTCCCCCCTCCGAGTGGTCACTGAATCAAGAGGTCTTCGACTACTTCAGTTCAGTCTGCGCCCATCTGGAGATAGACCTGTTTGCGACAGCTCTGAATCATCGCCTCCCGAGTTTGCTCTCGAGTGCGAGATCCGGAAGCTTGGGCCCTCGATGCGTTCTCCCTTCAGGGAAGAACTTCTGGGGTTACGCCTTTCCGCCGATCTCCTTAATTCCTCAGTTCCTGGGGAAGATTCAGGAGGATCAGGCGTGGGTTTCTGCTCATAGCACCTTGCTGGCCGAGGAGACCTTGGTTTCCTCTTCTTCTGTCTCTGCTGGACGGTCGGCCTCTCTCCCTTCTATGGAGAGCAGTCCTCAGATCAGCCCCTGTCGGGGATCCTCCACCATCGTCCGGCGGCTCTACATTGACCGCCTGGCCGCTATTGGGGAGGAAGCGAGGACTCTCAGAGAGAGCCTCCCAGTTCATAGTCCAGAGCAGAAGAGTTTCTACCCGAGCTGTTGTCAACTCGAGTTTAGAAACCTTCCATGCTTGTTGGGGAGAAGGGGTTTGTTTTCCCCGTTTCTGCCCCGGTGGGTGCTTTTACAGCAATTTTCCTTATTACTCTTTTCGATAAGGGCAGGGCCCTCTCTAACTTAGTGGTTACCGGTCCGCTATTACTGCGGTTCACCTTGGTTTTTTTCTGATGGTTCGGGAGTTTCAATCTCTCCCTTCCTGACTCATTTGCTGAGGTCTTTCTTTTGACACGCCCAGCATATCGCCAGTTGACTCCTGCGTGGAGCCTTCCTTGGTTTTGGACGCCTTGGCCAAACCGCCCTTTGGGCCGTTCTGCAAAGCGTCGTTACACCATCTCCCGATTAAGAACACCTTTCTCTCTCTACGGCCCCCGGGCATATCAGATGGGAAAGGCAAGGTGTACGTCTTGTCCCTCGACCTTCGTTAGTGCCAAGAATCAGACGGATTCTTCTGGCTTAATCGAAGTGTTCTTGAGTCCTCTGTCGGAATTCTCTTCCGTCATGGAGGATAAATCTTGGTGCCCTGTTAGGGCTCTCAAATGGTACTTGGATAGGACTACGGTTGTTTTTGTAAGGATGATCAGCTCTTCTCTTTTTCCATCACCTTTCTTCCCCAGCATCACGGGAGACTATCTTCCGTTGGATTGTCGAGGCTATCCAAGCTGCGGGTTCGGAGGCTCTCCTGTCTGGGAAGCCTCCCAGAGCGCATGACACTAGGAGTGTTCTACCTCCTGGGCGCTTTGTCAGGTTCATCCCTTTGGAAGACTTTTGAGGGCCGCCTTTTGGCGTTCCCCTACTTTCTTCACATCCTTCTATCTTAAGGATGCTCCTTCGGGTGAGGTTGGATTTGAAACCTCTGGGTTGAGAGCTGCTTCGTCGTCTCTGTCTGCCCCGCGTTAGTTACTCCCGTCCTGGGACATGCCACCCGGGTTTTTATCCGTGCTATTCTAGCAAATAGGTAGATACATCGATTTATTGCTGTAAATCAAGAAAATTATAACTAATTTTGTTATTTACTAGATAAATCTATGTATCTACCTATGTCCCTCCCTCCAGCCCCTCTCCTTGTCTGACATGTCCTAGATTCTGTCTCTGACTGCTCGGAAGAGGAAGAGTATGGCGGTGGCGCGATTGGATTGGTGGACGGGGAGTACGCGCGCGCAGGCAGGGGCTGCGCGTTTTAGACTTAGGTTTTCTCGAATGACGGCATAGTTTGGGAAACTAGCAAATAGGTAGATACATAGATTTATCTAGTAAATAACAAAATTAGTTATAATTTTCTTGTTTTATTGTCTGGGTAGTAAATGATTTTCCAGGGGGTGGGGCGGAAGAGTGTTCATATGGGGTTATTCTCCTCAATGGCAATTGTCTGGGTAGGGTAGTTAACTTCAATGTGTAATTCTCGCCACCGACAATTATCGTCTATTATAGACGATATCAAACGAAATCACACGATACTCCCGATAACAATTTCTCACTGGGAAATGAACTTCCTGTTTACCATTCACCCTTTCCCTCACGAACGCAGCTTTTTTCAACAATGCATATTCCGTATCTATTATTTCAACCAGTGTTTTTACATTTCACAATGGATGAACTTTTCCGGAGAATGATTGTAGTTCAACTGATAGAGTTCCTTACCAAAACAAAGCTGGGAAATGAAGAAAAGGTAATCACTGCACACAAGTACACGATAAATCAAAACAACCGGAAGAGAGCTTCCCAGTGGAGATTGTTTTTTCTAGTCGAAAAATGTGTAGTGCCCCCAAAGGTTTAATTTTTATATCTATAGTCGGTGCCCAGTATTGTCATACTGGTATTTAATAATACAGGTGGTAAATTAAAAAAGGTGATTGCCAAAATCTGTCTCGCCCATTTTGATATACATGGTGACCTCCAGGAGAACTGGTTATGACCTTCACCTCACTATAGGACCATCTACCACCCTAGTTTAACACAAACAGGCATTTGGATAACAAATTATGCTGAGTTTAACACTGGGCGCTAAAAGTGTGTTTACCCCTGCTGAGACATAGACATTTGGCTCTAAAAGTTAAATGACCCCTGCTCGTGACCTCTGACCTTGCGGTCTCAGCTAGATTTTTTGCCCGACTCAAGAGTCACCATTGCTCGAGTCCGAGTCAGAGTCCCGAGAAATAGGGACCCTAGACCAGAATTTAGTTTTACAGCACCAATATTAAGCATGACAGCAGCAAAAGGATACACTTCCCATGTATGGATGCATTAATTGTGTACCAACCAGCAGCATAGTGTATATACTTGTTATGTTCATAATGTGATCATTTAAATCCAGGCACTGCTTATAATGAGCCAAAGTTGGCAGCACAAACAACCACATTCTGACCAGGTTTTCCTGCAATTTTCAGTTCAGGATTATTATCTCATTCAGTTTTATGGTGCTCCAGTTTGTAAAATGAAAATCTAACACATGAATCCAAGATTATGTGGTGATAAAAAACACCCTTTTTGTGAACTGCACTATCAATTTCCCCCATGATTATTTAGCCAAACCTCATCCCCTTCAACCCTTGCTTCAAATATTCAATTCTATTCTACCACACTGTGTTTTCTGTGTAGCTTTTGTTTGAAATGCACTCACTGAAGGTACTTTCATCATTAAGATATTTATTGTAGTCTCACTCCAATTATAGTTAGCATTAAGAGTTAACACACTTCATTCCAAAGGTGCATCATTTGAAAAGGGCTCTCAACCTAATGACAAGGCTTGGATCTGTGAAAACTTATTCCTTAATTATTGTGAATTAACTATATTTCAGTTCATTGTGTGCAGATCTTTGTAGTATGAATTTACCCCCACCCCCAACACACCACTCTGCCCTAACCTTTAGCATGTCAGTACTCTGAATGTGACAATACTGCTGGATATAAGTTACAATTTCCAAATTTTTTTCAAGGTCCCATCAGACCAGTACGAATTGATCCTAGTATTTGCCTAACCCGACACCCCCCCCCCCCCTCCGGCCATACGAGACCAAACTGATATTGTAGATGTTGATAATGGACTTACAGCACATTCTCCACACTTCTCACATGACTTATTTCTTCACAAGCCATTGTGTTTGTTTAGTGATTTTCCACACAAGCTTTCTAAAAAATCTAGAATACATGCATGACTTACCATCATTTGATCAACCCTCAAGGATTCCAGGAATGCATTATCTGTTGCCTGACGAATGGCTCGTGTTTCGTCAAGTGTCTATTTGAATACCAAATGAAAGTGGAAAAATTAAAAATATTGCTATGCACGAGCTAGAAAATGAACTATTCATTCATCTTTACTATTGCATGGACACATTAAACCTTCAAAAATTCTTATCTGCATGTACATATGTAAACTGTATTGCATCTGCTGAGAATAACTCCAGAACAATACATTTAACAGAATATACCTCTGCAACTGGAAATCCAAAAGAGACTGTTGGAGTACCAGCGGGAACATGGGACAATGTAGGTTGATCCTAGAAACAAAGTTAGGACACAGAAGAATGTAGTTAGTTTTGAAGCATAAGAACAAACTTCCTGATTCTATTTTACATGTAAGGGAATATCCTGCTCATAAACACTTACGAGACCAAACTGATATTGTAGATGTTGATAATGGACTTACAGCACATTCTCCACACTTCTCACATGACTTATTTCTTCACAAGCCATTGTGTTTGTTTAGTGATTTTCCACACAAGCTTTCTAACAAATCTAGAATACATGCATGACTTACCATCATTTGATCAACCCTCAAGGATTCCAGGAATGCATTATCTGTTGCTTGACGAATGGCTTGTGTTTCGTCAAGTGTCTATTTGAATACCAAATGAAAGTGGAAAAATTAAAAATATTGCTATGCACGAGCTAGAAAATGAACTATTCATTCATCTTTACTATTGCATGGACACATTAAACCTTCAAAAATTCTTATCTGCATGTACATATGTAAACTGTATTGCATCTGCTGAGAATAACTCCAGAACAAGACATTTAACAGAATATACCTCTGCAACTGGAAATCCAAAAGAGACTGTTGGAGTACCAGCGGGAACATGGGACAATGTAGGTTGATCATAGAAACAAAGTTAGGACACAGAAGAATGTAGTTAGTTTTGAAGCATAAGAACAAACTTCCTGATTCTATTTTACATGTAAGGGAATATCCTGCTCATAAACACTTATGATTATCCTAAATGTGTTATGTTTGCTTTTTACAAGGGCCAGGAAGTGGGTAGATAAATTTTACAAAATCATCATTTATAGCCATTGAAACTAAAAGGGTAATGATACTAACCAATAAAATAGGATTTTTGGAACAGTAAGGATTCTGACCTTGCAGTTACCTTATTTTTCAACATTTTGGTAGAATATCTCGCGTAGAAAACTTTCTATATAACCTTAGATTATATATGTATTTAAATCTGAATTGATTTCAGGATTATTTTGAGTTTCTGAATGGTTTGTTCCAGCTGGTAAATAACTTTCCTTAACCCTATGGCCCCCCATTGAATCTCGGCGACGAATTGGCCGATGGACTCGAAAATTAGCATAGACGTACAACAAGTCAAGTAGAATAATTATGCAAAAACAAATTACAATTGGATCATCAGTATTTTTTAAAGAATTAATTAAAAATTTGAATATGAACATTTTTGATGATTTTCAGGAAAAATATGGATTTTTATCACATTTAAAAGAAATTACAGGATTTCTTCACATCGCAGCCCATGGTAGCCAGAAACTGGGAGAATGAAGCATTCGACTTTAAAGTTAAGCACTGAAACATAACATGTACATAGCATATCACCGTCAAAGTATGTACTGGATCCACAGAAGCATGTACTATTTCACTAACACATTTATTTTTTCTTTGAAGCATTGCTGATTAAATGGAAGCTTTTGCCATTTCATGGAAGCATTTACTCAGGGCTCGATACTAGCGGCGGTCACTAAAGCATTTGATGTTGCACAAAAGTAACTACTTTTTTTCAAAAAGCATTTGTTATTTCACTGAAGCATTTACTATTGCATTGAAGCATTTACAATATGATAGATCACATGAGCATGGACCATCTCATTGGCGAAATGTTTATTACTTCACTATTAACACATTATTATAACAATAATTAATATTAATTTTCACGATGAACAAAAAGTCACTGGATACAGGTAATCTCTCCAGCACATTAAATGCACCCGTTCCACTCCCTGGGGAACTAAGCTGTCATTCATAGGTGGACACATGCTAATCAAACACAAAAGCAAACTCTTCCTACTGGGTATTCATACAACTGAGTGGAGAGCAGCAATAGCCTACAGTTTCAATGTCTTGCTGAAGGACACCAGTTCTAGGAACCCATGACCCTCTAATCGAGAGTCGAATGGCCGGTCCACTATATCACAACACCTCAGCATTTACCATGTCACTGTCAAAGCATTTACTGTTTCACTGTAAAAATAACTTCTATCATTACATCCAATTCTAAACTCACATGTAGCTTGCAAGATAATATCTGGAAAGAAAAGGCACATTAAGGCCCCATTCTATATCTGTTAATTTTCAGACCACCATTAATTATGATCCAACTCCCTTTTTTCCCCATGAAAGTGTTAGGCAGTTCTAAAAACAGATTTGTAGAAAATTAATTTGTGTAGCAAGTCCAACAAAATGTCTACAAACACTCCCTTTGTTTGCCACACAGGTATCAAAGGTGGTTAGTCTTGTTAGTCATATTTAAATTCTCCCGTCTGGCCTAAAAGGCATTTATAACCAGAAGAAGGTAAACATTCAAACCTGTCATGTATGCTGAGCAGGGCTGGGAGTATCTTTTTCAAATCGGGTATGCGACCATTTTTATGGCAGGTAACCGAAAATCATAACACACATCACAAGCTAGGATTAAACCAAAATAGCAACTATGCTAGAATGTCAACTTTCATGACAATGGCTGGAATTCTGCTTTCCTGATTGGCTCTGATAACAGAAGTGGTCATACGAGCAGATTTGTTATAGAAAGTTTTTAGGAAAGTGGACCCAGAAGCTTTATGATGAACTAATTTAAGAAATTTATCACTATCTTATCCACTGTCCATGAGGTTCTTTTTAAAATCTCTAGAATGTATGTTCAGATGCTAGTCAATCCAAATTACCTTGTTCTAGGGATTTACTTTTATGATAAATGAGAATCTTTATGCTGTACATTAAGAATCTATACAGTTCTAAACAATAGCTAGAGATAAGATAAAAGAATACAAGAAACCAAAGGAGTGCAAATTAAAAAAAAGCTACAAAGGATGAAATAAGGCTAAAAGTAGCACATACAAATATAAAAATATGTAGAACCAATGTCAGCCAATATTTATCAAATTAAATATTTTTAAGCAAGAGAGAAATAAACACAGAAATACAAAAATAGGAAGAAAAGGTGAGCCAATATACAGGTGTACACACACACACACATATACATACATCTCCAATGTGAAAAAGATGCCACACATACTTTTAACTCACCAATTATCCATGGTCTGGGAGTACAAACAAAAGAAGTCAGCAACATTATTACGACAAATATGACAATTGTGAATCCTGTATGAGCTCAAGCTCCTTTTTTTTCAATACTAATAGACCAGTTATGTAAGGCAAAATTAGAAAAAAAAAAATGTTTAGCGTCCTACGAACGTGGAAAAAAGGAAGGAGGCCATTTTTTATTCAAAATGGCCGACTGCCTCATTTTTCCAAGACAACCGACCGGGCTATTTTTCAAAATGGCCACCCGCTTTGTAAGAAAATGGGTTCCACTTGGACTCAGGAAATTATATCAGCTTTTAAAGGGCTGGATACAATAAAAGAAAAAAGGTTAAAGTGATGTCACCATGTAGATCCAGAATACATGAAAAAAGATAAAACAATTTGTTTTTGAATGGCTTTTTTCAAAGGAAAAACAAAAGAAAAAAGCAGGTAAAAAATGAAGTGGGCGGGGACGCTAAACATGTATATTTATCTTACTTGGCCTTATGTATTCAAATTGTATGCATACCTTCCACACAAAGGATGTTCTTGAAAACCTGAAAGCTTATTCAAGGCTTGCCTGACATGGAAACAATATATGCTAACTGGATTGTAAGCATTCAGGCTCATTTATAAAAAGCTGGTTAATGGAATAACTAGTCTCGAAGCACTCAGAAGATATGAGTAATTATATTGAATAATGGAATATATTACAGAACCAATCTATTTCAATAGAGTAATTCTGAGATCTGTGCATAGTAATTTTGAAATCATGTGCCCCCTGTTATACATTTAGTGCTCTATTTTGGGCAAGTGGATCATTTACCTGATTGCCCTGTAGCAATAAACACTTGCCCCATTTGTTTATTTTGTTTTCAATGAAAGTTTGCTTTAACAATAACCACAGGTGATACCACACTACTTCAATAATTAATGCAGAAAGTAGTGTATTATGCATTATACTCTATTGAGAATGGGAAACATTTTCAAATTGACAAATATCATCTCTGGTTTTAATAAGCACATTCATGAGTTTGAATCTAGGTATGTAATTTTATCGCACTTTCTTTATGTATAATCCTTACAATCTTTCCAATTATGATGTGCAGTTGTTATATCCAATATAAAACAATTGGACCCGCAAATTACCTCGCTATATATCAGGTATCTCACTCTAACCGTCATCATTAACAAGTTTTTACTGTATTTAAATGAGATAATTGTCACCTAGAGAAAGTAGTATACACTTGCCACAAGGGTAAGGTGAAAGAAATGGGCAGACTGCAAAATTGTTACTTTGCCTTGATTGGGACCCAAGTAACTCACAATATGTGATGGCAAAAACAAACATTTCAAAAGGCCTCTGAATTCGGGACCAGCACCAATTGATTCTAGGAATGCTTACAATAATTTAATTAAACTAGATGAATCCTCGACCGCGCGCGGTTGGAATGTATGCCTCCACAATCGCGCGATCAGAAACATAGAACATAAATGAGATAAAATTAAAGCTTTGCACAAATTTGAGTTGCCTCTCCCGTTTGCAGACATGAGCCAAGTATGATATTTGTCAGTCATCAATAAAATAACCTCTGTGAACTTTGACCCTTGACAACATGACCTCAGAATCTACTCAGATCCCTCACATACTTGTACATGTATGCATACATGACCCATGTATAAAGTTGACTTACAAACAGTTCTTTAAGTTATTGCAAGAATGAGCTATTTTCATGCATACAATGACCTCTGTGACCTTTGAACTTTGACCTATTGACCCCAAAATTTAATCCGCTCGCCGTGACTCCCATTTCCATACACGCCCCAAGTTTCATGTTGATTCAGCAAACCGTTCTTTAAGTTATTGGGAGAATGATTCATTTTTATGTATACAATGACCTCTGTGACCTTTGACCTTTTACCTCACGAGTACAAAATCTAATCAGATCATTGTCCCTCCAATATGCATACATGACCCAAGTTTCAAGTTGATACGCCTACCGGTTCTTAAGTTATCGCGAGAACGAAAACGGGACTGACGTACGGACGTACGGAAGGACGGACAACCCGGAAACATAATGCCTCCGGCACCACTTTCAGTGGGCGGAGGCATGGGTGCTGGAACTCACCAGTGAATATGCAGGAAGTTCTTCCACTTCATCACTGCTCATGACTCCCTCTTCAGTATCAAACTATAAGATCAATTCAATTTGTAATTCAACATCAATCTTCTGCTTGAGGATCCATAAATAATGTATATGTACTGTTCAATTAATTACGAGTACTAAGAAATAAGGAAGAACTTTGGAAAAGCTGCTCAAGTTTACCATTGTGAACAAATAGCCTACTGCGTAAGATGACAGCCTCATTGGATTGACAACTAGTAGTGGAGGCAGAAGAAATGTGTGCACAAATCTCATCCCTTCACTTAGGTTATAAAGATGTTTTCATTAGATTAGAAGTACATGATTATTTGGTTGTCAGGAACACCTACAACAAACAAAGTGTATCAAGCGGGATGAGGAGATGAGAATTATCGAGAACCTCGGTTTTCTGAAGGTAATTAAATAGAACATACCTGTGGAGATAGAGGAAGTACATCAGACTCCTCTGCACTCGTTCCACCCTCATTTTCAATCTGCAACTGCAAGAAAAGTGAATTTAAAAATTATTTTCTTACCAATTCATTGCAAAATAGAAGCAATACAATTTGCCATTTCAAACATGTGGTCCAAATGATCCCCACCCCAAAGTAAAGAACCAAAGAAAAAGCTAGAGAGATAGGAGGGGGCAAATATGTCTTGTTGAGAGTGGACCAATTAATGAACAGAAGATGGTGCAGTTTAATTTTATTTAATTTGGGGTGATTTGACATGGAATGGCCCTAAAATGAACAAAATAGAAATTAAAAAATGGAGAAAAATCCAGTTCAGTTTGCTCCTGAGCAAATTTTCCAGGGTGCTCTTTACAAAATATTTTCTAAATTGGATCAGGACTACACATTTTCAAAGCCTGACATAACTATGGAATTCAGACTCAACCAAGGATGAATTACCTAACAAGTTGACCAGAATAGCCCACATGAATGAACACTTGTGAAAACATCCATATCTTTTTTCATATGAATGCATTATCATGACACGGATTATTAGTCAAATCAAACCACACTAAATATTCACTGCTGTAATGCAGGGAATTTTACTTCTCAAATTTTTTGATTAGAAGTTTTGGTTGATGAAAGAATACGTTAACAAAGTTATGTACCACACTATGAAAAAAGCCTGCTACACAAAATAATTTTTGTGTAGCAGTCGTATAAGAATGCATAGCAAATTGCGATGCGATGCCAGGAAAATTATTCCCTGTAAAGGCAAGTCATATTGGTAATGAATACATCAAATTATTTCATCTGTGATGCTTATTGTAGTGAAACTTAAAGCCACCATGCATGCTAGTACAAATGACTTTCAATCTCATGCTCAGAACTCCAAATTGTAAAATCAGCACTGATTTTCTTATTTACTATATAAATCTATATACCTACCTATAACCCTCCCTCCTTCCCCGCTCCTTGCAAGCAACATGTTTCTTCTTGGGGTTGCTCGCAAAAGAGGAAGATGGCCGTAGCGTTATGACGCGCGTGAGTGGCGAAGGGGACAATAGGATTACGGGGGGTGCGCACAATATTGTGACTCATGTGTGTAAGTTTCTCGAAGGGGTCCCGTAGTCAAGACTACAGGCATAATAGGTAGGTATATAGATTTATATAGTAAATAAGAAAATCAGTGCTGATTTTACAAATTTACTGCAATAAATCATATATACCTACCTATTATGCCAGACCAGCGCCAACTCAACTACCGGGAGGCATGTTTCGAGCCGAAGGAAAATAGGATTACACTAAAAACTACAAAGAAGACACAGCGGCCTTCAAGGTGGCTGACGCAAACAAAGCTTCACCTGCGGGAACATCCCTAAGGTAGCAAGAGATGAAGGAATTGGGCGAACGCCAATAGGCAGCCTTCAAAATATCAACAGGCGCCACACCTTGAAACAGAGCCCAAGAAGTGCTGACACTACGAGTATCATGAGCACGAGGCTTACTGTCAGATAAAAGAGCCTCTGTGCCAGCGGCCCTAATAGCTTCAACGATCCATCTAGAAATGGAATCTAGAGAGGCAGGAGAAAAAGGCTCCCTAGTGATCAGGAACAACTGATCATCCTTACGATAAGACTTAGTCTTATCAATATACCATTTGAGAGCCCTAACAGGACACCAAACTTTGTCCTCGCGCACCGAAGAAAGGTTAGAAAGCGGACAAAGAAAAATCTCAACAGGACCGGAGGTAGCTGTCTGATTCTTGGCAACAAAAGAAGCCTTAGGAATCAATCTAACGCCGTTTCTCTCCCAGCGAACATGACCAGGAGTAAGACAGAGAGCATGAAGAGTACTGCGCCTCTGCCCAGAGGCAATAGCTACCAAAAAGAGCGTCTTAACCGTAAGATGATGAAGCGACGCTTCACCCAACGGTTCGAAAGGAGGTTTCGCCAAGGCTTCCAGGACCTTAGGCAGGCTCCAAGACGGCACTAACTTAGAAAGAGAAGGTCTTTTCAGAAAGAACGAACGAATCAAACCACTGAGAAGCGGGGAATTGGAAATCCCCGATCCGTCTGAAAAACCCGAATGAATGGCCCCGATCGCTGAACGGTAGCCTCGGATAGTAGAGATAGATCTCCCTTTGTCAAATAACGAGATTAAGAAATCCGCAATTGAACCAATAGGAGCCTCAGAAGGGGTTTGATTTCTCTCTTTGCACCAAAGGAAAGAGACCAAAAGACGGGAATTGTAAATTTCCCTAGTAGAAGCCCTACGACTGGACATTAAAAAGTCCGCGGCTCTATCAGAGAGACCCGACTGTCTTGCAGATTCCCTGACAGGGGCCAAGCAGTCAAATGAAGAGACTCCGGACTGTGGTGGAGAATCCCCGATAGGGGCTGTAACACCAGATCCGTTCTTAACGGGAGAATGAACGGTTGAGCCCTTAGAAGGCTCATGAGTTCTGGAAACCAATTCCTCCTGGGCCAAAAGGGAGCTATAACCAGCACCCGCGCCCGATCTTCCCTGATTTTCCGCAAGACACGCGGAATCAGATGGAAGGGAGGAAAGGCGAATCCTTGAAGGTTCTCCCAGCTGAGGGAGAAGGCATCGAGAGCCCAAGCTCCCTGATCGCGAACACGGGAGCAATACTTCGGCAGCTGGTGATTTAACACCGACGCAAATAGATCCACTTCCAGTGGACCTAGGCGATTGCGAATGCGGCAAAAAACTTCCGGATGGAGTTTCCATTCCGATGGAAGATACCTGCCCCGAGACAGAAAATCCGCAATGAGGTTTTCCCGACCGGGGATGAAAGAGGCCACGGGTGTGATAGCCATGCAATGACACCACCTCCACAGCTGAGCTGCTAGGGCATTCAGAGCAGGCGAACGAGTGCCTCCCTGCCGATTGATATATGCCGCCACAGTAACATTGTCCGTGAGAATCAGAACCGAACGACTGAAAAGTCGATTTCTGAAATGGAGTAAGGTCAACAGAACTGCCATGAACTCCAGGACATTGATATGAGGAAGAGTCCCAAAAGGAGACCAACTCCCCGCAACCGTGCTGCCGTTGCAGTGTCCTCCCCACCCCAACCGAGAGGCGTCCGTCGAAATCGATATCGACGGAAGAGTGGTAGAGAAGGGCCTGCCTCGCGCGAGAAACACCTCGCTCGTCCAACAAGAGAGAAGAGACTTGATCCTTATTTGTACTGGAATCCAGACCAAAAAATAGTCTTTTCCCAGCTTGAAGAACCTGAGGAGATGTCTCTGAAAGGGTCTCATGAGGAGCCGGCAGTCCTCTAAGACATCGACTAGACTGGCTAGAAAACCTAGGAACTGAAGCCACTGTCTGACCGAAACTCTCCTGGCCAGCAAGAGCTTGCGAGCCGCAGAGACAAAGGTGAGAATCCTGTCTCGACTGGGCCGAGACAACTGATTCCTTATGTCTAACACCGCCCCCAGAAAAACTGGGTTGCGAGTGGGAACTAACTCTGACTTTTCCCAATTTATTAGGAAATCTAAGTCTTGAGTAAGAGAGACGAGCAAAAGAGTCTCGTTCAACAGACGATCGCGCGACTCCGCAAGGAGAAGCCAATCGTCCAGGTAACAAAACAACCGCCGGCCGCGACGCCTCCGAGAGGCCGCTAGCACCGCTACAACTTGAGTAAAGACCCGAGGGGCCGGGCGCAGCCCGAAGGGAAGAGCACGAAAACGGAAAGTCTCCGAGAGGAAGGAGAACCCCAGAAGATCGCGAGATGCGCGATGAATGGGAATGTGAAAGTACGCGTCCTTGAGATCTATCGAGACCGCGTAGTCTTCCTTCTTGATCAACGGAAGAATGGAGGCAAGAGTCTCCATCCGAAAATGAACCGGAGGAATGAATTTGTTTATTCTTTTCAGGTTCAGTATTAAACGAAGTTTTCCCGAGCGCTTGGGAATAACAACGAATGGAGAAAGGGAAAGAGACGGCCTGTCTCTTACCCTTTCTATAGCCCTCTTTTCCAGAAGAGACTCGATCTCCTTTGAAGCACGAGATGGAGACAGGGCAGACATGGGAGGTGACCGAATTCTTATCGCCCCTCCGGGGAGTGAAGCGCAAAGATCTATGAAGAACCGTCTCGCACGACGGAGAGAACAAACGCTTCCCCGGAGATGGCCTCCCAAGCGGGGAGAACGCATGAAGTCGGCCACCTACCACATTCGGTCGAACAAGCACTCAGGGAAAAACATCAAAAACCAGGCTTGGTCTTCTGTGAAGCCATCGCCTTACCACGAGTACCTCTCGAGATGCCCCTGCCACGACTCCCTCTCCCACGAGAAGGAGCTGGCTGGGGCTCAGGAGGCGGGACCCTAGACACGCGCCTGCGCCGACCCGAAACGGGACCAGCAGGTCTACGCTGAACAGGGGCCCGCGCTGGCTTAGAACTAGCGTGAAAATGCTTAGTCATATCCGTAATCTGCTTACGTGCATCAAACTCTCTCTGAAACACCGTAGCGAAATTACCACCAAAACGCGAAGAACCCCGAGACGGAACGTCTCGGAGAAGTTGAGGAATGCCCGACTCTCCAACACGCAGTGCCGAGAGAGCCGAGGTCGTGCGACGGAACGTAACCGAAGCAGCTGCGGTGGAAAGCTGTGACCACTGCAGACAGAAAAGAGTATGCAACAGGTCGACAATAATCAGCTTGTCACCATCGGCAACATTCAACTCCTCCGCCCTGGACCTAAGGTCGGAGAGTAACCCCTGAAAGGCCGACCAGATCTTATCCTCCGCCTTGAATGCAGCGGAGGTAAGCGGATTAATCGCCCGCAGACGTCGACCAACCTCTAAAATCTCGGGAGACAGAGTTTTAGTCTTAAAAAAGCTTGTCTTGTTCCTGAGAACAAAAGGCAAAGGCTTTACCCTTGACCGCATTAGGGCGTTCAATCAACAACGCTGCCTCAATGCGATCATACTCCAGCTTGAAAACCTCCTCAAGAGCGAAACCCTCGGAGGAATCCTGCTGCTTAACAATGTGAAGTCGAACCCTGCGCGCGGGTTGACTGAAGCTCAGGGCGATATTTGGACAACAAAGCAATCGCTTCCAACCCGCAGAGAGCGAGCGATTGAGAGTCCGTCTGCCCAAGCGATTCGTGAACCGAAGCTTGAGAGGCCGCATCCAAATCTGGTTCCACTTGAGTGGAAAGAGACAAAGGAACGCTAACAAAGGCCTCCGCAGGTAGAGCCCTGCATGGTTGAACAAAAGTCTCCTCGCCCGGCGGAGCCCCGAGGGCAGCTGGGATAGGAGGTACATGCGGTTCCGACTCAGACAAAGAGGAATCAATCACAAAGGGTTGATTAGACTCAAAGCGAGTTCCCTGAATAGGGACAGAAGTCATGGTTGAGGTATCCGGTACAAAGGACCAGCCCTGACTCTGAGCAAAAGCCCGCATCATACTGAACGTGTCAGCTTGAGCGGAGCTAGCTGGGTTTATAGCCAGACCAGACGGGCAAGAGGCCGGCAAAGCCTTGCCACTTTTTGCCTTCTTCTTGGGTCTTTTTCTTGGCTGGCTCGACAAAAGTCGTAGCTGAAACCCTTTTGTTAGAACGCTTAATCGGATTCGTTCGGAATCCCGAAGCGTCTTCGGAAACGCGAATCGATCCCTCTGCGGAGGGACGTTCGCTTCCCATGAAGGGATTGGAGCGCTCATGGCGTAAGCCTAGAGAATCGTCCAATTCACCCATACTAGCTAAGCAAGAAGATGCAGTAGCCATAGGTTGGGAGCTAAAAACTCCCGGTGCGTGGGCAAACCGAGATGACTCGGTATGTGCCCGATGACTACTAAAGGTATGTGAACCCGCTATTGAACCGCTCGAAAGCAGTAATAGGGGAGCACTAGTAGTCACGCACTCAGGTGAAAACACCTGTTGCTCCGAAGAGCGTCCATAATTGTTAGCTCGAGCATTCCCATCAGCTGTCGATGACGACAACCCGGGAAGTACTCGTTCCCCCATTGGCGTCTGCCGGGGGCTAGGGTTTGTGAACCCAGACCAACATTGTTAGCTCGAGCATTCCCATCAGCTGTCGATGACGACAACCCGGGAAGTACTCGTTCCCCCATTGGCGTCTGCCGGGGGCTAGGGTTTGAGAACCCAGACCAACATGGACTAAGCCCGTGGGTTGCCCTGCAGTAGTGGAGCGCGTCTCCCCTAACGGATCAGAGCGAGTGAACGCTACCGTACGGGAAACAGCCGCCCCCCCCTCTGGTCTCTGCGACCGGGGGATTGGATTCGAGATATCCAAACCACTAGAATCTGATGCCACCCACCCCGAAGCCACGGGCTTCGGGGTTGACAATCCCGATTCAGTTAACGCCACCCGTCCCGAAGCCGCAAGCTCCGAGACTGGCAAACTCTGCAGGGAAACGTCACTAGGCAACTTACCCTTAGCCCTCCTCCCTCCCCTGTGTACCGAAGTACTCGGGGGAGTTCTGGAAGGCCGAGTCGTCTTGCTAGACGACTCTTCGGAAGAAGCAGGTCTCCTTGACCTAGCTGCTTCTTCTTCCGAATCCATAACACTGCAATAAAACAGACAATAAAGTATACTTTTCTCAAAATAAGAAATTTATTTGGGAGATACGCACTAAATTTTCACAGCCTAAAAACCGTAAGAATAAACGCCGAACCCGAAGGTTCGGTGACAAACGGAAACACCCGCAAACACCGTAATATCTACGTGGGGCTGACCGTGAAAGAGAAAAATAAATGCCAAGAAAGGGAATCAAAAATCCCTTGCAATCGGCAAGTAGTGACTACTAAAACACAAAGTACTATAATCTAAACGAATATAGGTACCTAAAAGTGCTTGAACTATGTGAAAAAGCGCACCAAAAAGATACTATACGACCTGATTTCAGGAGCGCTGTGACTATACGTCCTAACTCGTCGGGGGCGAGCAAGAAAGAGGAAGATGGCCGTAGCGTTATGACGCGCGTGAGTGGCGAAGGGGACAATAGGATTACGGGGGGTGCGCACAATATTGTGACTCATGTGTGTAAGTTTCTCGAAGGGGTCCCGTAGTCAAGACTACAGGCATAATAGGTAGGTATATATGATTTATTGCAGTAAATCTGGTATGTCATGTGATGTCCCCTCAAAAAATGTATATATGCATGTATATATATCTGTAGTTCTGTTACTGCCATAAGGACTAGGCTAAAATAAAAAGCTCATTGATACTGTATACCAGAGGTTAAATTTAAGAAATAGTACATCAGCATCCAACTTTGGTTGGAAAGAGACCATAAACTGACAGAAAACGTGAGTTATCGGACATTAACCTAAATTTAACATGAATTTAATGTTAATGTATGACCAACCTGAAATGAAGTGTATTTTTGACGCCATACAATAGACGATAAACAGGCGAGAAAAGATGAATATAAACATTAAGATCACATAACTCCTCCTGAATTAGCCTTTTGGAAGTATGGCTGATCATTACCTACTTGGAAGTGAGCACTCTATTAGGCATCCATAACTTCATAAGGTTATTTTAGGTATGGATGCCCAATACAAAGGGCTCATCTGCGAGTGGGTAATCGATTTCCCTCTATTGTCAATGGGCAATTCAGCCATACTTGTAAAAGGCTAATTGGGTGTAAATAAATAGGTACTACCAAAGTGCCAAGAATCTCACCTCTCGTGGTCCAGGACCATCCACCTCCTGAAAAACAAAGTGAAATCTTTATTTATTGCATTTTCATGAAGTATTTGAAGGTTTTTAGATGTACAATAATTGAAATATCCATCAATATAAGCATTCTTGCAAAAGCAAACAAGAAATTAGTTATTTGAACTCATGTCTTATAAAAAAAAAAAGAGTTATAACTCAATGCAATATTTGTTAATTCTGTGTTTTCGTGAACTTATGTTTTTGTTTAAAATTTTTCCATGGTCTTCAAAATGACTGGATAAATATGAAATGAAAAGAAATGTAAATGAAGAAATCTAGTTCCCAAACTGCACACAGTTGAACATATGACCCCGCTCGCATCCTAGAGTGAATTAAATAATTTGTTAGACACTGCCATCACAGTAAAGTGGGGTGACTTATCTGCTATCCTTGAGTAACTGTTCCATTCTACTGCAATAACATATATTGACCATTTTATGAAGTCAAGTGAACAATAATATCTTGTCACATGTAAATTTAAAAAAAAGGTTAAAAAAGGGTTTCTGCTTTTTAATTTTCCTACAAGATCATACATGGTATTGTGTTCTTTAATTTTTAGACCAAATCTCTGTTACTGCAATAAGAATTATGCTGAAAGTAAATGTCTCAGTGAAAGTGAATACCAGAGGTTAAAATAAAGTACATCAGCCCCCAAAATTAGGATGCAATGACACCATAAACTGACAGTTGATATTTAATTAACCTACAGGTAAATGGTAGATACGACCAACCTCAAATGGAGCCTATTTATTGTAATTGATGCCGGAAAACACAACAGATGAGAACAGATGGATAGAAACAACATTTGGATTACATAATATCACTCCTTCATTGGGTGTGAGTGCTAAGAATCTCACCTGCTGGGTATCAGGATCATCCACCACCTGAAAAAAGCAAAGGGGAGGGGGTTTATTCATTGGATTTTCTTGTATGAGAAAAAAAAAGGTGATCCCCAAAATGTGTCTCGCAAATTTTTACATAGATGGTGAAATCCAGGTGACCTTTGAACTTGTTATGACCTTCGCCTCCCTATGGGACATCTACCATCCTAGTTTAACCGCAAAACACGCATATGGATACAAAGTTATATTGGGCTCGACATTGAGTGCTAAAAGTGTATCGAACCCCGTTTGTGACCTTTGACCTTGTGGTGACCTACAGAGTATAGATTATTATGGGTTGTGTACCTGCCAAGTTTGGTCACCATCGGTAATTTGCAAAGTTATAGGTGATCTTCAAAACTTGCTCAAGAAACTTGACATTTGGCTCTAAAAATTAATTAACCCCTGTGCATGACCTTTGAACTTGTGGTGAGCAGGACAGTGAAAATGTGAAGGTGGTCTGCATAATCTTCCATTGAAGTTTGATTGCAATTGAACCATTCTATACAAAGTTAATCTTACTTTTGTGAAACTCATACCTGCCAACATTCAGAAATTGGAAATCAGAACAATCTGCATGCGGCAACCGAGCGCAGCGAAGCGACCAGGTACAGGGAGGATGCAGGAAAGCGGTGTACCCCCTCATACAGTAGGAAATTTTTGCATTTCTTACCTTGAAAAGATGCAATCTGGACCAGAATGTAAATTAGTATTTTAATATTCATTCTTATAAATGATGTGTTAAAATTAGATTAGGTTGGCTCTACTCTGGTCTTCTTACCTCTTGGGTTTGGTTAAAATTATGATCCAAATTTAACTGTGCACAAGATCCATCCAGGATCTCCATGTATAAATATCAAATTAGAATTTATGCTGTTGTGTTTACATTAGAGTGGGAGAAAATTGAGTTTAGATCATCCATCACTGTTCTGTTCGCCCAACTCCACAATTTCAGCGTAAGTTCGACGACTCTGACATGACTGAGTAGGTCCTACTGAGTACTGGTAATAATTCCAAATTCAATACAATGGCAATGCACACGAATGAGAGTACAATTTACAAAATCACTAATCAGCAATCAAAATCACAAGTTGTGTTGTAAAAACAAGATCCTTTCCAATTAAAAAGATTTATTCAAAGATGTAATAAAAGGTACGGTGATCCTTCCAACGATGATGAATTTGCGATATTAGCTGGTCTCCACAAACATGCCGGTGCGGTGGGTGTACATCGCTTTGCACCCCGTGCGCAGTGCATGCTCGGCGTGCCGGCTTTCAAAGCCTAGCCAGCACAACGGCAGAGATTTGTGGAGCCAACACGCTAGCAACTGTGGCTCGCAGGATACGACAAAGGCCATGTACTGCGTCAATCCTTCCAGTTATGGCACGCCATTAGTATGTTATGCATAATACGCACCACAGTGCGAGCGCAGCACACGCTACAGAGTTATTTTGCCAATCCTTCCAGCAATCTCACACGATGGCACGCCAATTGACACACATAATATATTTATTTCCGAAAACCTAAAAAACGGAACGTTCCGTTTTTAGGTTCTAAAAATCCTAAAAAACAGAAAAATATGATTAAAATGGAGGTGTTGGCAGGTATGGAAACGACAGACGCCCAGGCAATCCACGAGTCTCTCTCCACCTCGGTGGGCTCGACAAAAATTTCTCCTACAGCGCAGTTGATGAAAATATGCCTCCTGCTTACATTGTAAGGTATGTACATGTAAAAATGAATTACATAAATCCTAAGACATTACCATCAAAAGGTGGGGGGAATTATAACCCTCACCTATGCTTCAAGCAATTGTCACTTCGATCCTCGTGCAGTAGTATATAGCCCCTTTCATGAAGCCAATGGACAATGATTTTCCGTCATGAGTTACAAAATATTTCATAGTCTGGTTTCATGCTTGCTCATCTTTTACAGGGGAATACAGGGAACAGTGGAACTTTGGTTGCAATAAGACCATATACAGACCAATGCCTACTTAGCTACAGACAAATGTTAAGGAACCAACAACCTCAAATGCAGCTTAATTAGTGTAATTAATGCCGGACAACAGGCAACATGAGAATAGATGGATAGAAGCATTTTGAAAACTTCATCAAATTCCATTTTCAAAGGGCCAGAATACAAAATAATCTCACCTCTTCTTGATCAGGATCATCCACCGTCTTAAAGAAACAATGTGCAGGGAATAATATACCAACAAAAATATTGATTAGCGATTATGGTAAGGAGGAAAATCTTTGGGGATTATTCTACACAATATAATGGGGAAAAATTGCTACACATCTGTAAAAATGTGTAGCAATCGCTGAAAAATGTGGAGCAAATTGCACCGCTATACCAGGAAAATTATTCCCTCAAGGGGAAATTTGTATTCATTGGCTTGTCTTCCATGAAAAATAAGCATGGAACTAAAGGAAAACTAGATGAATCCTCGACCGCGCGCGGTCGAAATGTATGCCTCCGCCATCCCGCAATCAGAAACATAGTACACATCTAACTGTAAAATAATCAATGAATGACTTCTTCTATACCATTATGCATACATGAGTTAAAATTAAAGCTTTGCCCAAATGTCAGTTGCCTCTCCCGTTTGCAGATATGAGCCAAGTATGATATTGGTCAGTCATGAATAACAAGCTATTTTAGGTGATTATTAGTGTTTTATACAAGTTTTTTGGCCCTGTGACCTTTGACCTTTGACCCCATGAACCCAAAATCTAATCAGTTCATCATTACATGTACATACATACTTGAGCCAGGTTACGTAAAAATCCATTCAATACTTATGATGTTATCGCGGTAACAACCTATTTTGGGCGATTATTAGTGGTTTTTTACAAGTTTTTTGGCCCTGTGACCTTTGACCCCATGAACCCAAAATCTAATCAGTTCATCCTTCATTGTACATACATACTTGAGCCAGGTTAGGTAAAAATCCATTCCATACTTCTGACGTTATCGCGGTAACAAGCTATTTTGGGTGATTATTAGTGTTTTTTTACAAGTTTTTTGGCCCTGTGACCTTTGACCTTTGACCCCATGAACCCAAAATCTAATCAGTTCATCCTTACAAAGTATATACATACTTGAGCCAGGTTAGGTAAAAATCCATTCAATGCTTCTTAAGTTATCGCGGTAACGAGTCGTCTTCAGACGGACGGACGGAGCTACGGACAACCAGAAAACATGCCTCCGGCCCCACCTTCGGTGGCGGAGGCATAAAAAATACACTTCTCGTACTGCACATGGTTGAAAAATGAAAATAGACTTCACACTTTCAATTCCATCATAAAAAATAGGTATGTATTAGATAATTTGTGAGATATTGCCATTATCGTAAATTGGGATGACTTAATTACCCTCATCTACATAGCTTTAACCATAAAAAAGACTCTGGTATTTTGATGCATAAGACTGGAGGGGGGGGGGGGGGGCTCATGATCGGCACAAAATTGTGCACGCCCATAGAGTCTTGTGTACAATACAAAAATGCATAATTAAATATGCAATTATATGAAGGAAATCATATTTGCCAATATATCAGAAAAGACCTGGTGACCTCCAGGTGACTTTGTGATGACCTTCACTGCACTGGAACATTCGCCCCCTAGTTTAACCACAAACAAATTATGATGGGCTCAACATTGGGCGCTAAAAGTGTGTTGACCCCTACTGGAGACCTTAACATTTGGCTCTAAGTTCACCGAGCCCTGTGTATGACCTATGACCTTGTGGTGAGCATGACAGTTAAAAATGTGAAGGTGGGTCTGCATAATTATAAGGATAATCCTTTTTGGCCGTCACCCTCTCAGTATACCGGTATGTATTTTAAATATTGTACTGATATATATCATTTCTTATATCATTATGTACATTATCCTGTTTGTTGTATTGTTTTTTATGCCGAGTAAAATAAAAGGAATTGAATTGAATTGAATTGAATTGAATAATCTTCCATTCAAGTTTGATTGAAAGTGAACAATTTTGTACAAAGTTAATCCAACTTTCCTGAAACGTTACGGACGGACGGATGGATGTACGGATGCCCAGTCGATCCCTTGGTCTCCCTCCACCTTCGGTGGGCTCGACAAGTTATCGCACGGAAGTCGAGGGGGCCCTAAAGAGCCCCCCATCTTTTTATGGTTTAGTGTCGCTTCGATCCTGCTGCAGTAGTATGTGCATGTTATGAAACCATGCATACAAACAGATGGCAGTATTTTTTTAGTAGACATTCTATGATTGTACATAAATGTTTTTTTTTGTATTGACATCTACATGTACGCACTCGACTGTATTGGTGTAACAGACGATGCTCGCAAAGCGAAAAAGATGTGCACATTTTAACAGACATTGGAAACAATAGAAATTTGAGGCCTTATTTGGATTTCAAATGCTATTGGGATGTTTCAGGACATCTTCCCTCGTCTGTTGATACCAAATTTATTGCATTTTGATGTGCTTTTACTTCCCTGGATACCAGCTTTCAATGGTGGTTTAACCCTAAATAGCCCAGGAAATTGCATTTCTCCCCCCCCCCCCAAGATCTCGGCCGCAGATCACACGAAATTTTACGCGAAAACTACAAAATTGCATTAGCAGATTTCAGAAAATATTGATAGTTTTTGCATAATATCATATTTTCGGCTGTAAATCACATAAATGCTCTAAGATTATAATTTTTTTGTCTAAATGTTCATTTTATGATTCTAAATAATATCTAGAAAAAAAATTGGCATCCAAATGAATTTGTCATGTATTTTATTGTTTTACAAATTTCCTACCGTATACGCAAAAAATTTTGCGGCTAAAATATTTCGAGGTTGGGGTCCAAAAGGACCTTTTCGCGAATAACAACATATGTGTTATGCATAAAAAAGAGCAGTGAAACAATTTCTTATTGCATATAAACTTGTTTGGAAGTAACTAAATTAATCACTATTCAACAAATTATAACAAAACTATCGGACTCAAATTAAATGAGGTATTCATTATATATTACCACACACGGCAGCAGGTACAAGGCAGAGCGCTTGTGCAGGTGGTACTCTCGAATTAACGAGGGGCGGTTGATTGTGACTGGAAGTTGGATGAGCCGTTTCCGGCGATCAGCCCTGCAGAAATCAAATGATTTTCCCTGTAGTTGAGGAAATACCTGCCGGAGTGCCTCTCGAAAGTCTGCGGCTGACCAGGAGAGGTTTACAAACATTTTCTGAGATGGAATACCACCTAGCAAAAAGAAAATGTTAGAATTGGCATTAGGAAAAAGAAATTTGATGCCTACCATCTGTTCCTTAAATTTCAGTTAGAATAACATACCCATTGGTGCACAAAGGATAGTATTTGTGACTTTTGTACAGACTGTCATGTCTGTTTAGGTCTGTATTCTTATTTTTCGCTAGCTTTTGTACAGACTCTTGCCAGATAGCCTAGAGGCCTGTTTAGGGTAGCTCATTGGGTAAAATTCCATGTTATGTTTTGTAGGTTGACAGTAGTTTTTGTGGGTGCATGCAAGATGGTAGCAATAGAATGGTTTGTGTGATCATCTGTTTCTGTTCACATTTGAATGTCTGTACACATTTCAGTGTCTGATTATTATTTTTTTTTCTATACACAAAAAAATGTAAACTGCGATAATCACCTCTTTTGGTACACTGTATCCGTGACAGTGATGTACAATGTGGGTGCGGAAGCAAACCCACATGCATGAGTACACCCTTGGGCTTACATGTTGGCCTTGCCTTCTTTTTCCTTCTAGAGCCAGAGGACGGCAAATTTCTAAATTGCTGAAATCTAAATTAAATTTCCATAAAGAAAAGGAAAAAGAATCAAAATATAAAAATAGAAGGAATAGGGAATATACATATTAACATCTCAACATGTTTAGCATGAAATTAAAATATAACCATGTCTACGGAGACACAGGTTCTATTTTTATTTTTCTAAACCTAAACATTCAAATGTAATCTTCAAAACCTCCACATTTCCAGTTGGTTTATTATTGTGCTACATGCTATGATAATTTTCATGCAACATGCATCTTAGACCTCCCCGAAAATGATAAACTAATCAGCAAGTTAATTGTGTTCACTGCCCAGGAAGAAGAGTGTGGCATTTTGAGGTCGTACACATGGCCCAAAGACTCCACCAACGCAACTAATTTCAGGAGTAGATATAGGATATAATGTCTCCTGTAGATCTAGATTATTTACCTTTCTACTAAACTTGGCCCTTCAGTCTGGCTCAAAGAAGAAGTGGAAGGCATGTCCTCATCAGGCTGCTGCTGCTGCTCACGTAGTGCTTGAAGGCTACTGCCTATCTGTTGACTGAATCGATTCAGACGTGTGACCGATGGTCTCGCCCTCGGTGTGAAAGAAAATGAAGCACTTCGACTGTGAGTGGGATTGGCTGTAGATGACCCAGTCCCAGGTGAATCCATCATTTAATAGGGATCTAGATGTGGAAAATGAGAACACTGTTTGCACCTGCATTACAGTTTAGATTTTTTCCTCTTCTGCAGGGAGTGGAATTTACAAACACAATTACCCTTCCAATTTAGCCTAACTCAGTCTATAGTAGCTATCCAGTACATCAATTAACCTCACTGTGCCCTGTATGTTAAAAACAAAAAAATGCCCCGGCCACAAACAGAATCTGTACGGTCCCAAACCGGTAATAAGGCTTAAACCTTGCACAGACAGTATACAGTCAGATTCATACATCGCTTCCCATTTCAACACTTTTTGGGTTTAAAATCTAAAAAACCTTATTGCCAAATTTCCATTTACGTAATGGAATTAAACGGGAAAATACTTTTCTAAAAATCAAAAAGACAGATTCTTACAAAAATGAACGATTCATAGAACAATGGTCACCCTAAGGACATGTACTCTACTATTATGCCTTACCTTTAATATAAAATTACAAATTTTCAAAGTAGATATATAAAATGTATGCATCAAATTTTCAAAAATTCATTGTTTCAAATTGCAATGTGTGCATTAGTAAAGTGTTGATGAGTACTACCCCAGACTTGCTGGGGTAGTAGCCTCCCCCACCCCCCCCCCCCATGAAATACATTATTTAATAATTCATTTATTTCATATATTTACTAATACCTTATGAAATTGAAAGTTTACCAAACCAGTCCCCATGTTTTATTGTTTCTGTACACATGTATTTGGCATTTTCCTGTGAGGGAAAACAATGCCAATTAAGAGCATGAGTAGAGGAATTATCTAATCATCTAGATCATCAAACGTATTACACATATGCCCCAAATCCATTGCTCTTTCAAAAAAAATATATAAAATATATATATTATATATTTATTACATATTTATATATAAATATATAATATATATATATTATATATTTATATATAAATATATAATATAAATATTATATGTATATAGATGTATACTATGTATATATTAAATATTTTTATGTGTGTATATATATCTATATATATATATACTGTACAAATATGAAAAATATGATAAGAAAATAGCAAAAAGAAATAGCAAGATTTTTAAATAGGTTATAAAAAAAAATTAACATTAGAAGAAAATTGTACCCAGTACAAACATGTAATAGAGTGCATGGGACTTCATGTGTAGAAGTCTATGGAGACTTGTTCAGCCTGGTCCCATGTACTTCATTATATGGTTGCACCTCTCCTGAAATGTGCACAATTTTCTTCTAATGGTAATTTTTTTTAAACCTATTTAAAAATATTGCTTTCTCTTATGACCAAGTGGATGGATAAATTGTTGGCAAAATTCCAAGCCATAAGTTGTGAAATATCAGAAAGTGGAAAATTAGCACCGTTTTTGGCTGATCAAAGCTCTGCTGCACACACCCCTATAAGGCTATAGGGCCAAGGCTGTAACTCACTGTTGTGAAAAGTAAATGTCAGAAATTTAAAAATTATATCACAGTGAGTTCCCTGTAAAACCAACTAACAAAAACAAAATCAAATTTGTGGAATTAATTAAACATTTATTTCCTTTAAAAAAATCATAATAAAATCACAGTTTGGAAGGATTTATATATCCAGTCTGGAACAATTGCAGAATACCCCGCCACTTTTTGCGTGCTTCCTCCTTAATAAAATGTTTCTATGGCCGTGCGCTGACGGAATAAACCACAACACCAATGGGAGACACGCGCAGCTCAGATGACGGGAGTGGCAGGGTATTCTACAATTTAGCCTACAGTTTTCCTCTTGGGAATTAGCTCATATTTTATCAAATTATTTTGGAATGTTTCCATATATATAATTAACCAAAAGAGGGCGGCCAACATAATCGACGAATTAATGTGACATCCCAAGAATGTGATCTGGGATGGTAAGCCTCCTGAATAACCTGTGATATCGTAATTTGTGCGAAAATTCATGTTGTATCTTCAATGCATTGTTATTACACAGTAAATTCTGTTTATTTTGATAGGTATAGCATGAGGTAAATGAATGTATATATCTCTCGTAATGCGTGATTTCTTAAAAAACTGCGCGAATTATCGTGACCCCATCATACAAACTACATGGCTACAAATTATGAATTACAGACCATAGTGATAGACTTATTATACATACCACATGTGCCAGTTGCCACACTCTCAAACAAAAGTAGATACACCAGTAGATTCTATACATCTATAGAATAGTGGTACTTGACCCTTTTGTTGTATATTTGATCAATATGCTCTCGTCTGTCTATGTCTGTAGATGGATGAGTTGCTCATTCGCTACGATACGGCGTGCTTCGGGACGAGACATGTCGTCCTAGAGATAGTTCGTCCAAGAGATCCATGAACCAAACTCGTCCTCGCAGAGGAGGTGACTCGTCTTCGCTATTTCCAAGTTGGGGGCGGGGGGGGGGGGGCACGGTAGTAACGTCCAGAGCAAATGTCACATTTTACGAAAATACACACGTCTCAACAGCCATCGCGTCACAGAAAAAAAAGTAAAGATAAAAAAAGGGAAAACAACAAATTTGCTCATACAGAAGCGACTGAATTGTTTTGATGAATAATAATAATAATAACAATAATGATAATATTAATAATGATAATAGTAGTAATAATGATAATTATAATAATCAAATAATTTCTTGGTAATACAAAATTTAAATATGGCATGAAAATTATACGAGGTGAACCCGGACGCAAACTAGACGCCGTAATTTCAGAACAATCGCAGAACAACCTCGTATAATTTGGTTGATTTCAGTAATTTGTTATATACCTGCGTGATAACCTGATGAGTGCAGGTCGAAAAGCTTCGTTATCATGTCTCTTTTTCATGCAAATAATAATAATCATAATAATAATAATAATAATAATAATAAGATTGGCGCGTAATATACTTGGTTTCTAAGCGTGTATGAGATGATAAAGGTCATCAAAATCATAAAATAACCTAAACCAAATATAGCTATAATTTCGTAAATGATAATAGGCCTATACGGACAAATTATTTATTAAAACTTCAACTGATTCCATTTTGGCATATGTAAGCCAAATTCCCGATTTTCAATGCCGATCGATAGCCTACAATTTCCTTCATTCAAATTCCAAAATTCTGTGGCTTAATCTTTCGATTGATGGTATAGGCTACGATACCCTCTGTTTAATTATATAGACTAGAATATATAATCAATTTTACAATAAGAATAACGGAAGTATTACATTGTAGACTAAAGGATTTGCCGCTGCCAACCTAACAAAATATATCCTCCCCAGGCCCCTATCCAGTTTTTAACGGGGGGATTCACCAAGTATATTCTATCCCCAACTAAATCTCTGACAATCAAGACAAAAAAGGGGCCTCTCCTTCCCAAAGTTCCCCACAAGCCAATGTATGTAAGTTTGTGTGTGTGTGAGGCATTTTGCTATATATTATTCCCCTTAATTGGTACTAATCGTATGTGCGATACTAATATATTTATAATTATGAACTGCTATGTTTCGAGTATATTTAGCCAATGTAGAGGAGTTATACTATCATATATTATCACCGGAAACATTACACATTGAGTCATTGTAAATGTCTATATTTGCATTTCTCCATATACAACTAACTAATTGCAAATGTCTATATTTGCATTTCTCCATATACAACTAACTAATTTGATTATCTTGACGAGATTTAATTTGACTTATTTGTATTGTCCTTGCAATTTGTATTCTTATGGGTATGACAGACATGGAAAATTATGCACGCCTCGCCCCAGCCCCCCTATTTTATTATTTTCCTGTATGGTTATAAATAGAAATAGTAAATTCGGTATGACAGTGTGCAATAATAAATAAAGATTTTTTAGGGTGATGACTTAATTTTCATTATTCTTACTAATTCATCAAGAATATATACACTACCCATTAATTTGACAAAACTTTATACGTTTATGTTATACAGTATCACATTGTCGCACCCTGCATTAGTATATTATATTTGTATAATATTTGCTTTCTTTATTTCTTAATTTGGGTGTAATAAATGTTTTCATGGTTAAATACTTTTGGCACCTTTGTAAGCTTTGTTATTATATAGGTGAATTGTATTATAACGATGTTGTTGGCTGCAAGTCACTCATGAATGACTGTCGATGCAGTTTCTTTATTTTGTCTTTCATTTGTTGCGTTTTTATTTTGATGAGGGGGGAAATATTGATTTTTAAAAAACTGGAAGATAAATGTAAATGTCAGGCGCGGATCTAGCGAAGTGTAGCGTGACACAAACTTCAGCTTATATCCACCCCAATCTCTTTTAAAATTCCATCGATTTTTAACTCAGTGATTACGAATTCCTGATAAAAGAAAAGGATTCCCAAGGCCTACAGGTCTTTGTTATAACAAATTTCCACTGTACCTGAAAATGAGAAACAACTAGAAAATGCACAAAATTGGAATGTAGCAGCACTAAACAGATACATGTATTTATTATTCTATCAGCTTTATAAGTATAAAGCTCTGTTATAACCTAATCTTTCTATAGTATTTCCTCAAGTCCTATATTTTTGCTCTTATCTTCTGGAAAACAGCTGTTTGATTTGAAATTCTTGTAAAATATTGTAGTAGAAAATGATAGAAAAACGGAACATAATTAAGTGACGTCTACTCACATCTTTGCTTCTGCAAATTACGGTCATCTTTATGAAAATCAAAATGCAGAACTAACACTGTTAGCTGTGTTATGCCCCCCCCCCCATAACCAGTAGGCCTAGAGTCTATTTTATCTGTCTTATTATCACAAACCAGAAAATTTGAGGACATTGAACATTCAGGTAGGGAATGACATTAGCAGTGGCCAAAGCTACCCAAATTTGGCTTCGGGTTACCAGATTTGAATAAAATATATACTGATTTTAGTGGCAACTAAAATTTAATACATAATGTACAAAAGTATGCAATTTTCTTTTTTCCGGGGCCACCGTATCCCAGTCTTGGGCCAATATACAATAAAATTTAACAAGATTGGTGGCCCGAACAGGCTACAGCCAAAAAGAGCGAGTGTTGGAGCGGCTACAGGTCAAGGGTCCACACCAACTTTTTCGTGATGGCCCATTCGGGACACCAAAATCTTCAAATTGTATTCTTTGGTAGCCCGAGTGTGGAATATGTTTGTCCAGTACAGGCTACAGTACATATGTCTATATAATTATTAGCAAAATGTTAGTTCACCAATCGGGCCACCAGAATCAATATTTTTTGTGGCCCTATGCCACTGCTATATAATGTTGAGCTCTGCTAATTTGATAATTCAGATCTATATAAAATCTCTGTCCATAAAAACAAAAAATAAGGCGAAAATTGTATCTACCCTAACTCGATCTCATCGGGACTGACGAATTGCGTCGAAAATCGGCTTGCCCGAAAATCCGCGCAAGCCGACTTCAAATCGACTTTCATGACTGTATTAAAAACATGATAAACATAGGCGGATCCAGAGGGGGGCGCAGGGGGCGCGCGCCCCCCTTTTTTTCCCCCATGGGGTGAAATTGATGTCAAAATTGTAAAGTCCAGGTGTAGAAATTCCTTCTCTAGATGCCAGGAAATCGCATCTGATGGACCCTGAAATCCAATTTTTTTGGGGGGATGCCCCCCAGACCCCCGCCGGGACTCGGGCCTTCGGCCCTCGCATGACCTTTGTCCGCATTCGGCGCCCGGCGCCCCCCCCCTTTCCCAAAATCCTGGATCCGCCCCTGATAAAGGAGACCATGGTATGGCCAATAACTTCATGTTGTTTCTATTTATTACATCCCTTACGTTTGCTCAACAATTCAAGAAAACAAAACTAATCTGTGATGGATTGATCTTTCATGTTCCCCCAACTTTCAGTTCATTTGATTAGATTCATTTGACAGGAGATTTGTAAATCATTAGAGACTCATGATAGCAGTGGAATTTACAGTATTTAAATCTAAGTCAGGTGAAAGGTAGCCTTTACTAAGGCTTACTCGCAGCGGGGGGGGGGGGGGGGGCTCATATTGCTCGAAATTCGTGATCGCGATACAATTAGTGATCGGCGATCGGCGAGCCCAGTAAGTTTCTCGCAGGAATTGGGCTCGCCAATCGCCGATCACTAATTGTATCGCGATCACGAATCTTGAGCAATATGAGCTCCCCGCTGCGAGTAAGCATTAGTAAAGGCTAGGTTAAAAGGAAAAGATATGCTGTGCGTATCTCGCGTGTTTGATATTTGGTGTTGATGATACATGTACATACGTTCTGTTGATTGGCATGAAAATGAAATCTTACTCTTAGTGCCTTTCAACAAAATACAAATTTGTGATGATATTGTTTTTGCGTAGGTACGTGTAACAAACAGGAAGAGAGGAATTACTTTTTTTTTTGCTTGTCAGCTCGTCGGGCGGCGCCATCTTAGGAGGGCGTCAAAATTCGGTAGGGACCCCCGGGGTGCCAAATCCTGGATACGCCCATGATATATTTTTTTGCGTCTACTATAACATTTAAAGGAGCCCTATTATGGAAATACATGCTGTCTTGTGGAGATCTACACTACCCTGGCCATCGCACCTGCGGGTAAGAGAGTACCCAAATATGTCCCGTGTATTTTATAATATTTTTTCATCAGTTTTTAGTGATATGACTGGGAACGCCCCAAAAAAAATCTTTTCAAACCAAAATTCTGTATATGACGTCACTTGTCAATCACTTCTAAGGGAAATTATTTGATTAACAAAGCACATTAGAATGTACGTTCACCTGAACTGAACATACCATCAATCATTGGATATTGTTCTTTTGTTTATCACGTTGGGAATGTGGAAACGTGTGATTCATGCTCCGTTCAGGGGAACTTCGTTCCAATGTCTTTGTTTTCCAAGTTAATCCTCTTAGCAGTAACTGACAGTGGATGGTTCATAGCACTCCTCACTTAACAAAATACACAATATCGAAAGATTGGGTATTCTCTAAGCTGCAAGGGTGATGGCAAGGGTAGTGTAGATCTCCACAAGTCAACATGTATTTCCATAATAGGGCCCCTTTAAAGATCGAGTATATAGGAGAATTTCAGTTTGAAGTTACGCTTCCCCTTCTCTCTCCAGTTAATATATATATAATATATTATACATATATATATTCCGTTTGATCTTCAGAGTTCCAACAAAAAAAAATACAATGAACGTGTCTGGATTCGTTTGTCAGTATAAACTATTATCAGGAACAACCGACCTGTATACATTGAGGTACAATGTATATGAAAATCAATTTCGAAAGTAAAGAAGTTTTAATTGCCTGTATTTCCCCCATTTATGTTATTTAAGGCTCTATTTTTTTTTTACATTCCAGCTTTTACTATAGTTGTATATATGTTTACGTAGTTTCCGTAAATGAAATAGAGGAAAACATATAGTGGTCAATTGAACCGAAAGAGTGCGCACTAAATTAATGTACCACTGTTATTATTATTATTATTAGTAGTAGTAGTAGTAGAAGTAGTATTTTTATCATTATTATTATTATTATCATCATCATCATTTTAGGGTACACAACTCGTCAATCTGTATGAATGTTATATTTTTTTATATTTTAAATATTTCATTTCCCTTCCTCTTGCGATATATTCACATTAAATTCAATTCTTACATAATCACACACAACGAGCTCAATACAATACATGACTATACTTTTTCCCCAAAATATCAGCTTCAAATCAAATCACTTCAAATCATCCCCTGATAGTTGAGTTTCTTTTTAAAAATAATTATAAGAAGTTTTAATTTCCTTAAAAAAGGTGCTACAAGTTGGGGGGGGGGGGTGTGACTAGTCACCCAAGTCCCCCCCCCCTCCCCCTGTATCCACACCTGATCATTTCATATAAAATAGATGAATTCGAAAGTCGTTCTTTAACGTTTATTTTAGTGACCGGTTTCGGCTTTTTCATCATGGATAAAAAATGTAAATAATAATAATAATAATAATATATAATAATAATAAAACAAATAATAATGATAATAATAATAATATTATTATAAGGTTTATTTAATATTATACGTTATCATCCTCGTAAGCAGAATTTATATTGTATTTTACAACAAACCTGGGGCTGCATTTCCTGCACCCCCCCCCCCCCCCCACCAACTCTGTTTTCGACACCCCTAATGGATAATGGATATGAAAGGCCTGTTACGTAGAACAAAGTTGTTCACGGGATATGGGGGAGGGAGCGAATTTAATCTGTTGACAATTTGCGGGAACGAGTTGTCCTGGGGTCGAGTTGTCCAGATCGAAAACAACCACGTGGGTCCCACCGAACTCGAAGCAAAGGTTTGACCGCCACGGAATTTAAATACACATACAGTACTTGTATACTATGCAGGATTTCCTCTAACCGGGTTTCTGATTGGACAATGACCAACTCGTCAACTCAAAACTGCGCATACGTATGCAATGTGCTCCGAACCTTACGTATGGTAGAATACCACACGTGTGCTATTCATTGATGAGTGATAATAGCATACGCGTGCTAAACACGAAAATAGAGCGCAATGATTGGTCAATTTAGTTTACGTAAGGTTTCTGGAGCATACGTAAGGTTTCTGGAGCATACGTAAGGTTGTTTGAGTATACGTATGCTAGTTCACGTAAGGTTTTTGGAGCATACGTAAGGTTTCTGGAGCATACGTAAGGTTGTTTGAGTATACGTATGCTAGTTCACGTTTATGGCGTCGATGGCCTTCCATACACGGTACCTGTACGGGGCTGTACGTTCGCCTCATTATTGCAGGTAAGAGGGGGGATGCTAATGAGGGGGTGCAAGACGCCCAAGAGGAGATGTAGAAAGGTGCAAGACTGAGTGTGACCATGACAAACGAAGGACGTATGAATCGCTGGAGTTGGCCCACAGCCGATCGCAGCTTGGTTGGTTGGTTTTATTTTCTGTATAAAAAAGATCATCAGTACACACTTATGAATACAGGTACATGTACAAGAATATAAAGATCAAGAATTGACACACAAAAAACAACGGCTGGGAAACTCTGTCTATTCATAGCCATTAATTCATTGGCTCTGTTCTTCCTGTGGACACGCAGGATGAGGTGTGACCAATAACATAACCGCAAGAATGTACAGAACGCCGAAATTGAACAATATATGCATAAACGGAAACTAATGGAACAGAATGCGAGAAATATTACAAGTTCTGATTGGCTCAGGATAATGGCAAATTAGGCTTATTGCCAGCCAGTTTAGGTGGCTACATAATTCATGCTATAAGGAGTAGAGGGATTACCAAATGAGGCAGAAGAGATAGAGCAAAGAGTGAGAAAGAGACAAAGATGGAGGGAGAGAGAAAAGGGATAGCAGATGGGGGAGTGGGGAGATATTTGAGATATTTGGAAAAAGAGAGTGAGAAAGAGAGTGAGAAAGAGAGGAGTAAAAAAGGGCGAGGGGGATCGAGAGAAAGGCTACATAACTATCCAATAGACCACTTCGGTAATGTTGCAAATTGTATACATACCTTTTAAACAAAGGTTGTTCTTGACAACCTGAAAGCTTGCGGGGGACTTGCCGGACATAGCAACAAATCATGTATGCAAACTGGATTCCAAGCATTGAGGCGCATTTATAAAAAGCAGGTTGATGGAATAGCTCAGAGAATATATGTCCATAAATTTGTATACATTCCAGAAGCGGTCTATTTATTATTGACAGAGTAATTTAATGGGTGATGACTTAGAGTAAAGAAGATACACAGAGCAAGATAAAAAGCAAAAAGAGAGGTACACTAATGGAGAGAGCAGAGAGAAAAAGGATGGAGGAAGTAAAGAGATAAATACAAAAAGCATGTGAAGAGAAGAGAGATAAAAACAGCAGCAAAATTTGAGATGACTGTTTTTTATTAATAAAGGGTTATGGTAACGATTCTTCATGTTGCCCTATTTGTCCGGGCGAGTTTGTATATAAATTATATACGTTTGAACGCGGGCTTCATGACATCTATTTTTTCTTTTAATAACATCATTATTAAGTCACACAAGTAAACTGTATGTTAAAGATCACATTGCAAGAAAATTCCATCAAAATAAATATTGGCTTAATACTTATTATTGCATAGATGGCATAAATTATACAAGGTTATCCAAATTCAACGCTTGGAAACATTTGAATTAATGATTATTATCAATTATAAAACGGTAAAATACAGCCCCCGATATAGCAGCTGAAGAGCTCCTTGAACGCTGATGAGATGTGTGACGACACACGAAGGACCAGTCCTGTCTAAGCAGACGATGTCCCATAACATCTTACACATTTTTCAGTGCCTGTTTTGTCATCTCCTCTTCACTTATTTCTCTTACTTGACTAGCGTCAGTCTTAATGTTAGTCTGTTGCCTCACTCGTAACTCCGTGTATGGTATTATTTTGATGAAAAATGCAGCGTTAAAAAAATAAAGGAATCAGTCACTTGTAAACAAAATAAGACGCCATTGTATTTTCAGCTGATTGTATTTTCAGCTGCTTGTATTGGGGCATGTTCGGCGTTTTAAGAGGGAACGAATACAATCTGTGATATTATTCGGAGGGCTTTTCAATTTGAAAATGGGGTTTATTTCATTGATCATTGACCCTTCTCCTGTGTATTTACAATCAAACGGTTTTAGTTATATCAGAATCAGTTTCACTTTCCCTTTTAGAATGGTGTGAAATAAGGTCATGTTAAATATACCAAACTCTTTATAATTTGATAAATAATTACATTGCAATTACGTTCATTCATTATAGGACGTCGTCTGCTTAAGCAGGATCGATCCCCAGTGTGACGACATCAAAACATCGCTATATTTCTGGCGAATCCTCGGATATTCCAGATGCTTAGAAGAGCTTTTATTACCCACGCCGATGAAATCGGCAGGGTTATGTAAAGGGCTCCGTATGTTTTTTTTTTTTTTTTTTTTTTTGGTTTGTTTGTTTGTTTGTGTACAAGATAACAAGAGAACGGGTGAACGGATTTGCACCAAATTTTCAGGGAATGTTCAGAAAGTGACAGGAAAGAATCGATTAGATTTTGGTGATGATTGGTTGACCCCTGCAAATTCTGTGTGACCTTGAACTTTTGACCCTGTAGTAAAGTATAGGAACTTCAGTTCAGAGAGTGACAGGATAGAAACTAGAAAGTTTGATGACCCCAAACTTCGCCCGCCGATGCAGAAATATTTTGGTCAATCAAAACACTCATTACTTCGTCTCACCAAAAATCTATTTCAGGTTTATGAATTTTAGAAGACTTTTAGACCCATTATTTGCTATTTCACTTCAAATCCGCACGAGCCTGCAATGAATATTCAAAGCCAACGTATCCCAGCAACAAGGGATTTTTCGCGCTTGAACTGTACTCTCGTTGCGAAATCGAAAGCGGCTAGGTATACGGTATACGGTATACGTATAGCCTAGCACGTCTAATTTCTCCTATTTCTTATCTTCTGTGCATTTCTGTTTATTTTCCCCGGTTCTTTCCACTTTGTTGTGGAAGTTTTTGTGATTTATTTTATCCTGGTGGACGTGTAGTACGTGATTTTAATTGTTTTCGGTGAAAATCTGGTGCGTTTGTTCGACGTGAGTGAGTCTATCGCACTCGCGAGTGTTCGCGTGTGTTGATCTGAGTGAGTGGCTGAGTAGCTGTAGTGTACGTACATAACTATACACAGCACTGTCGCGAAGTGCCTGGGGCCGGCTGACTGTAGTACTGAGTGAGTAAGCTCTGTGCCTCGCATGCACGTCATTTTCAAGTCGAGATCCAACTTCTCCAACTTCTTTTGTCGTCATATTTATTTTATCCAAGCCCGATGAAAAAAAAAACAACAACCCGAATTGCAATGTAAAGATAGAACATGAATACATTTACTAACACTGACATGACTGAACCAGAAATTTCAAAATCATACTTTTTTTTAATCGGGTTTTAGACTTCAAGTTATGGGTTCCTTTGAAAGCGATCATCTCGCCCCCCCCCCCCCCCCCCCCAGGAAAAAAATTTCTGCGTACGGCCTTGGACTGAACACTGAATACAAATTGCTAACATTTTTTTTCTCACCACGCCACGCTCTCTGACATGTCTAATCAATTACTTTTAGGGGAGGGATGTTTCAATAATAAAATATCTTTTTCAGAAGAATTTTTTTAAGGGTGGGGACACACAAAGCTATGACCTGGATATGGCAAAATTTATTGGGAGGGGGGGGGGAGATGTGCCTCTTGTTATCCCCTTTGAATGGCTACTGCTTACAAAAATAATCGCAACAAAACAAAACCTATTGGGTTAAGGCGTGGGTCTGCCGCCTTTGACGGCCTTTCTAGTTTATGTTGTTTTTATAATCATCAGATACGCAGTTGACAATAAAACTTATCCGATTGCCATCTGTAAGCTTCCCAGTTTCTAGTGATACATTAATTGCCATATTTGTGATTTTCTTGCAATGTGATCTTTAATCAATAGGGAGCTTACGAAACGGGACGGTCCTCTTACTCTCCCCCTCTTGTTGTTAAATCAAGTTACGAAAAAGTGGACGGCGACGCACCGCAGTGTTCGACTTCCCGTCCCTACTAATGTATTGTATATTGTTTATTTACTTATTGTTTATTTACTTATCTATTGAGAAATGTAACATCATACAGGCTCATTTGACTAATTTATCACGTAAATGTTCTGTTGACAGTACTAAGACAACATATATTTTTAAAACAAAGTAATATTGTTTTGACAAAGAGATAGTAATTTTCAAATTATGCTTATTGATTTACTTTCTTTATACCGAAATTAATTTGTAAGCATTCATTATAACCTATATAGATGTATAGATTACCGTCTTTATATCTTTGAAAGAAATGACGAAGCATTCAAATTTTTTTTTTTAAGGATTTGGTTTCATATTACATGATAGAATAATAGTAGACCAGCCAAACATCCAAAAAGGCTCTAGAAAAAGATTCGACGGCATTTTTGGGTAATGCTCGGCATCCATGCTTAAAGTCTTGCAAAAATACTGACGAATAACGTACGGGCGGATGCCACGCGCATTTTTGCCTAAAAATGCCATTTTTGGCTCAAAATTTGAAAGAATGTCAAAAATCACGATTTTCATTTTTTTGACCTAATATGTAATATCCGATTAAGACTTTTCAAGTGATATCAGATTTATTTTGAGTTTCAAGTTAGAAACCCTATTAATATACAATTGAAAGTTGGATATTACACACACATGTATGGCATAATGAAACATAAAACTGTGATTTACTCAAAGTAATAGGTTGCTAAAACTACCAATATGTCAAAGTTTTTTACCCAACGTAATTTGTCATTTTAAACACTTTTTCTTGATTAAACATATCATGTATATTGTCATGTCACACACAGAAAAGAAATTATCCGATAAGGTGATAGATAACTCATTTTATGTTATCCCAAATGGAACGATGTATTTTTACTGGATGCGCATTTCACTGAAAAACTCTATTTGAAGGTACATCTAGAGTGAACATGTACAAAGGCAGTTATCCCATGTATTATCAGTATAGTCTATGGGCCAAAAACTGAAGTGTCCCCACCTCCTTAGAAATAATCTTAAATGAGTTTTTTTTCTGTTAGATGGGACCATTAGCTCTCAAAATGTGCTTCTTTGCCCTAAATTAAAAGGTGGGCGTGACCACAAGGGCTATTACCATGGCAACGGATCAAAAACAAGAGGATTTAAGAAATTGTCATGCATTCGTGATTAAGAAAGTACAAAAACACATTGTAACATTCTAAAGTAATGTATCAAGAGTTTCTCACTTGATTAAAACCCAAATAAGAGTTATAAAAAGTGTCCGTCGTGTTTGAAAATGGCTGTTTCCATGGAAACAGAAAGAACAAGAATGATATTTGAGCAAAATCCCTTGACGCTACCTTAAAAAGAGGTAAGTATTGATATTGACCATTATTATTTTCTATTTTACAGGACACTCACTTATACATTTTTTAGTAAATGGGTGATAGATGTGACTACGACATGTGTAGGCCGTTACCATGGTAACAAATATATTATTGTGTTGTATTTCTAACAAAATACTATGGTTGTTTTCAACATGAAATAATGGTAAACATCTAATAACTTTTACCGTCTGTTTGATTGTATTAAAAATTTTAGTTAATTGGAGTAGAGCTAAATTTGATTTATAAAAACTGTTGCCATGGAAACAGAATGTTAATGAAGATGAAATCTTTCAAAGAAAGAAATGTGACCTACCAATACAAAATAAAATGTTAAACAAACTGAATTTGAACAATATCAAATGAATCTTATTATTTTTCACCGTAGCTATCAGAATCAGCTTGTTTGTCTTAAAGTAGAACTTTAATGATTTTAAATATTGGCTTAATACTTATTATTGCATAGATGGCATAAATTAAACAAGGTTATCCAAATTCAACGCTTGGAAACATTTGAAGTAATGATTATTATCAATTATAAAACGCAGGCATGATATTCTTCCGATTTAAATCGGAATTCCGATTTTTTTCTTTTCCTGACAATGATCTCGATTTTGGGGCATTTTTCCCCGATTGTAATAAACGATCCTGTTTTAAAAAACCGATTTTGTTGTGGTCGAATAATTTGTGGTTGATATGAGATTTGGGGCGATTCGTATGTGGGTTGTACCTGTATGTAAGCGTTGTTTTTTGTGCTGGCTCGCCTGCAAGTGATTCGTTTTGTGTAGCATTGCATGGTGTGGTGCGCACGTGTACGTGAAGCAAGGTGGTGACTGGGGTAGATTTTATTTTGGCCGAATTTTATCGATAGCAACGTAACATAAACGTAAACGGAACAGCATGCGTTTGTTTACTCGCGACGCTATATATTCAGCCCAGGTCAGCGGCTGCCGCCTGCCCAGGCACGCGGCTCAGCTGTTTTGTACTTGCTCTATCATCATGTGGATTTACATCGTACATGTACGTACGTGCACGTGTACCTCGGCGATATCGATCTCGACATCGGTCTTTTCCGAAATGTTAGTTCGTGTATGTTGGCCCTGGAATTGGAATAATGTATTTTTGACACTAAGATGGCATCTAAAGCTAATGTAAGTTGGAAACTACCCAGTGATTTGCCTTTACAGTTATATAAAAATTTCCAAAAAAAAGGCCTTCTAGACACCTTTAAATGTGCTCATGAAAGAGCAAAAGTGCAGGGGCTCCAGGGGTCTTCGCCCCCTGACCCCCACCAGGGGCTCCGCCCTTGGACCCCGGAAATGTAGATTTTTTTTTGGTAGGCCACTATCATGCCTGAAAACGGTAAAATACAGCCCCCGATATAGCAGCTGAAGAGCTCCTCGAACGCTGCTGAGATGTGTGACGACACACCAGGGACCAATCCTGTCTAAGCAGACGATGTCCCATAACATCTTACACATTTTTCAGTGCCTGTTTTGTCATCTCCTCTTCACTTATTTCTCTTACTTGACTAGCGTCAGTCTTAATGTTAGTCTGTTGCCTCACTCTTAACTTCGTGTATGGTATTATTTTGATGAAAAATGCAGCGTTAAAAAAATAAAGGAATCAGTCACTTGTAAACAAAATAAGACGCCATTGTATTTTCAGCTCCTTGCACAAGGGCATGTTCGGCGTTTCAAAAGGGAACGAATACCATCCGTGCTATTATTCGGAGGGCTTTTCAATTTGAAAGTGGGGTTTATTTCATTGATCATTGACCCTTCTCCTGTGTATTTTAGTTATCAGAATCAGTTTCACTTTCCCTTTTAGAATGGTGTGAAATAAGGTCATGTTTAAATATACCAAACTCTTTATAATTTGATAAATAATTGAATTGCAATTACGTTCATTCATTATAGGACGTCGTTTGCTTAAGCAGGATCGGTCCCTAGTGTGACGACATCAAAACATCGCTATATTTCTGGCAAATCCTCGGATATTCTAGATGCTTAGAAGAGCTTTTATTTATGTTGTTTTTATAATCACCAGATACGCAGTTGACATAAAACTTATACGATTGCCATCTGTAAGCTTCCCAGTTTCTATAGTGATACATTAATTGCCATATTTGTGATTTTCTTTGAATAGCTACTTTAAAGGCCAAGTCCACCCAAATAATGAGTTTAGTTGAATCAGTAGAGTTAAATTAAATAAACGAAACAGTAAAAAATATCAAAATCGGATAAAAATAAGAGATTTACTGCATTTTGAAGTTTTGCATTGTTTCGTAAAACAGTGATATGCTTAACTTGGGCTGCATGCAAATTAGTGATCCGGTGATGAGCTGACATTTCGTTTTGTATTTTATTATATGAAATTTCAAATATTTCATTTTTTCATTTATAAAGATTCTCTTCATTGTATCACAATAAGTTATAATAATGATGATCGTACACATTCTACGAGGAGTCAGACTTTGTTTTACATTCTTGGGGAAGAAAACTGAAATATTTGAAATTTCATAATTATAATAAAATACAAAAGGAAAACTGACCTTATGGCATTATCGGCTCAATAATTTGCATAAAGCCAATGTTATGCATATCATTGTTTCATGAAACAATGCAAAACATTAACATTAATATTTTAACCTTTTTTTTTGTTTAATTTAATTTTATTGAATTAACTCAATTAAAACTATTGGAATTTGAAAATTACCACACATTCCTAATTGAACAACATGCAAGCAAATGTCCATTCTTAATATATATATTCTGGGCTTTCAATTCAAATCTTTCTAGATATTAGAAAAAAGTGTTTTGACTAAACAGTGTCAAAATTGTTGCTCGCTCACAAACTTTAAAAGCTGTAAAGCTGATATTGAGCTATATAGCACCCACCCCATCAAAATTACTTCTGCATGGCTTTCATCATTTGGTCGACCACTGGGAAGTCGGTCTTGCCAAGGTATATTGATAATGTACCAAAATCATATTGAATATGTAAGAAAACTTGCCTACATATACGTTGTTGGATGGATGGGCCGGTCACAGAGCAGTTCCCTATAACCGAATTGCACTCCCAAATCTGCCCCTGGCAGTGTCCAACTATTTTATTGTAGTGCAAGTGGTTAAGTCTGATCGGGCCTTTACTGTCAGAGACACAGAACTTATGGATGATAAAACCCCTCTCTTTTAACATGTTATGGTTGATGCTAATGTGAAGATTATTATCAGAGCAACAAAGTACACTAATGCATCAAGTTAAAAAAATAAATGAATAAATAATCAATTAAAGTCTACAAATGAAATGATTATAATCATTATGCAGAATTATTCAAGGATTAATCATCAGTTTTTAACATTATACTTGTAATTATTTGAATAATGCTGAATCATATTTACCCCAAAATTTTAAGTTACAATTTGCTACATTGCATACTAAATCAATGGTTGAAAATTCTTTGATATCTCGGTTTTTCTTTTAATTTGTCGTGAAAAAGCCAAACTTTATTTCATTTTTATAATATAAGTTATCGTTAACTATAACTGGGCAATTCCATGAAAAATGTTCACTTTAGTAAAAAAATGAAGTTTGCAATTGCACTTAAACTCTCAAAAATTCTTGAAAAGTAATGTATAAATGTTCATTTTCCAATAGACAAATCATTAAACTGACAAATTTTCGTATTTTTTTCCACCAGTGAAAATCTAATATGATGTATCGCAATAACACAAAAATGTGGCTATTTTTGAAGAGTTTATTCTTCCTGTCTCTAATGAAGGCCTAAAATCTACTGGAGGTCTCCTTCAACTTTTAAACAGTAGTTCAGTGTACATATCAACAGAAAATCACAATGAATGTTTATATCATTCATCAATTTTTGAGGCATTGATCCTCAAAATTGTGTGATTTCTTTATCATTAGAAGTGTCATGTCCGTTACGTTTTTCACTTAAAATTTTCATAGCCAACAGGAAATTTGTATTTGGTTACTGTAAATTCAGTTTCTATGTTAGAACTAAATCCCCTTACATGTGTAGCAACCATTTCTCCTTACCACTGTCAGTTTTCAAGCAAATGGCGTAACGGACATGACACTTTGCGTAACGGACATGACACTTTATATACGACAAGTGGCAGAAACCACATTGTGGGCTCCATTTAATAGATTGATTATTATTTTCAATTGCTTGAGGATAGTGGGATGTTTCTAGATACAAGTGACTCATAAATATAAATCTGCTTGTTATATTTAAGACACAACAACAAGCAGATTTTCCAGTTTACCCATGATTGATGACCAACATGCAGCAGCAGATATGTCCCTGTTTATTTACATAGTGGATTACTGAAGCCAAGACAATGCATTTCCACTATTGGCCATCTCCCTAGCACTTTTCCATGATAACTTAGACCTCATTTCATAATGACACTGGTTTTGTGGAACTGCTTTAGTGCATGTTGCAGATACATGTAGTTAACTTTCTTTCTTTAAAACCGATGTGAATCATTCAGGACATTTTCATGATATGTTCAAACTTTTGATCAGGTCTGGTTCATTACGTTTTCTTTGCCTCAAAGCTTGAGACGTGCTCTACTTTGTTGTATGTTGTTGTGGTACTCTAAGCATTATATTCCATGCATTGTAGTATAGTTGTTAGATCACTAAAACCTGCAAAAAAGAACTTAGATGTGTTACTATTTAACATTTGGTAGTAGTACTGAGCTGTTAGTTTTGTCTTTTTTATGCCAAATGTTTTTTTGAAAGAAAGAAGTGAAGATATGGTTCACTTCACAAGGGTGTCATGTCCGTTACGCTAGCATATTAATACTATCTGAGAAATATTAGCCTATAAAGGAGAAAACACCATAGCATCAACTAATAATTTGGTCTGTTTGGTATGGAGGGTAGTATTAACTAAAATCATTAACTAATCATAAATTGTAGCTAGCTGGTGCAGAAGCAAGTTTGCTTTATTTTTTATATCTTGTGTATTGAAAAACCAACCCTTCTAAAATTACAGAAATATATGAGATAGTACAGAATACCAGTTATGATGTGTGTCCCTATCTTTCAACCTTACTATATGAACAATAAAATATCTGCCATATCTCGTAATAAAACAAATATGTCCGCTCACAAAAAGTGGACAAAACTGTCATGTCCGTTACGCTACATTCTGAGCTATAAAAAAAGAATGCAATGTAAAACTAATCTCAAACATGAATTTATGATTACAGCATGACTTTAAGTTTTAATTAATACCCAAACCAGGTTCATTCTATCCCAAAACTCACAGGAATTTTCATAATAAAAAGTAGGTTAAAAAGTCTTGTCCATTTTGTGTCATGTCCGTTACGCTCACAACGAGTGCATTTTCTCCACAACCGTTCAATAAAATGATGTGAAATTTCATGAGTATATCCCTGATAGTCAAATGTGTCTGATAAACTCAATAAAAATTGTTTGGAGACTGCCAATTCTATTGTGTGATGTTTTGAATTACAAAAAAACTGTCTGAATGTCATGTCCGTTACGCTGGAATTGACCAACTGGAAAAATGATATATGTTATATGAACATTATAACATTAATACACATCATTATGGTTATGGTATAAATTCACTGTGCAGTCCACATGGGATTTTCCTTTTAAAAAATATAAAGTCATGTGAATGCAATGGGTCAATCTCCAGGAGCTGGAACATCATATCAGAAAGTGAGAGAAATAAACAACAATATTCAGTGATGATGTGTCATGTATCCATATAGTGATAATGGAATTATACTCTTGGGAAGAGCAGACTTAAGTATTAAGAGGGTTATGTATGATATTGTGTATTGTATTATGTAAACACAGTAAAACAACCGGGACTCTAGTGGAGTAATGTACATTTATTCTAATATGCAAGTCAATGAATGTGCAAATCTGTGCAAAAGAAATTACCACACAGTCAGCACATTTAATCTTTGATGGGATAATGAAAGACAGAGATGATTTTTATCTTGTAATAGATAGTATATATTACAAAATAAATCCTTAGTTGTATACATGGAATTTAATTTAAGGTCATTTATTATAACTTTCCTTGGGAACAGGGGTGTGGATCTGTGTTCCTGATTGGGGGATGACCGGCGAAAGGAAGGTGCTGGGGGGGGGGGGGGTATCCCCCTCCCACACCAGGGACTTTTTCAAATATCTGTCTATAAAACTTGCATTTAGAGCATCCCGAAATGGTTTTCTGTATAATTTAATTTTGTTAAATAATGAATTTGGATAATTAGTAGTTTTAAGTTGATGTATTGTAATTCTCACATCCAAAAATATTGCGGGATTATACAGGCCATCCCCACCTCAAATTTCAGGGGGAATATATAACCCCCAGCCCCCCCCCCCCCCCCCCCCCACCCGCTCGGGATCGACAACCATGTTTGGGAATCTCGATACCGCTTAGCTATCTCTTCCCTTTACATGAAAAATCCCTGCTAATTGTTCCATGTTCTAACCAATGTTGTACATCTGACAGTCGGAGACATGCAAAAGTGGTACGTTCTGGGCGTGAACAGTTTCTCATCTTAAAAATATCCCCAAAGTACCCCTTTTTCTTTTCAGTAGAATTGTTGGTAGTTCTGTTTTGACATCACAGCACAGCAGAATAACTAATATAGTAGCTATGTATATTTATCTAATTATTAACAAATGTTCTCTTTTCACCTCTAAAAATGTCCCTTTTGTAAATATACGTTCCTTTTTGATAAAACCCCTATTCAAATCTGCTACGTGCCCCTTTTCCTTCGATAAGTGTTTTTTTTTCCTTTGCAACAACATTTTCTTTTTGCATTATCATAAGCTGATAAGTACCCCTTCATCTGTTATTCCCCTATTCTGAGAGTTACCTGTTTTACTTAGACAAGTACCCCTATTCAATTTTGTTTCAATAAAGTGATCCTTTCCTTCTAATAGGTGCTCCTTTTCATCTCTGTTGAGTGCCATATTTATCCTCAATATTATTGCCCCTTTCATTCTGATACATGGCGTTTTCCTTCGATTAAGTCCCCTTTTGACCCCTAAAAAGAGTCATTTATTTTATAAAATATCTTGTGCCCGCCCCGCTTCGGAGAAAGAAGATCCCGTTTATGCTACCAATTATTATTTTAAAAAAAGTTTAAATAAAATTTGCATTCCCTTAAATACGATTTGCCCCCCCCCCCCCCCACTTCGTAGAAAGAGGATCCCGTTTATGCTATACATTATTATCAAAAGACAAGTGTCAACAAAGTTTGATCGGTCGCTACGCTCGCTCGCCTAATCAAAATTAACATTCCCTTAAATACGATTGTGCCCGCCCCGCCCCTTGCCAAGAAAACTCCGTTTATGCTGCCAATTTCTTTCAATGAGAGATATTACTATTTTTCCGCTCACTCTCTACACTCGCTCGCCCAGTCAAAACCTAACATTCCCTTAAATATGATAATTATTAAAATCGAACATTAGAAAAGGGGCTCGCTCGCGAATATGAAATTAACACTCCTTTGATGTGGAACAAGTGATTGTAAGTGGTGCTTTAATTAGATATTGGCAAGGAAAAAAAAAATATTCGAATTAGATTTATCAAATAGAGGTGTCGTGGGGTATAGTGGATACGTCACCGGACTGTGGATCTCATGGTGGATCTCATGGTTCGCTGTTCGAATCCCGCCATGGCACGAATTCATCTACATTCGCCACTCTCCACTCAGGTGTAGTAAATGGGTACATGGTAGGAATTTATTCCTTGACTGCTTTCAGCGCCTTGTTTGTTTGTATTTATTTCCGTATTAAGAAAACCACATACATTTCATAAAATACAACGTATACATGAGCTTAAAAAACGGAGGATGACCCAAATTCAGCAGTATTTACAAAATGCCGCTGTTCTTCCTTGGGGTCCCACATAGCATTATATATTAAAAATTATATCATAACACAATTATATAAAAAAACAACATAAAAAAAAAAGAGAAACAAAATAATAAAAAAACACAAATCAATCAAATTTGCAAACTACAGTCAAACCAAGTTACAAATTAATAAAATAAAATGAAAATGACTATACCCGAACCCAGACAACCCCCCCCCCCCCCCCCCCCCCCAATTATATGCTCATTTATAATATTGATTCAATAGCAGTTTAAAGGATCTAATAGATGTTGCACTTCGAATTTCATTGGGTAGTTGGTTATAAATGGAAATTCCCCTGTAGAAAAAAGTTCTTTTACAATGATTAGACTTTGGCTTTGGGAGATATAAATTCTGATTAGAGCGGAGTGTGTAATTGGAAGTTCTTATTGTGATATTGCCAGACATATAATTTGGGGTGAAATTATGCAAAATCCTATAAATCATTGTACACATGTGTTTGTTATAGCGGCAATCAAGAAGGTCCCAACCCAATTTGTCGTGAATATGTTGATTTGATGTATGAGAAAAAGGACTGATTTTCATAATGATGCGACCCGCTCTGTTTTGGATTTTTTGCAAAGGTGAAAGAAAACTTTTAGGAGCAGATTGCCACACAACATCTCCATAATCGAAATGTGGTATAATGACCGATTTATAGATTAAGTTTAAACTTGATTCATTTACAACATGTCTTAATCGACCAAGGAAACCGACAAGCTTGCTAATTTTTTGACACATGTTATTTATATGAATATCCCATTTCAATTCCTTATCAATATGAAGTCCAAGGTATTTAGTAGTTTCAACCTTTTGTAAGATCATATTATTTACTTTCACATTAAGGGTATTATACTTTGCTAATATGTTACGCGTGCCAATGAGCATGCTATCAGTCTTCGTATAATTAATCAATAATTTGTTTTGAGAAATCCATTTGTCCAAAACCTCCATCTCGGTATTTAGAGCAGATTCTACGACATTTGGATTTTTATGAGAAAAATAGATTACGGTGTCGTCTGCATAGAGATGAACTTGGCACAATCTAAAAATGCCCTTAAAGGGCACCTGGGCTAAAGCCAGGGTAATAATACTACTTCGGCGCTTAGAAACATATGTATTCAGCGCAATATAAATGTTATGTATTATTATTCATCATTAAATGAAAATAGACTCACGGTTGATATAGGTTGAGAACAAATTATTCAGTTAATTGCTTCTGCACATGCCCCTCCCCCCCCCCCCAAAAAAAAAAATAATAATGTTGTCGTTCACAAACAAAGGTTTATCGGTTATCGGTGGCACACAGACTCAGGTTCGTCGGTAAATTAGTGATCTCGACACCCCCCCCCCCCCCCCCCCACCTCCAACTCAGAAAGGCCTAGCGACGCCAACGAGTCTATCCAGTTTTTCATGATGACATTGTACTTTGAACCCCACTAGGATGACTTTTTTCCTCTTCATACGAATCTGATGTCACCGGCGGATCCAGGATTTTCCAAAGTGGGGGGAGTCTCGATGTGAAAGAGAGATACGCGAAAAAACGGAAGAAAAAGGGAAAGGCCAAAATAGGGGGCTGAAGTCCTAGATGTCAATCAGGGATAATTTAAAAAAGCTCCGCCAAAAGCCCCCCCCCCCCCGATCCACCACTGGGTATCACAGCCCGCTATGCTCGATTGGAAATTAAAGGAATATACAGACCCTCACACTCAACTGCACACTGTAATGTAAAGAGAGAAACAAATAGGATTATTTGAATCTTTCCCTAGATGGCTTCAAAATGTAGGGTTATATAATGTCTAAAACTTATGTATTCACTTTAACGTTTCCATTTATGCCTTTCCCTTTTCCCTAAAACGTGCCTTTTCTCTTAATGCCCCCTTTCCCACAGAAGTTCTTTTTCTGCTAGTGTCTTCTTTACCCCCCCCCCCCCCCCCCCCTCAATCACGAGACGCTTTGCCGCCCTGGTCTGTGACCAATATTAATTAGTTGCCAACTCGTCATTTTAAGTCGCTACACTCTACATCAACACTAAATTTGTAATTATACCGTATTTAGTTGCCAGCTAACCTTAATGAATATCATCGATATACATGTATGTATATGTGACTTTCAATAATAAATTTCCAAAGGTGACTTTTTACGGTTCTTATTTTAGATGACAATCGACAAAGTTACGGGTCATGTTTTTTTTTGTAATCCTGCAGTCTCATTAGTACATGGATGTTATCCACATTCCACATTCGGCTTAACATTACATAATATACTCAATTTGTTAGTTTTGAAATATTCAGAGCCGTTTATTATTGTTGTTTTTACTTATTATTTTATTACTTATATTTTTATTATGTAACTATATTACTTTTTTTCTTATAATTTGTTACCAATTTATGCTATACCTTATTGTTTATTCCTGTTGCATCAGGAACATGATGCAAAACAGTTTTATACTGATCATGCTTTTAGCCTGTATGAATAAGTTCAAATAAATGGATACATAAATACAGTGCTTATCAAAAATAGTATACACAACTCTGATAGCTTCTAATTAAAATGTTGTAATCGATGTGACTTTAAAATTTACTTCATGGTGAAGAATAGCTTATTGTCTGTCTATAGTACCTCATTCATGACATTTCTGCCATGGATGACTGAGCACCAGGGTTTTTTAAAAAGAGTCAAACAATCAAAATCTTGTTCCAAGTGTGGGCTGACGCTGATGCAACGAATGTTGCTATTTTAGTCTAAAATATTTTGTAAAAAGTTAAATTCTCCTTTGTGCTTCAATGCTTCATTGTTTAAAGGGATGTAAGCTTCCATATGACCTTGTTGTCATTGATGACTGAGCACCAGGGTTTTTTAAAAAGAGTCAAACAATCAAAATCTTGTTCCAAGTGTGGGCTGACGCTGATGCAACGAATGTTGCTATTTTAGTCTAAAATATTTTGTAAAAAGTTAAATTCTCCTTTGTGCTTCAATGCTTCATTGTTTAAAGTGATGTAAGCTTCCATATGACCTTGTTGTCATGGAAGACTGAGCACCAAGGATTTAAAAAAAAAGTCAAACAATCAAAATCTTCTTGTTCCAAGTGTGGGCTGACGCTGATGCAACGAATGTTGCTATTCAGTAGTCTAAAATATGTTGTAAAAAGTTAAATTCTCCTTTGTGCTTCAATGCTTCATTGTTTAAAGTGATGTAAGCTTCCATATGACCTTGTTGTCATTGATGACTGAGCACCAGGGTTTTTTAAAAAGAGTCAAACAATCAAAATCTTCTTGTTCCAAGTGTGGGCTGACGCTGATGCAACGAATGTTGCTATTTTAGTCTAAAATATTTTGTAAAAAATTAAATTCTCCTTTGTGCTTTAATGCTTTATTGTTTAAAGTGATGTAAGCTTCCATATGACCTTGTTGTCATGGAAGACTGAGCACCAAGGATTTAAAAAAAAAGTCAAACAATCAAAATCTTCTTGTTCCAAGTGTGGGCTGACGCTGATGCAACGAATGTTGCTATTCAGTAGTCTAAAATATGTTGTAAAAAGTTAAATTCTCCTTTGTTCTTCAATGCTTCATTGTTTAAAGTGATGTAAGCTTCCATATGACCTTGTTGTCATGGCTGACTGAGCACCAGGGTTTTTTTTTAAAAAAAGAGTCAAACAATCACAATCTTCTTGTTCCAAGTGTGGGCTGACGCTGATGCAACGAATGCTGGTATTTTAGTCTAAAATATTTTGTAAAAAGTAAAATTCTCCTTTGTGCTTCAATGCTTCATTGTTTAAAGTAATCTAAGCTTCCATATGACTTTGTTTCAATCCAGATGACAATATTTAATTTATTTCAATAGCCTTCTATCTTCCTGTCCCGTGATAACTAAAAACTCAATAGCACCATTCCACCTGCATACGGTGCACACGGTGCTTTTGCGAATAACACATGGACTGAAAGGTTTACTGACCTTAAAGACTAAATGAAGAAAAGAAGGATACACGTTGAGAATTAACAATGTCCATTTTTAATGACTCAGTAAAAAGGCTTTCCTGAAAAAAGGGATGCAGATGAAGCCAACATTGTGTTATCAATTGGAAAAAAAATCTGAAATCTGATATTTAGCTTGTAATAAGCCCTTTCTTGAGTTTGAGTTGACTTTAAAACCTCTTCTATTCAAATGCACAAAATCAATTGAAAATAACTCAGCAATTGTTTTCCAACTGAAGTAACTAATTAATGCATAGTTGGTTTGACAATACTGTTTGAAAAGCCTGCTGCTGAGTCATCCGTGGCAGCAAAGTTATGAATATAAGGTATCATTGCACAGAATATAAGTTGTTCTTTACTATGAAATAAATTTCAAGCTCATAGAGGTTATAAATTTATATTTTAGAAGCTAATTAAGTTGGGTATACTTTTTCCTGATACGCACTGTATATAAATAAAATTTGCAATGAATCAAGTAGCAGGTCTTGTCATCATGTTCAATGTGAAAATTTTGGTATCCCATTAAATAGCGAACACAAATCTTCTGGATCTAGATTGGAATCAAGTAAAGAGAAATTATGGTAGAAAGACAACACCACTTTTTGTATTAGCTACCAAATTTTGGTAACAGCTATTATGATAGTGGTCACATTCACAACCAACGAGCAGATTCTAATCGCTGACGGTGTTTGTTAATCTAATTGCTATATATTTTATATTGGTTACTTACATTTCATTCTTTAGTTGAAAGATGTCATCTTCATTAATTCTGTTTCCATGGCAACATATTTTTTTTTATAAATCAAATTCCAAACTATATTCCAAACTAAATTTGTGAATATAATCAAACAGGCGGTAACAATAATAAATAAATTTATTTGTTACCTTGGTAACGGCCTACACATTTAGTGGTCTCCTCCATCATCCCTTTACTCCCTCACTTATCAAAACAAATTTTGATAAGTGAGTGTCCTGTTAAGGAGAAGATAATCATGTACAATACAAATATATTAATATTTACTTTTTTCTGTAGCATCGTTTTTTTTTCTTTTTTGCTCAAATATGTTTTTTTTTGTCGTACTGTTTCCATAAAATAAACATGATGGACACCTTTTGTTTGAGTTTTTATCAAGTGAGAAACTTGTGATACATTACTTTAAAATGTTATAATGTGTTTTTGTCCTTTCTTAATCACGAATACATGACATTTTCTTAAATTCTACTGTGTTTGATCCGTTGCCATGGTAATAGTCCTTGTGGCCACGCCCACCTCTTATTTTAGGGCAAAGAAGCATGTTCTGATAGTTAATGGTCCCATCTAACAGGGAAAAAAATCATTTAAGATTATTTCTAAGGGGGTGGAGACATTTCAGTTTTTGGCCCATAGACTATACTAATAAACATGGGATAATTGCCTTATACACTCTAGATGTACCTTCAAATAGTGTTTTTCAGTCAAAATGCGCATCCAGTAAAAACACATCGTTCTGTTTGGGATATCATAAAATGAGTTATACATTACCTTATCGGATAATTTCTTTTCTGTGTGTGACATGACAATATACATGATATGTTTAATCAAGAAAAGGCGTTTAAAATGACAAATTTACGTTGGGTAAAAAACGTTGAAGTATTGGTAGTTTTCACAACCTGTTATTTTGAGTAAATCACAGCTTTATGTTTCATTACGCCATACATGTGTGTGTAATATCCTACTTTCAATTGTGTATTAATCAGGTTTATAACTTGAAACTCAAAATAAATCTGATATCACTTGAAAGGTCTTAATCAGGTATTACATATTAGGTCAAAAAAATAAAAATCGTGATTTTTGACATTCTTTCAAATTTTGAGCCAAAAATGGCATTTTTAGGCAAAAATGCGCGTGGCATCCGCCCGTACGTTATTCGTCAGTATTTTTGCAAGACTTTAAGCATGAACGCCGAGCATTACCCAAAAATGCCGTCCAAAGTAAAAAAAATCTTCTTGGCTGGTCTACTATAAAGCGCAACATCACATCTTGGTAGGATATAAAAAACAAGCTAAACATAGAATTTGTTTGTAAAGATTTAAAGGCCTTACGCTCTTTACATCTTTGAAGGAATGATCGAAATACCAAATCTGTTACTGAAGAATGTATGACTTCATGTACAATATTCATATCTTTGAAAGAACAAAAGCGAAGGGTGGAATTTGTCAATTAGGATTGATAACTTTACAGTCTTTGCAGCTTTGATATAACAAGCGAAAATTAAATTTGTAAATGAATATGTTATGACTTTACTGCATTTACATCTTTAAAAGTACAACCGAAATGCTGATGAAGATTTTATGACTTTATACTATTTGAATCTTTGAAAGCACAAACGAAACATGCAATTTTGATAATCATTTATGACTTACATTGTTTTTACATCGCTGAAAGCATAATTATCTACTTATGCATGAAACAGTGTTGTTCTTTTCATTCTTTTACTTTTGTCTGATTTTCCACACAAAAAAGACTGCATGATTATAAATATTCATCTGTGAATTATCTCTGACAAATTAGTAGTGAGATTGGATCACTGCTTCATATGTGCAAGAACTGCAGAAATGGAAACAATTTCTTACATTTTCAATTTTTGGGCATAAACTACACCACCGTAATTTATGTATTTTATGTTATTTATCTATTAAGGAATGTAAAATTATACAGTCTCATCTGACTAATTAACGACACAAAAGTTCTGTATACCAGTAACTAGGAAAACAGACATTTGTAAACAATGTAATCATATCATGATTTTGACAAACAGGTACAGTAATCTGCAACTTATGCACATTTATTTATTTTTTTTTATTTCAAATACTTTTCAAGCTGTTATCATGATCAAAATTGATGATAGCAACATCTCAAAGTTACAAAGAATTAAACGATATCCTTTGGTATATGACAATTTTCCCCTTATACACCCTCTTGTTATCATTTACAAATGTCTTTTTTCTTGTTCTTTATCTTCTCATGTATTAATTTGATATCTACAGAGTCAGAGATTTACTCAAACATGTTTCTCTCGATAAGGACATTATCATAATTCCACATTAAGAACAGACCTGTTTACTAAGTGTTCAAATTTTATGCATACTTTTGAAACAAAGGTTGTTCCTGACAACCTGGAAGCTTGCCAGAGGCTTGTCAGACATAGCAACAAGTAATGTATGCAAACTGGATTCCAAGTATTGTAGTTCATTCATTAATAACAGGTTAATGGAATACCTCGTTACTAGGTCCCCAGGAAAGAAACATCCAAAAATCGGAATCACTTAGTAAACAGGTCTATTGCTTTTGTAAACTGAGTTCCACCTATTATACATTATTTATCGCAGTGATTTTGTTAATGAACCAGACATGAATATTTTTCAAGAATCTTCATTTATTCTACTGTACATTCATCATTGAGCAACTTGTACAATTTATGGGAAAGCAAATTGATTATACCAAATTGAATATTGACTTCGTTGAAATTATATGTATGTGCACACTGTAAAACCCAACTGATGTCATGTTAAACAGTCATACTATCTTTGTTGACCAGGAAATTCAGTGTACAAGTTTCATGATGTACTCAAACTCTTGATATACACTCAAGTACTGGTAACCAACCCAGTGTATTCATATATGCACAGGTTTTCCTTTTCCCCTCTCTTTGTTATTCAAAATTTCAGTATTTCAACAATGAAAAATTCTCCACCATTATAGACTGAATTGGCTTGATATTGGCTTGAATACACCTTGAAATACGAACAGATGTAAAATACTTATTGCGTGACACTCACAGTACCACACTTAAATCATTCATCCATTTATACACAATAACTCCATTACACACAATAACTCATTCCACCTGTGAACTGATAACAGAGTTAAATTCTCTCTCTACACTCCTATAGTATGAAGAGTATGGTTTTGCAAGGATTATGAAGATGGATTTGAATAAGTAGGGCACAAGTTCGCACCCGGTATGGAAATATCCAAAGTTGCATGGCTTAGCTTAGCTTCAGTGTCATTGAGGAAACTTTATGGTGGAAATAAAACTTCACGTCTCTCTGAGCTAGATAGATGGATGTACATGTTATGTTGAAATGTCTATTTCTCCATCTTTTTTTTTCCTCAAGCGAGCATCATTCCCGCTTTCAAAATTTTTCTTATTTGTTTTTCTTTTAAATATACACTAAAGGAAAAAAGAAACTTATAAAAGTTCAAGAGATCACCAAATTAAATTCTCTGCATGGAAATGTACCAAATTTGGATATAATGTTGATTCAATGCATGGCTTTAAATGACAGTCAATAACAAAAAGTTTTCTTCAATGCCACAAAAGAAATGTGCACTGAAGCAAAGGACTCTCTAATCCCAAAGTCACAAAGACAAACTGCAGCCTTGTACACCATATGCATGTCAATGAATGAAACAAAAGAATTTCAAAAGGGATTTGCACCCCTCGAGCAAGAGGATATTAATGTTCTGCCATGGTGCGCCCGTTCACCAGACCTTTCCCCAATTGAACATCTCTGGGAAGAGCTTGGTCGACGTGTGTCAAGGCGTGACAATCAACCCATCAATAGGGAGACGCTCATTGCAGCACTGCAAGAGGAATGGAACAATGTTCCCCAGGCTACCATCGCAAATCTGATCGGAAGCATGCGAAGACGGTGTACAGCTTGCCAGCAAGCTAGAGGTGGACATACTGGCTATTAATCTGTTTGGATATGAACTTGCAAATCCCTTTTGAAATTCTTTTGTTTCATTCATTGACATGCATATGGTGTACAAGGCTGCAGTTTGTCTTTGTGACTTTGGGATTAGAGAGTCCTTTGCTTCAGTGCACATTTCTTTTGTGGCATTGAAGAAAACTTTTTGTTATTGACTGTCATTTAAAGCCATGCATTGAATCAACATTATATCCAAATTTGGTACATTTCCATGCAGAGAATTTAATTTGGTGATCTCTTGAACTTTTATAAGTTTCTTTTTTCCTTTAGTGTATATTCATTCTGTGGGCATGCTTTGCTCATGCGGCGCCTATTGATTGCGTGCAAAACCACCTCTTTTATCTCCCTATTTTCATACAAAAAAATCAGCCAGGTAAATCATCTTTGTATCGTAATCAGATTTTTATGGCATACGTCCTCTTTAAATTTAAGTTAAATTCTCTCTCTACACTCCTATAGTATGAAGAGTATGGTTTTGCAAGGATTATGAAGATGGATTTGAATAAGTAGGGCACAAGTTCGCACCCGGTATGGAAATATCCAAAGTTGCATGGCTTAGCTTAGCTTCAGTGTCATTGAGGAAACTTTATGGTGGAAATAAAACTTCACGCCTCGGGCTCGGCGACCTTTAGTCTCCCGTTACGCAGCGGTAATTTTATGGGCGAATTACGATTTCATTTATTTTGACCATGAAGTTACAAACTTCATGATTGGACGGACCAGCTCTATGAGCTTGTCCGACCTAAAATGCGTTTGGCCTTTTCTTTTAGATGCGGTCGTTTGTAGCTCATGAATAGGGACTTTTAGAAGCAGTGGACTAGTACTTCGTCCCAGTCGACTAATTCGCGCATGTCAACGTCGTCGACTGCCCATGTTGACTACAGTTCTGATAATTTTAGATTTCACTCGACGTGTACGTACCGTCGACGTCAACCGGAAGTACACACTCAACGGATGAGCATAATAGTTGAGCTGTTCTGATGACGTCATATACGTGAACCTCGTCGAAGATTTCGGAGTACCGCAAAAACGAAGTGAACACGTTCTCGATTTTGCAAGTCAGGGAGGAGGACAGGGAGAGGGCGAGTGGCGCATGCGCAGTGGCGTAGAATGATGTCCTTGCGTACCAGTCAACTAAGTGGACGTGTAATTCTAAAAGTCCCTATAAGCCATTTCGGAGATGCAATCTGAGCATGAGCAGATAAAGGTCATCTGTACCAAATTCTAAAACCCACTGACACTCATGGGCGTTAATCGTTACGTAACTCTATTCATCATGGGGGGGGGGGGACAGGTTATTGTGTCGTCCCCCCATGATGAATAGAGTTACGTCACGATTAACGCCCATGCTGACACTAATATTCGATATGTGCTCATGAATGTCATGTAATCATTATTCAATTATGCACTAATGGTGCATTCCATGATATCCAGGTGGAAGTATTCTTTTTAAAGGGGGAAACAAAAGCTATTCATGAGGCAATTCTATCACTCCCAGAGTTATTTTTCTGAAGTGCACATAAAGGGACCCTCCATGTCTAAAATATCTGTGGATATTTGGGGTCATTTGTACCATGCGCTAACCCCGAACTGGCTTATTTGCGGTGGCTCGACGCTACGACGGCGGGGAGGGCGAGTGCCCTTTTTTGCGCTACGGGTATGTTCAGATGCCATTGCTTACAACCCGTGCTTTCCAAATGATATGCACTTACATTTCTGAGTTTCTCCACGCATTTTCTTTTTTTCTTCTTTACAATGGTCGGACTCCGTTCAAGCTCGTCCATGTGGGTCATGATGGATGTTATCACTTTACAGATAACTCCGATTGTTTTTTGTACTAGCACATGCACTTACACGCAACTGCACAAGCACTTTCCCATATTTCCTTACCTGTATTTCCTTCAACGAAGTCTCAATGATTCATTATGGAAATGAATAACCATCCCTTTATTTTTAACAACCTAGTTAATGGACATCCTGTTGAGAGTAAATACTATACTCCTACAGAATTCAATAATACTTTTCAGGATAATTTAGATGACGTTAAATTATTGCATTTCAACGCTAGAAGTTTAAACAGAAATTTTGATGATTTTCATAGCCTCCTTAATTCATTAAATCATTTTAAATTTACAATAATTGGAGTAACTGAAACTTGGTTACATCAGACTTCCCCTCCATTATTCAATTTACCTAATTATACTCTGGTCAGAGCTGATCGTGTAGGTAGGAGAGGTGGTGGCGTTGCATTTTATGTAGCCGATCATTTGAATTTTAAAATTCGGTATGATATCAAATTTGATCAAACGGAAGTACTATTCATTGAGATTGATAATCCCCAAAGTAACAATTTAATTATAGGATTGATATATAGAACCCCTGATACTCAGCTTGACCTATTTCATGATAATTTTGAGCAATGTGTTAGCAAATTGGCAGACGAGAATAAGCAGATATATTTTCTTGGCGATTTTAATATCAACTTTCTTTTATTACATCACAACAATTCTAATAGGTTTCTTCAACTGATGAATTCATATGGATTTTATTCTTTTATAAACAATCCCACCAGAGTTAATGTACACTCCTCAACTTTAATTGATAATATATTTTCTAATGTACATTGTGAAAAGATAACTGGAGGACTGTTATGCTCAAAAGTATCGGACCACTTACCTATATTCACTATTTGTGAAAAATCAATGTTTAGACTTAAATCACTACAACATTTTATGTATCGGAAAGAGACTCCTCAAATATTGAAATGTTAAAACAAGATTTAGCCATGGAAGAATGGAATGATATTCTTAATACAGATGATGCGAATATTGCATATGCAAATCTGAATTCAAAGCTAAAATTTTATTACAGTAAAATATTCCATTAGTAAGAAATAAACGTAAACGTAATAAACCTATCAATCCATGGATAACTAAAGGCATACTGACATCAATCAAAACAAGAAATCGACTATATAAACAACATTTGAATAACCCCACGGATACAAGTCTACTTGTTTATAAAACATACCGTAACAAATTAGCAAAGTTAATTCGCTTTTCTCGCAAATTAATTTTTCAAACAAATTACAAAAGGTGAATACCAACTCGAGCGCAACATGGAAAGTTATAAAAGAAGTTATGGGAACTAAAAGTGACACTTTACCAAAAGATGATTTTACTTTTAATGGTAACAAAATTGCAGATTCTAATGACTATGCCGATTGCTTTAATTATTTTTCCACTAATATTGGTCCTCAACTTACTGCCAAAATTGCTACTCCAAATAACGCGCATTATACGCAATTCTTTTCAGAACCGACTCTGGCATCTCTCTTTTTAAATCCCACAAACTCCAATGAAATAATTAATATTACTAAATCATTAAATGCTTCGAAATCCCAAGGTCATGATAAAATAAGTACTTCACTATTAAAGGAAATAATCCATTTCATTGCTGACCCACTAACACATATATTTAATCAGTCTTTACAGTGAGGTATTTTTCCTGACTTGTTAAAAATAGCCAATGTAACTCCAATTTTTAAAAAGGATGACCAACATGAAATCAGCAATTACCGTCCTATTTCTATCCTCCCCAGTATATCCAAAATCTTAAAGAAAATTGTTTATAATAGATTACATAGTTTTTTAAACCTCTATAAAGTACTAAATCCGAACCAATACGGATTTAGAAAAAAAACATTCCACTGACCTGGCTCTTGTCCAAATTTATGATAAAATTACAGACGCCATTGCAAAAAAAAAAACATGTTATTGGAATATTTTTAGACCTCAGTAAAGCGTTCGACACGCTCAATCATGATATATTATTTTCTAAACTTTATTCTTGTGGTGTTCGCGGCTCAGCGCTTTTTTGGTTTAAAAGTTTACTTTGAGGCCGCCATCGACATCAAGCAAATCGCTCATGATGACGGTCTCCTGCGTTCACAAATCCTGTTAATTGTAAATTGTTAATTTTCCATATTGTATACATATTTTATTTGTATTCGAGAAGTAAATTGTTAATGTCAGACAATATGTTTATATATTTTTTTAAAATCTGTAATACATGTATTACTATAAAATTCTGTATCGTGCTATTGAACGCAGAAATAAAATCAATCAAACTTTAGACGGGACGCTATTTTTTGGCTATTAAAGGGCAAGATCTGTCAAGAAGGGCAAGAAGCAGAAAAATTACTCTAACATATAAAAAGTTAGAGTTAGAGGAAAATTGAACAACCATATTAAAGAAGCTATGATTTATTTTTTAATAAAAGGTGAAACTATAGCAAAGTATGAAAATTAATAAATCATTAATTTGTTGCATAATCCCCTTACTATTCACCAATGTTTTGTTTATTCTAATTTTTTATATGTATTCATTTGGAAAATGTTTGTATTGACATATCTTCTCTCATATTTCTCACAAGAATGGGATTTCCTGATAATATCAATATAACAAGGTTATATTGATCCAAGCATTTGTATATGAATGTTTATAAGAAATATATACAACAGAAAGTAAACCCGATTACTTATGAATAATGAATTAACATCTTTTATTTCCTGAAATAAGAAATTTCAAGAAAATCTATGACGAAGAATTTATTTTCTCATGATACACTTTAAATTATAGAGCGTATGGCTTGTCGTATGAGAGGATCTGCTGCTTTTTCAGAGTGCGCATGCGCGCAGACACGATCTCCCAATCTGAGTAGCAGGTTTCTAGATGTCTCTTCGTGTCTGAATGAAGATCAAAACCTTGACGACCATGTAACACACGATGGTTATGGAATGCCAGAATATCACCTGAAAAGAGAGACACAATTGGCTACAAGTGACTGGTTTATAATAAAAGGTCATTTCACTTGTGCTCTGTAGTGTTTTATCTGTTGTTTGTATAATGCAAGTACTTTGAATATTTCCAGCTTCTAATTTAAAGGGAGCAACAAGTCGCAATCTATGGGCGGTTTTACAGTTGGATGCTCCTTTCTCTGGATTAAAGTTCAAAGCAACTTCAATTTATCGCGCGCAGCTAATAAAAGTTCGCACATTGACCCAAATTTGAGTAAACAAGATCGCGCGTTCTTTATTCCAGTATTTGAATCTCATTGGTCGGTTACGTACGTAGGGATTCGAGTTAACGATCACGCGAGGAATTCGGCAATAACATTCCTTCGGTAGCGCACGATTGGACCTGATTTTATCCGAATTTCACCGAGTCAGGCCTACTGGTCAGGCCCATGGAGTACGACTTGCCACTCCCTTTAACAGCTCGGCTATAACATTATTGTATCGTTTTGAAATATATTTCCCGAGGAAGATACTGTCCAAATGATCATACAGAGTGAATGTGAAACCATGCAGTAGTCAACAAGTTAATTAATTACCAGGCTCCAGCTTGTACAGAAGAAGATTAGCTGGATGATACAGCATGTTGGTGAACTCACTGAGTGCCGAGTATGCCTTGTGAACATCACGTGGGGGTATTCGAAGCATTGCTGTCCTACAAATATCATTGACTGTGACTTGACAAACCTCACCATCATCATCAAGTCTGTAAAAGAGGAGAGAAACGGATCAGAGTTTACCTTGTCAACTCAACATGGATTTATCAAAGTTTCAATAAAACTTATTGTGCTTTTGAAAGCCAGGCTCAAACGAGATGTTATTTCACTAGCGCCCATCACTCCAATTATGGAATAGAATTTATGCTGCATCACGCAGTGAACAATATTAGGGCTGACGGGTGTTATTTCCGTCGCTAGCCTGCGAAGAAAAGCTTTCTGCTCTGTTCTGCTCAGATAAAACAACAACACACAAATCGAGCCCAAAACGAGCGTAGCGTGTATTATGCAAACCCAATAGATGTACTCAAACATTTGTCTTTGTATGCTAGCGAGGTTTATTGGAACAGGGGTAATTGGCATTTTATACCCCTTTCAAACCAAGCACTCACCCGCTTAAATCAATCGCTCAAGTTTAGAGTTACGCGGGGAAAGTTTTGGCTTGAAAGGGAAAAGTCACCCGCTTAACTTCACCGCGTAACTTCTCCACCTCGTTAGGTGGAGAAGTTACGCAGGTGAAGAGAGTTTAAGCGGGCGAGTGGTTGGTCTGAAAGGGAAGCGGAGAACTTCACCGGGTGAAATACTTCAGAGGTCATTTATCACTTCCGCCCTGTCACCGAGATTACGCGCGCTAAGGCCACCTCGCCATCTTCGCTGCCAGACCCGATCGATTGCACGTACGTTCATTATACACCGACGGCGACTTTCATTTTAAAAATCCCGCGCGAATTACAAACACGCGAACTCTGAATGACCTGAATTCCGGCCTAGCGAACGTGGAATTCTTAACCAATAGCAACTTCACCGGGTAAGTGAAGTCGGTCTGAATGTTGCTCCTGTACTTCCCCGCGTAACCTAAGGAATTCGTCCTCGTAAAATTTAAAGGTTGAAGTTAAGAGGGTAAACTGGTTTGAAAGGGGTATTACAAGCAGTTTACAACGTCGTGATTTCGAACACAGTATAATCGAGGGCGAGATCTCAAATCGTAAAGACATCGCAGTTTCGAACCAAGTGAACGGAATAAACTGCTTCGCAAGCTTGTGGTTAACGATGACCTCGCTGTTCATATTAAACTTCCGAGTCATACCCTTCGCGCGAATAAGCCACTTCAGAGATGCAATCTGAGCATGAGCAGATAAAGGTCCACTGTACCAAAGTTCTAAAACCCATTGACACTAATATTCGATATGTGCTCATGAATGTCATGTAATCATTATTCAATTATGCACTAATGGTGCATTCCATGATATCCAGGTGGAAGTATTCTTTTTAAAGGGTGAAACAAAAGCTATTCATGAGGCACCTCTATCACTCCCAGAGTTATTTTTCTGAAGTGCACATAAAGGGACCCTCCATGTCTAAAATATCTGTGGATATTTGGGGTCATTTGTACCATGCGCTAACCCCGAACTGGCTTATTATGAACACAGGATATGTATCTGTACTGTACACTAAATCGGTAGTATCTACATCCGGTGTTAACCACGATGATCGCTCGGCTTGTAGTTTCAGCTCGTTGGTTTTGTTAACTTTAAATTTCGCTAACTTAAAGTTTCGAAATCATAAGTCCCGTATTCTGCGATCCGATGTGACGTCACTTCCCTAACTACGACCCTGTAACGCCTCAGTGGGTGAAAGCACCGTATGCACATATAGAACGACTCTCGCACGGCAAACATCATCGCGATCGGAAATTCAGTCCTGGCAGGGTAACTCATACTTGTAGGTGTGGTTGATGTCGTATACAAGGAATTTTTAATAATATTTTTTAAAAGACGTTCACAAAATTGAGTAGGTAAGAATGTACAAAGTCCTATGCCGTAACGATACGGTACTGCATGTGAATAGCTGCATGAGCTAGTTTTTGTTTTTGGTTCCCATGACACATTTTCTGTCTTTGAAATTTATGTAGATCTATTGGTGTGTGTGTGTGTGTGTGTGTGTAAACAAATAATGATGGAACGTAATGAAGCAAGTCACACGGTGTATTTACAAGCTTTCGGCTCCTGGCCTTCTACAAGTTTATTTGCTAAATCGAACGGAAGCTTGTAAATACACCGAGTGACCTGCTTCATTCTGTTCACATATCTAAATCTAACATGGTTCAACCGAACGGTACCACACATCCACAGCTCTCTCGTTAGATATATAAGACTGAAGCTAAATATCAACAAGATATGTACCTATTATGAAATATATCGAACGTATTTCGTCGGTTCCCATGCAGCGTTTGTTGTTACTGGATTTTCCCTGCCGATTTCGATCGCGTTTACCCATTTTATCGATCTTTAGCGGTATTTGACGCGATCAGGAAATATACGAAATGACAGAGATTTTGTGGTTGTGACGACCTATGGCAGAGCAAATTTTTGGTCACAAAGTTAAAGTGCGTGCAAAGGCAGTGCGTTGCTATGCGTTGCCAAGTTATTTTTTTCACCGAGCGGCCGGATGTTCGGATCGCAGAATGAGCGTAGCTATAGTCCTTCACAAAAAACAAAATCATGACCTTGACCTTAACCTTTGACCTTTCGGAGGAGCCTATCGCATGGAGCAGATGTTGTGTCACCCCTTCCCTTAGAGATTTTACATGGTATGGAATAGTCTAGTTCTGGACGTTTTTTAATTATTTTGTCCGTAGTACCAAGTATTTTGTAAAGATGACCAGTTAAAATAGATATACGAATCGCGCACTTTTCACCCGCACTCTCTCACATGCACACACTTGCAATTCCTCTTTTTTATCCCTTTTTTTTTCTTATAAACTCTGATTTATATAATTTCTGGAAATATATCTTTATACTTGACAATATACTACACATCGACTCCTATATTAAGGTATCATGTAGCCCCAACAGTGGCGTATCCAGGATTTCCCAATAAGGGGGGGGGGCGCCAGGAATTATTGATCGCCGTCATGGGGGAGGGGTCTTAGGAAAATTTTTGCTTCTGAAGAAGGGCTGAGATGCAAATTAGTGCTATATGTGACCAATTTTGAAGCCTATTTAAAGTAGATATTCAAAGAAAATCACAAATATGGCAATTAATGTATCACTAGAAACTGGGAAGCTTACAGATGGCAATCGTATAAGTTTTATGTCAACTGCGTATCTGGTGATTATAAAAACAACACAAATAAAAGCTATTCTCAGCATCTGGAATATCCGAGGATTCGCCAGAAATATAGCGATGTTTTGATGTCGTCACACTCGGGATCGATCCTGCTTAAGCAGACGACGTCCTATAATGAATGAACGTAATTGCAATGCAATTATTTATCAAATTATAAAGAGTTTGGTGTATTTAAACATGACCTTATTTCACACCATTATAAAGGGAAAGTGAAACTGATTCTGATAGCTAAAACCGTTTGATTGTAAATACATAGGAGAAGGGTCAATGATCAATGAAATAAACCCCACTTTCAAATTGAAAAGCCCTCCGAATAATAGCAGGATGGTATTCGTTCCCTCTTGAAACGCCGAACATGACCCGGTGCAAGCAGCTGAAAATACAATGGCGTCTTATTTTGCTACAAGTGACTGATTCCTTTATTTTTTTAACGCTGCATTTTTCATCCAAATAATACCATACACGAAGTTAAGAGTGAGGCAACAGACTAACATTAAGACTGACGCTAGTGAAGGAAGAGAAATAAGTGAAGAGGAGATGACAAAATAGGCTCTGAAAAATGTGTAAGATGTTATGGGACATCGTCTGCTTAGACAGGACTGGTCCAGGGTGTGTCGTCACATATCTCAGCAGCGTTCGAGGAGCTCTTCAGCTGCTATATCGGGGGCTGTATTTTACCGTTTTATAATTGATAATAATCATTACTTCAAATGTTTCCAAGCGTTGAATTTGGATAACCTTGTTTAATTTATGCCATCTATGCAATAATAAGTATTAAGCCAATATTTAAAATCATTAACGTTCTACTTTAATGAACAATATTTTCAATTGGTATGAGGATTTTTTTTTTTTTTTTGCTATTTTTTTTTTACGACGGCCAATAGGGGGCGCGCCTGTTGCGCCCCCCCCCCCGGATACGCCCCTGCCCAATCCCCGGCTGCTATCCACTCAAGCATTCTTGCTTATGATAGCTGGCCCCTGCATTTATCTCGATTTATTGACTTACCTTCATAATATCAATATTATTTAAATATATATATATTCTTTTTGTAATTCAGTTGTCACACTTTATTTGCATCAATTCTGATTTGTATCATTATTGTATGCAATGTTTGTATTTGATTTCTTAATAAATGCAGAAGTATCTGCTTAAACCTTGAAGCTATACAAACCCCGTGTGTGTATATGTGTGCACCCAGCGTAGAACGGTGCGAAGTCCACTGACATGACTGATTCACTCTCCCCACAAATTCACCTTCCCCGAAAGGGGAGAGTGAGTCAGTGGACTTTGCACCTCGGTTCTACGCTGGGTGCACCCACACGGGGTTTGTATAGTATAGCTTCATGGTTTTACGGACAAAATAATTAAAAACCTCCAGAACTAGACTAGGTATGGAACTATTTAGAGCTCCACGATTTAACCCATGACCCCGCGTTGACTGCGTGCACTCTGCGTAAGCGTACCACGATTATCTCTTCCAGTACGTTTTGGTTGGCACTACTCTTATTAAAATACAAACGTGAATAATCGAGCGAGGTATATACGGGCGTAGACACCCATACATATCCATTTGTAAACTGGGGGGGGGGGGGGGGGGGGGAGGGTTATTCATCATTCCCTACCCCCCCCCCCCCCCCCCACACTAGCAATAGAAAGTGTGATCGTATCTGAGTATACCTTAAGACTTTGTGTCGAGCAATATGGTAGTTTTTGTCGAAGATGAGCTTGTATTCCCAATGAACCCTGGTTAGAACCCTGAAAGCATCCGGGTTCTGTGACTTGAGATCCTGGGCTACCTTGAACCCATCCACCAGAAGGCTGTCTCCTCCTTCTCCTGATACTTGCTGGATACAATGGAACAGCTGAAACTATCGAAGAATATATATAGTTTTATTAATTATAATTACGATATCAATACTGATATTGATATTGATAATGACAATAATAAAGATAATAATCCTATAAAAGATATACATAAGAAACCTGATTTCAAACCCGGGCTTTAAAGGTTCTTCATCCCTTTTGCAGACCTAAATGTTGCAGTTGTGTAAGTATGCGATAAATTACCCCAAAAAATGTTATTGCAATACTGTACGGATGTGTAAAAGACTATAATTTTCTTTTTAGTAAGTAAGAACAACAATTTGGTAGCACTTTATTATTTTAGACTCGGGGCAAAAAATCGCGTAATTTAAAAAAATATATTTTTTTACCGTTACTTGCGTTGATATTTCAATAGCTTCATTTGGAGCTAAATCAAGTTTTTCATTTCTTACAAAGGAGTTAAAGAACTTGTGACCTTAAAATTTACAGACAATGTGTACAGGGTGTCTACTAAGCCTAAGCAAGTTTAACTCGTAATAATAAAAAGCTCATAATGGTCGCTAATTCTTCTTGTGCAGTTAATGGAAATAATAAATATATGCACATATAACATGATCGCAAAGACTGTCGAAATATCAACTCAAGGGCACTTTTAATACCCTATCGTTTATCCCATAGTCATTGTGACGTTTGTATACATGTATTTCAATAGGTGATTGACAAGGCTGTTGATTTGCCTTTAAATCTCATGAACAGTTTTGGTAGCAAAAGAAAACTGGAAAGAAATGTGCTTAGTATAGTCGCGTATTGCTCTCCACTTCTACTTATATCAAAAAAATATTTGTACGAGATCATATGGTATTCCCTCAATGATTTCCAGTACATTTTAGTGTAAATATCTGTAAGGAACGCTAGATCACGGTAACATACTGCCCTATGCTAGGACCTTTCCATCCTGATGGCTCCCCACGCAACAATCTCGGGGCTTCGCGTGGAGATAACAGGTGTGTCACTGTGTGTGGAATACACATAATCCTCATAGGTTTTTCACGCGTTACAGTGTAGAGTGTACTCTGCTGTTGGCGTTTATATCCCTGACCCGGTATTCAAATTAATTGTCCATCTCTTTTTGTAAAATATTTCACCTTAGGCGGTAAAATGTTTAGAGCATCTTAGTTTCGTTGGTATCTTTCTATTTATCAACTAATATCCAAGAAATCTGACGAAAAGTTGTTTAATAAGTTGAATTTTGCGATATTTGCCATAGTGTTGCCTTTCTATTTTTTCCAGGTAGTAGGAGTGAGCTAGGAGATGAGAATGGAATACATAAGAATGAGGGCCTTACCCCTTTTGGCTGTGTATAGTAGCTTAAGTCTGTGTGTAACTGAAGACGTTTTTCGGTGTATAGCGGATGGTTGTTCTTCAGATGTAACTTAGCCTGGTTCAGTATTCTACAATAAACAACAACAACAATCAAAATGTTCAGGATGCTCACTGGCTCCAGACCGACATTAGACGGACAATCCTATAAGTTGACATTCAGCAACCAGAGATAACAGAATCTGTGAAATTACAATGGTTACTTGTTACTTGTTGAAATAATCCCTGTTACAACTCACTCTGGATGCAATACTGGTATGGTAAAACGTTCAACGAAATATTTCAGTTGCCCTTTACTACGGTTCGTCTTTCATTACTTACCCTGACGAAGAAGGAGCTGGGGAATCGTATCCAAGTCTTTTTTGAAGGCGATACTGCTGACCCTGATCTGTTGGTGCATTCTTCAGGATTGCGATCCCGAGATTATAAAGCACCTTGAGCCAGCCGTAGAGGGCGTCGTCGCTCTCCATAACTTCGTCGAATCCGAATTGCCTGAAGTGTGGTGTTAACATGACGTCGTAACCCCAGAGATGGGGCCTCGCACCCTCAATAGGGTCCGGGTGAGACTGGTCAAAGCGATGACCCCGGAGCCAGTCTGTAGGAAAGATACCATGATGACCATCATCCCACTCCACAGACAAGACTTGACCATCGGCCAAGAGCGAGGAATAATGAACTCGTATCTAAACGGGGGAAATAGATATATGATTTTAAAGGACTTCGAGGTACGGCGAGGAATTCTTGTCACGTGTCTTAATAAAGTCCTCTTTCGGTTTCATACCGTTTTACTTTTGCCATTAACCTAGCATTGGTATGAATCTTTAATGTATAACTGAAATAGCAGACGAGAACAGGCAAGATAAGACTAAAATGGTAGGCCGACAACAGCAAGAATGGAGAAATGCTACTCTTATCCGGCCAGGTATCTAGCCATCGCAACTTCTTCAAACATCGAGGCAGATGTATGTATATGTGTGTGTGTGTGTGTGTGTAAATATATTATATATATATATATATACATGTATATCAAAACAAAACAAAAAACTAGCACCTGTAAAAGATGACAATTATTTGTGTGTGTATGTTTGAGGGATTTTTTTTTTTGCCTGTCAATTAAAAGACCTTCTGAGAAAACGAGAACAAACATTTTATTTTAGGTTAACTTTTTCCTTGCCAGAGGATTTTCGTAATGGCTATCCCCTCCCCGGGTTAGAAAATCATAATATACTAGTGGTAAATATCGCATTGTGTTATATACCTCGAGAGATATTTCAGTAAGATAGATGTTTCTGGTAAATGCTTCTTGGTCGCAACAATCAACGCAATGACAGTTATCCCTTAGCCAAATAGATGAATAATCCTGCTTCTCGCCGTCCGACCATCGCACGGACACAATGCGACCATTGCTAGAGACGGAAGACGACTTCATTAGGGTATTATTTCCCCATGAATTGATGAGGGGCGCATCGTTCTCAAACGTGTCAATCACTTTGTTGTACTGGCCCATCTGACTGGCAGAGGCAGACATACCAGAAATACCCCGTGCCTTTTTATCAGATGCCGCTCTTCCTAGATCAGACGACGAGTGAAAAGTTTTAGCCCTCCCGAACTCCTTCTTTAAAGAGGCTGACGGTGTGATGCTAGCGCAAGGAAGTCGTAACGAGTTAAAGACACGTCTAGTAACCATTCTTAACGACATAAAAGCCATCTCATGAAATGAATATCCTCTAATTCACAGGGTATTGATACACTTGTTTGTTAGGTAAAACAAAGTTGACAGGAGTCACGATTGCACTGAACGCAATAAGCTGCTACTCTGCAGGTTCCCGTTTACAGTTCAGGTGAGTTACACGAAATTCGTATAAAGAAACGTCCTATACAGAATAATCACATAACGAAAGGGATTACACACTTGTTAATAAAAGTATAGTATTAAAATTGTTATTTGTGGAAGGTCAGGTTGAACCGGGTATTTCGAATGCACTAGAACATGCAACATCACATTTGCTCAGTCATAATCGGCGCGTACACACAATAAGTTAGGCCACCTATACAATTTTGGTATTATGATATTTCGAGGGAAATCTGATTCTTTGCCGATTTTTCGTTCACAACGATGAACAACAATGCGTTTCGCTAGACGATACGCTTTTCGTATAGCGATACGACGAATTAAAGTAGTCTGAATGGGGAGAGGGGTTTGGGGCGGTTGCGAAGCGCGAAAGTTTGACGTTTTAGCAAATTTGAGGGAAAGATAACGACTCCTAACACATTTTTCCTTATTTTTCTCCCCCTCCCTCTTTTTCTCCCTCGCTCTTTTCGGGGGCGATTGGGGTGGGGGACGACCGCCCTACCCCGGCTACGCGCCTTTAATTTTTTACCCGCGGGCCGCTCGTAGTATTTTTACTGAAGGGCCAGTCAATTTGTAGTCTGGTGGCCGGTTAATCAACGTAGCAAAAATATTAAAACCGTACTCAGGAAACAAGGCCGTACGCAGGAATTTTTTCCTGGGGGGGCAAGATGATCGCTTTCAAAGGAACCCATAACTTGAAGTCTAAAACCCGATTTAAAAAAAGGATGATTTTGAAATTTCCTGCCCCCCCCCCCCCCCCCGCTCCCCCCCCCCCCCCCCCGCTGCGTACGGCCTTGTCAGGAAAATATGAAATAGTAGACCAGCCCACAACCAACTTCTCCTGAGATTGAAATAGTTCGCTACGCTTCCTTGCATACTAAGTACTTAAAAACTTTCTTCTTTTTCTTCTTCTTTTAAGTTTGTGTGTCTTTGTTGTTTTGTAGGTTTGTCTTTTTCTTTGGAGGGGGTTGTTTCTTGTTTTGTTTTGTTGTTGTTGGTTTTTTTTTTGGGAAGGGGTAGGGGGTTGACAGTCACAGTCCCCAAGGTCGCCAGTCTCGCCCCACCCCCCTACCGTGAAAAAAAAAAAATCCGCTCCTACAACTGTTAATGTATTTTCTAACCATGCTGTGTTACAACATGTACAACATGCGGCTGCAGGTCAGGATCTACAAATAACAAACAGATCTATATTAAACAACGTGGATAACTCTAAAGAATTCAGCTCTCTTCTAATAACAATCACGATAACAGTGCATGTGCATTTATATTGCGCCTTATATATCTACGATGTCTATAAGCGCTTTACATGATTATCCCGGTCATCGGATTCAGGTATTTTTTCAAACTTTTTTACCCTCCGTAGGCTATTTTATTGAGTCAAATAAGCAACATTTTAAACTCAAATAAAACAATACTTTTACCCTTTTGTTTATACAAACAAAGATTGAAGTGACTGCCATTCAGTTTTTAAAATAAAATGTTATACAGACCCGATATAGAATAAATATATCTCATATCCTCATAACATGGAATCATTCTTGTTTTTCTTCATACCTACTAAAAAAATGAATTTTGTTAAGTTTTGTACAAACTGTTGCGGCTTAATCGAAGTTACCATGCATGTTAAAGCATCATTTCTCTTCTCTTCAAAACCTAAAATGATTTTCTATAAATGAAGGTTCGAGAGGCTTTACTTATCCGTTGCAGATTAATTTACTGATCTCACATTCATAAAAGAAATGTACATGTCTTCCAACTCTTTTTTACAAAACGAACATTTCTTGTTACTGACTATTTTCATCTTATGTAGTTTCGTGTTCAGGAACAGAATCATATTTAGTATCTTATACTTAAAATATCTTAAACCAATATCTGGAGTAAAACGAAATACCATAATATGATTTTTTCTACATTTTTTAACTCTCAGGGGTGTAATGACGTTCCCATTCCGAGCATATTGAGGGTATACATTTTGTTTTTCGGAGAAGAGTTTTGCAGATGTATCTACATTCCTATCAAATGCACACCAAAACCGTGTCGTGTCAACACCAAAGTTACCAATAGTCTTTGCACCTAGCCATGAACATACAAACTATAAAGCTGAACCTTGAAAAGTTATGGAAAATAGCCTTTTAACCCTTTCAATCCCAAATTATGGTGAAATGTTCAGATATGTTCTGTGATTTTTTTCTACACTATTTTCATACTAAATATGACAGAAAATTTTTAAAAAGTGGAAAAAATGTAGTGTTAATTAAATCACTGAATAGGGACTCAAAAGTCCCATCAGACAGGAAAGGGGTGAAGAATGCATGGCATTTTTTTTACAAACAAGCTTAGTCTGATCTGGGACTGAAAAGTCCCGTCGGCCTTGAAAGGGTTAAGTTATCTCGGTTGGTTGGTTGGTTCTTGGTATGATGGTGCTCCTCGATCTCTTCAGATTATTCGCGCCAGTCACTTTCGTAGGTTTGGAGAAGGCGACTTTTCTTTTCATGTTTTTTGTTGTTGTTTTTATCAAAATGGTGATATTAATGGTCTGTCATCATTAGTATGGTGAGATGTTAGTATCCCATCTCCTAAGTTACAAAGCTGTCGATCGTGATTATTCGTAATTATTTGCTATAATATCAAGATACGCAAACGATCAATCGGGGGGAAAAGGGGGGAGTTAATTCCAATTGTTCATGGGAAAACGGCAAGCATGTCTCTTCACGAAATCGGGACGAAGCAGCTTAAACAGACTTGTGGGGGCGCTATTGTATGAATGCAATAGTCATCCAATGAATCCATTTATAACAGAGATACACGTAGTAAAAACAATGATAAAATTTATAAAACTCCAAAGAAAATCGTTTTTTTTTTTTACATTTTGCAAAATGTTTTATCAGTGCATGAGCCTTGAAGTTTTCAACTTGTTTGGTTTCCATAAAACAATCTTATTCAGACTGCCAAATCTGTATTGATTTAATTAACGTTATAACATATTGTATATTTGTTGTCTATTAATTTTTTTTTCTACATTGTATGCAAATATAACTATTTGTCTGGGTAAAACAAAATAGAAATACGAGTGTAGGACAAGGTATACGGCACGATATATTATGTTCCTTTAATGTTGTGACAATGTATTAAAGAATAGATCTTAGTTAAGTAAGAATACAATGGCCTTTTTTTTTTAAATGTGAATGAAAGGGAATATGATGTACATTTTTACATAATTCTGTTATCTGTTTTAGATTGAATATGTTCAATGAAAAATATTTATTGGTTTATGATGTATGAAAAATAATGTCACATATTTAGTTCTGTGCAATTTTCTCTGTATTTTCTTTGCATTGATGATCTGAATAGAGTGTAGATGCCAATCTGTGCAAATTAGTGGAAGAGCGCCAGCTGTTGACAAAACCATGACAGCTAGAAAAGTGGGGACTGGTGCATGGAGGCTTGAGACAATACTCTCTTTCAACCTCTCTCTTTTACTCTTTTTAATCCATATTACTCTCATTTTGTTGGAATTTGAAGCGTCTGTTCCCGAATACCTGGTTTTTATGGCCTTCTAAACTCTAGATTGGAACATTTGGATTGGAACCATGTAGAATATAACATTTGACGTGTTTTATTGTGATCCGACACAAGGACTTGAAAGTGATTGGATTAAAGTTTCCATACACTGTATTATCGCTTGCGGTGAGTTGATTGTTCTCGTACGGGAAGACATGTAATTTGCAGGTAGACCCTACATGTATTGTAGTCTAACAAGTAAAGTCCGAAGAGTATTGGAGCGAGCGTGATGACAGAAGTGAGCTATGCCTATATTGGAGGTTTAGTCTGCGTGTGCCAGTCAGCGTGGACGCGAGTGAAGTTACTTTGAGTTTGAGGATAGAGGGCGCGACCACGAACGTGACTGAGAAGATGAGTGAGACGACTGTAACAGGGAAGCATTCGAAAATGGACATCTTTGCAGTTACATAGAGATTTAAAAAAATTAAAGAATCTCGTGATAACATTTATGACAGCAAAATTTAGAAATAACAAAAAATTGACATTTTTAAATAAATGCGCCTTTTCATTCTCTGTCTTAATTTTGAAACTGTTTTATTTAGGGGGTCTAAAATAGTACCTTCACCTTTTCTTTTCTGTTTTATAATAAAATCTTTATTCAGATTACCTTATTTATATATAGTGATTTGATTAATTTTCATATTATCATGTATATTAATGAATTATTTTCTATAATTTATGAAATAATAAAATTATTTAGCTGTGTTAAAAAATACAATTGGTAAGAGTGTAAGGTAATGTATAATGTACCAATATTATGTTCTTTATAATTGTACTTTTGATGTGATATATTTTGTATTTAAAATCTGAATAAAGGCAAAGAAGCTTTAAAAAAATCCAAGCTCCGTACTTCATAACGAGAATGTGTGTGCTTCTGATACTAACAACACGTCTGACTAAATTCCACTTGGCTGTTTCAAAACGGTAACAATTTAAAGAATAGCATTAGCTTAATGAAGCTTCATATTTTTAATTGTGCGAACGCGACGGTTAAATATTATATAAGCCGAACCTGATTTATATAGACAATACATTGAAGAGGCTCTTGATCTGATTTATTGAAAGTAAAGTGAATTTTAACTAAATGCAATGAAACACTTTTGAGGAAAACAACTTTTTTTCCACGAGTTTTTGCAAAAACAAGATATCATGAAATAGACATGTCAGATAGAAAGATAAGAATTGAAGTAAAATAAAAGGTTTGCTTGAGAAATAGGTAGGCCAACAAAAAGTGTGAGGGAGATACAGAGAGAAAGCGAATATAAAAATATAAAGAGAAAGACAGAGACACACAAAAAGAGAAAGGGAGGGAGAGGGAGAGATATGAATGAAAGAGAGAGAAAGGGAGAAAGATATGAAAACAAATTATTTATTATACACATTATAGGCCTATTTATTCCGATGTCAGATATGTATGCTATTAGATTGAACCCTACTGTGGCAATACTAACATGCCATGACGTTCAGTCAATAGTATCTTGATATGAATAGGTGAGATAACTAACTCAATTGGATAACAATAGACGACGCATACACGCTTGATGGCAAAATAAACAAAATACGGTGTTGTTATAACCTTCTATATAGCGACAGCTAACTTGTGATATGAAACCTTTACTTAGGCAGAAATAATCATTTCAGGACTTCCTCACTTTTGTAATTTTGCAAATGAACTTCCTCGTTTTTCAGAATTAAATCAATATATATATATATATATGGGGGGGGGGCATAATGACAGCAGAGAAAAGAACATGATGAAGCGATATATAATACAGGAATATAGAGGGATGATGAAGGAGAGTGAGAGAAAGAGAGGGATATATATATAATATGAGAGATACGAAAATGAGGTGACGTAATTGCTGAGAACTTATAAGCCATCATTACATTTAAAAAAAGAATGATAACATTGCTTGACTCTCTACGACAAGTACTGCATGCATTTAAGCCATCGCGCCCCATCATCGCACAAACCATACTCCATTGATAAACTTTCGTCAGCTACAAACTGAAGAGTGTGCGTTCTTTACTCAAAGTGAATCGCGTGTCTCCGTCACTCTCTTGTCAGAAACATTGCCCGCTACGAGAAAAGTCCGAGCTCACAGCGGCACGCGTACTTTTCCCGTCACCCTGGTATTACTTACTGCCCTCGGAGTCCGTCTCTCTCCAAAGTGAACTGTGTACCTTCACCATTCGACTTTGGACGGTCGATGGAACTGCAAGTGATGAACTTTATTTCTTGTTTGTGTGGATAGGTATCATAACCCACTGTTTGCGTGTTATGGACTGCAATGATATACTTTGACTGCATCTCAATATGGTTATGTGGCATAATAGTTGGAGATATATCACCATACCGAGGTTAACGTAGATGCATCCAGTGGACTGAATGGGCAAACTTTTGTTTCATTTACTAAAACTGAGTTTCAGCGGTTTGTAAAGTTTCTCTTATTGACGTGTCCGCGACGCTTTTATGGGAGGAATACTAATACTACTAGTGTCATATGATCGACTATTATTATGCGATTGCTTTTGATATAAAGCATACCTATCGTCGATTGGTTAAGGGAAAGTCATATATCCAAACGGAGTATTTACAGGTATCTGTGTGACTGCTTTCCACAACATTACTATTCAAACCTTCATTTGACTTTTGAATTCTCCGGGTGCTATAATGTGTTTCAACAATTCGAGTGCATCGCGACAAACATCGTAATAAAACCCGACTTCTGGAGAGCGACTACGTGTAAAGAACAAGAAACGCCTTTCCTTTGTCTTTAGGGGAACTCCCCCCGAAAGATCTGGAATAAAAAGTCCAGCTTGAACAAAATAACACGGAAATATCCCTGAGAAGTTTGTGTCGTATTTACTTTTCAAAAGTCTTTGAAATTAATGGTGCTCCATGCAAATAGTGGGAATCCTGCTGTCGCTTTATTGTATTCAGAAATTCGAAAGAGATTTGTATGAACTAGTGTGGCAAGTTCAATTTATCTGTTAAAACTCGGTTTCAGCGCAGTCAGGGGTGCCTTTCAAAGCAGTTGAGTCCTTTCTTATGTTAGTAATCATAGATGATGAACGCATGGTATTCTTGACACTTTGCGATTAATAGCAGGAGGAAATGCATTCAAGTCCCATTCTTCAAATGTAATTGAAGATAACAATGCACTTCAAGCTGCATGCATTAATTGCTGCATTTTCAATTGAGTATAGTACTTCTGGCTTTATTACGGAGCGTGTACGAATTCACAAATAGCGTGACAGCTGATCGTTTATCAACACTCTACGGATTCATCATCTAATAGCTTTAATGCTGGCTGCACGTGGAGTAGTTATTGAATAGAAGGTGAACAATTGAAAACAGGAAAGATACTATAGACTGCTAGTGTTCTATGCCTAGAGAAAGTCATCTGTAAACTTTCCTCAACCGTTTTTGGACGACTTTAAACTTTGCAGATTGTTATTTTTGTAATTCTAAATTCCAGTTCAAGCTTTTTCTGCAACATTAAAGGACAGATAAAGACATGATGGATATCCTAACCAGAGTGCGATTGTTCGTAACTTTTCTTGTCCTGCTCTCGACGATGACTTCGAACTTGTCGAGCTCTCAGGACATCGAAGCGACGTCGGAAGATTTCCGAGAAGGTTACACGGCGACGGTGCTCGGGTCAACTGCGACTACGGAAAGCAACGACGGTAGCAGTGTGGTAAGCGAGAAGCCAGGGGTACGTGATATCCATGTGGTTGGGTTGTTCCCGTTGAGTGGAAAAGGTGAGGAGAAATCGGTTGGTTTAGGAGTTTTACCAGCTGTACAACTTGCATTGGAACACGTCAGAGAAAGCAAGGATGTGCTAAACGGATATAACCTTAATACCACGTTGAACGACACAATGGTAAGTAATACATTTTATTTCTATTTTATTCATTCTATATTCAGTTGCTTCTTAAAAGCTGTAATTATCATGTATTAAAACAAAGCATACAGGTAACATGTTAAAACAAGACAATCGTAACAACTGTAAAACGTTTTTAAGAAAAAATCATTTGCTATATGAAGTTTAAAGAGTTCATTTCATTTAATTTCATTTATTTCCACTTCCAACAATATAAAATACATAGGTTTACATCGTACATAGCAAATCAATGAAACTTACAATTATTGTTTACAGCGTACAATATAGACATAGAAAACCCAAAACCAAACTAGGTTGGTAGAGGAGGGGACTGCTAAAAAGCTAGGCTTGTAGCAGAGTTAAGAGTTAAGAGTTAAGGAACTTAAGACAAGAAAAGACCAAACTTTGAAAGAGAGAGAGAGAGAGAAAGAAATAGAGAAAGAAAACATGAAAGAAAGAAAAATATATGATGATTTTGATACCTATGCTAGCGTTTGGATCTGACAAAAATGATCCTGTTGAGTCAAAACAGGTTCATAATATCGTAATACGTATAGGACACCAAATTAACATATAATTTAATAATAATTGTAATAATAACCATCATCATCGTCATCGTCATCATCATCATAATCATAATAACATGTCTGGTCTACCCCGGGTAGCCTCATCAGCATTTGTTCTCCCTGAGGGCCTTGCTATCATACTATTACCCCGGCTTTAGCCGATGTTGCCCATAAAGAAAACACGTACATAATGATGTTACAGAGAGTTAAAGAGATGATTGCGAAGATAGAGAAAGTAAGAATAAGAGCAGAGGAGGTAGAATACCTTTAAGAAGTTAAAATGATCGTCAAGTATTGACGGGATGTACACGTATTTATGTGGTTACATGTCGTTTTTCCAAAGGTTTTTTTTTTTAAGGTTCATATTAGATTCCGAAAACGAAATAGGCTCATAATTCCGAAAATGAAAAAGGGATCATATTTCCAAAGGTTCGTAATTAAAAAAAAAAATTATTTAGCGCTCTCTTGCATTTTCAGAATTATGAACCATTTTTTTTTAATTTTCGGAATAGAGTAGCCTATTTTATTTTCCGGAATTACGAACCTTGGGAATAACAAAACTTCGGAGTGATGCATCAAATGTTCTCAACCCTATTTAATTTTCGGATTATGAAGCTCCTGCTATAGGAAATTTGCGTTTGAGAATTACGAACCTTCGGAAATGGAGCCCATTTCAGTATGAAACTATAGCTGTATAAATGTTACTTCCCTAAATATCCTCTTTTCTTCCGATTGTCCATTGTAGTGTAACATGGTCATGATGGTAGGAATAACAATCTCACTGTTTGCTGCTAATACGAATAAACTCAATAGACCGCTTCTGTAATGTATACAGATTTATGCACACATATTAGCTGAGGACCTAGTGACGAGCTATTCAATTAACCTGCTTTTTATAAATGAGCCTCAGTGCTTGGAATCCAGTTTGCATGCATTATTTGTTGCTATGTCCGGCAAGAACAAATTTGTCTGAAAGGTATGTATAAAATTTGCATACATTACCGAAGCGATCTATTATCTCGTTTGCTTTGTTATAGCCTTCTCATTATAGCAAAGAGTAGTTGGCAAGGAGGTTCAAGGCCTAATACTTCCATGGTTATAATCTTAGGTGGAACAAGGGCCATGTCAAATGGGAGGGGCACAACCCCAATCAATAACAACAACAAAATAAGAACCGCTGGTGGTCATCATAGTTCCATGGTGCGAGGTCATAGAACTAAAAATTGTATTTTCATATCAATCGACTGAGACGATCACCCCGACTATATTACACCACGACAAAAGTCCTAGGCTTTATTATTCTCAGATCAACTACCCCCAAGCCAATCAACCATTGTCTACTGGATTTAACTTTCCCTCATATTAATTTCTTTACTGATATAGAGATATATTAACAGACTATCAAAAGCGACGGTTACATTAATTAAATATGTGGGGAGGGGGGGGGGGGGGGGGGGGTTCTTAGCCAGTTCTTTTACACCACGTCACCCCATTCAATTCTTTACATATACATCGGCGCATAGATGGGGGAAGCCCTGTATTATCAATGGCATTTGGTTGATTGCTGTATTTTTGTATGGATTTTGAAGAAGTATGAACATTGAATGTCCTGTATCTGTCTGTGTTTTAATTGTCTTCTACATAAAAAAATTGTCTAATCCAATAGCAAAGAATAATATAGGTTGCTAGCATTGGAAAGTAATTATAAACAGATCACGGCTTTTTAATTAAAAAATAGGCCTTGTGTTCTTATTCAGAGGCGGAGCTAGAATTTTTAAGGTAACCCTGCCCTGTAATATGCATTAAATGTTCAGCCGTGCACATTGGATGAAAAATAGATATGGGCAGTCCCTCCGCTATGATTTTAAATTTAGCTTGAAATTCCCACAAATTCTGTAAATTCAAATTTTTGGTTTTTGTTGATCTTTATATAAACTCTCTTTTTCTTCTTCTTTTTTTTTTTTTTTTTTACTGTATATCACCGGGAAGCAAATCTAAGCCCCTGCAAATTGGTAATCACGATTAACTTTAAACACACTGTAACATAGTATATAGCCATGAAGATGGCACTTATTTTAAGCACTTTATGGTAATGGCATACCGCAGCACCAGTGTTTATAATAAATCGATACCCAGACACGATATGATCGGGTTTAGACGCGGGAAGCAACAGTGATTTGTGGGTAATTAAAGACGTCTTGCTCGTATCACACACATCGTGTGTAAAGCTCAATGCTGTCAATGACCGTAATTATATCGACGGGGAGATTAAAGAGCTTTAAACCTTTTGACGTGATCGTAAGTGTAGTTGAATTGTTGTTCATTAACTTGTTTTATAACTTGAGAAACGTCATCATTCCTTGAAATTTGGGAGAACAAATTTCAGTGTTAAATACTGAAAAGGAAGGTATATTAGTTATATTAAAACAATATTATGACTGCGTTGAAGAGCCTTGAAATCATTAATATAAGCTTGATATAGAGAAGTAATATCACTTCACATTATTCTTTGCCCATTTCACCACAAATAACCGTTCTTTCTGTTGATTTTGAACAGTTCATTTTTTATCTTGTATTTCAAATTATAGGTTTATTTTCAAATGAATACGTGTTGCACACTAAAAATCAGATCAACGTTGAAGGATCTCTCTGTAGCATCTATAGTCATTTCTGCTTCTTTTCCCTTTTTTCCCCTTTTCAAGTAAAAAGTGTCTTTACCCCGTTAGAGACAACATTCCTCCATTATTTAAATTGTCTTTTCAGAAGTCATTGTGGGATTGAATTGGTTAAATAATGGATGCATTAAACATAGGTCAATCAGAGTTGGCAACATTTAAATTGGACAGACGCCATTCCTGTAACATGAGTTGTGTTTGAATCATCACTGTGAAATAAAATCCACTTTTCATTTTCGATAGCGAGGCGAAGTTATAGATGGAAACACAACTAGAGCCATTCGTATTCATGCGCTATCCGTCAGTCTGATTTCATCTACGTGTATAAGCATGGTTAATTAACTCTTTGTGTGCCACATAGCAAGATCTGCACATTTGCTATTAAAGGTGCCACGTTCGCCTATTCCCACAGACAATAAAGCAACAAATTAATATATGAATGTGCATAGTGCAACGTGTATAGTGCATTATTGCAGCTTCATGTAATCATCATTTTCAAGGTCAGTGCACTCTTACATCACCTATCTGTTAGAGAAATGAAAATCTACATATATCTGAATAATGAAGCTGCTCTTGGAGGAAAATGGAAAAAAAAGGCGTAAAGAAATATGACTTCAGTGGCACGTGATCAAACCTTTTTTCCGCATACCTTGAAATGTCATATCTATTTCAAGAGAGACAAGCAATGTATACCATATTTTGCTCATACGTATTATTTTACCATTACACGTGGTCTTTGCTAGTTTATTTCATTTGTCAGATAAGGAAAGAATTATGTCTCGATTGATGAAATAGAGTTTCAAACACAGCAGTATTTTAACGCATTCCATAGTAATTGCCCTTGCTTTGCCCCCCCCCCCCCCAATCCTCTCTCCAACATGAACAAAACAAAAGAAAATAAAGACATATCACATCCTTTCTGATTCTTGATTATACTTCTTAAATTACCTCGATCTTATTTTTACCTCCGGACTACATACATGGCATAAGCTACTTGTTAAGGCATACAGCTATCATATTGCATTTTTTGTATAATTATGTTCACCGCGAGTGATGCTTATATAAATCAGGACCCTCAAGCAATTGGTATGTTCTAGCGGGCTGTACTCCCATGAAATATGAGCAGGTTTTGTGTTATTGCTCTGGGAAACGTCTGAGTGATACGAAGTGAGGGCGACAAAATAGAGGCTGACGACTAGCCGGGAGACTTCTAAATTCATAATTATAAAAACGATCGATGGACCGCACAGTTTCGATCTTTTCCAGCATCCCATACATGGGGAAATATGGGCGTAGCCAGGTTACCTATTGGACAGGTATTCAGGGGGGGGGGGGGAGGGGGAGGGGTAGAAAGGACCCATTGGACTCGATGATGGTCGCCGATTTATTTTCATTGCGGAATGGGGATGGGGCGAGAGAGGGGAGCAAACGCACCAATGGAAATAATACTCTACAGAACACCGTGTATGTGTGAGTGTTTTGTTTGTTGTCAAGGCCGTACCGGGGGGGGGGGGGCAGGGGGGCAGTTGCCCCCCCCCCCCAGAAATTTCAAAATCATACTTTATTTTAATCGGGTTTTAGACTTCAAGTTATGGGTTCCTTTGAAAGCGATCATCTTGCCCCCCCCCCCCCCCCCCCCAGGAAAAGATTTCTGCGTACGGCCTTGTTTGTTGTTGTTTTGTTTTGTTTTGTTTTTGTTTTTGTTTGTTTTTTGGGGGGGCGTGGGAACTACCAATATTGGAAATATTATAAACACTTGGTTTCGGGCATGCCAGTTTTTTAAGTAAAAGAGTTTTGAAAAAGTACTCTTTTTTCATATATGTTTGTATTTATATACCAATGTCAGAATGTGATTAGATTACAGAGATAGAGAGAGAGAGAGAGAACTTTATGCGAAGAATCGCATTATCATACATCCCCGTCTGTTAATGAAATAGACTTTAATTTTTATCCCAAGATTATGTTTTCTCGTCGAGTGTCTTCGATCCGTACATGAAGTCTGACCTTTACTGTTATAAGCCCTCGATGGATGTTCCCTTATAATTGACAAGTTGATCCGTATTTTGCGCATTTTTGACCGCGAAATTATACGAGAGAGTGAGCGTAATTCGGAATGATACAACGGACCCGTCCCCCGAGGCTCGCTAATTTTGTCTCGGAAGCGAGTCATGACAGGATAGCATAAAGGGTTCGTAATATGCGTTGAACTTTGATCAATGTACTGACTCGGGGATGGTCGTATGACATAACAAGAATACCAAGATATACATCATGTTATGAGGGCTGCTATCATCACCACCTTTGGCTACAAATACATTATAGGCTTGCCATCATCGTCAATTTGTTTGATTTGATACGGAAAGGGGATGATAATGACGGGTTCACATCATTCTGCAGGAGCATCACCGTCTTGTTTGAGTTGATAGGGGTCAGGGAAGGGATACACATAGTTATAAGCGAGTTCATGATTACAATTGGCGCATGTGCACATATAGGTCATTTTTACCGAAGTATAATTGACGTTTATAAATACGTTGTCATTTTGTACGCATGACGATAATGTGCGCCAGTATGATTTTACATGTTAAACATGTTGCATGTCCTCCGAAACAAATGTGCGTACGCGAACGAATTGGAGTCCATTCATGGGTCATTTGTACCATCTACTAAATAGGCCTACAAACTGGCTTATAAAGGGCGTGCATCCAACTTCGTGATAAAAGTGGGTATACATGAAACTCTAAATAAACGGTAGGCCTACATTCAATTTTGTAAGCATCAAGGTCCCCGCACCATCCCTGTCCCTCCCGAATCGAAACATCATGAAACGTTAGGCGTAGGTCCAACTTCGGTCGGAGTGGGGGGGGGGGGGAGCAGATCGATTGGAATTATTTGGCTACTTCCTTAATCAGTAAGGAAACATCCCCCTTTCTTGAAATGGCGCACCGGTACAAATACAAACAAAAATGCAAAGACAATAATTGTTCGAAACTAATCCAATATTAGTTCTACGCAACAAACATGCCTGTGTACATTTCACCCAATATTGGGTGTGGGTGTGGGTGTGTGTGTGTGGGGGGGGGGGGTGTTAATGCTTTTATTACAGAAAAGAAAAAATCTACCTGTGCGCGGGATTTGCTTTCCTATATGTATATAATGTACACAATACCATCTCTCCTCTCAGGCAGGGTATACCACCGCACTCAAACAGGAGTCAATATTATCGTGTCTGTATTCAACTACACACTCACCAATCATCGATTAGCAGATGAAATATCAAATCATAGTCTCACTTTCAGCACAAGATATATAATTGATGAAAGAAAAACACCTTTTTCTCTCACTTCTCTCGCATTTTCTAAGTCATTTTCGCAGAAATACCACTGAGCTATGTTATACGTGTAATCATCCAGGTGGCTGTGTATGCATATGTTTTTTTCTTTGTAAGAAGTTACTGTTTGGGAAAGAGGTTGAAAAGAATATACAAAGATACTGCGTGTAAAAAAAAAAAACAAGTAGAAACCCGAGTATAACTATACGGAAATGGAAACTAATGAATGAATGTAAACAAAAAATAAAAATAAATGAAGAAATAAAGAAAACCAGAAATGGTTATTTTAAATTTAAAAAATATTTTTTCCATTCTTGTCCAATCCACATTTCACTCTGTTGTTGGTATTGCTTCCGCTGAGCTTTGTTTAAAACAAAATTGGCTAAACGGTTTGGACTTGAAGGTTTGGGAGGAGGTGGGGATGTCATTGTATCCTGCCATCTTTGCCACCAGTCTGCCCGAGATGTGGATCTAGTCATCTACAGATAAGTCATGTTTCAATGTTTTATCTCATATTCGCTGAAATGTTTAATTGTGATTATTAATTTTGTCAAAAATCACGAGAAGCATAGGATATTTCGAAACAACACTTATTTGCGCCCCAGCCCGTTTCGCCAGATAAGACTGAATACAAATATAAAAAAGAAGAGCATATTTTTAGGTAACATTCTTTTGCATCACAATAGTACAGCAGAATCGACCTTTACTTTGAAACCACCCACTTGAAATACGCTTGTATAGGGACAGACACAGGAACATTTCAAACAGAAGTATTTCCATGAAAGAACCTCTCCACCTTACTATCATGACTCTCGTATTTTATGATGTACGCTCTATTTGCATACCTGTTATGTATCCTCAAATATAATCTGACTTTGTTTATTCTCTATTTTTGGAGAACGAAATAGAGCAGGCTAGATGATATTGTCCCAATGTAGGTTCCAACATGTAAGTGAAATAATATAATGACATGAAATAGCTCTCTGCTTTAGAGTAGATCCTAGTTTGTTTGTAAGTGGTGTTTTAAAGGAACAGTCGCTATTAATCATAGGTTCACTGTAAGAGGGCGTTTCACGTTTAACCCCCAACTGGTAGAATACCCGTCATTTCTTTCGAATTGAGCATGCGTTCTGCATTAAAACACACAAATTTCGGCGAACTTCGAATCGCAGAATAACAGCGATGTCCCAAATGTAATAACAGCCGCTATTCGTCTGAAATTAGCCATTGGTATTAATTTGTATTGGCTTTTGGAGTTTATCGTCAACTTTTTATCATATAAACGGGGATGCTCATAATTATTTAAAAGATAGCTGCCGGACAATATCTTTATTACCAAAGTAAATTATTTAAATACAAAAATGCAGCTGTTAAAGTTACACAATCCAGTGAATGAAACCCCTTCTTAGATTTGTTCTTAGAGCAACAAAGTATCTACACGGATCTGGCAGTGTCTCGGAACTGTGAACTCGATCAAGACACCGCTCCTATTTCATGGGGAGTAACACGAACCAGCCAATAGCCGTTATACCCGTACTATCCTAGCTATTAAACACCATCTACTATCCAATTCCCATTTAGCTTATTAGATTAGCGTGACTGGAACACGTGTATTGCCTGATGGTACTAAGGCCAATTAGACTGTCCTCTACACCATCACACCAGTCGTAATTCAATTAGGAGGATGTATTCCCTTCTGTTCGTCTTTTCCCATCTTCCTATGTATGTAAGATAGGCCCCTGCTAGCCTGTTGTGGCAAACGGGAGCAAATGCCAGATCGCTCAAATTTGCAATTGTTCTTTCAAAATAAGGACACTTAAAATGTATCATTTTATATATAAACACAACAAAAAAGTAACCCCCCCCCCCCTTAATCAAAATGGCGTACCTTTTTAACGAAAAGGTTTTGAGCAATATAACTTGGCATGAGTTCCCTACACTTATTGACTAACCTTTCTGTGCAAATGAGATCGATTCATTGAGTCATACATGAGTGAGCAAACATTATAGGCAAAGTTGTCACTTTTAATACAAAAGTCACAAAGGTCATTTTGGGTATTCTGTGAAACGAGATTTTAGCGAATTCGGTTCTGGTGCATATTTATGTGTTGTTGTTGTTTATTATCCATCGCTTGATCCCCTCACACCTATCCCGAGACTTTTCTCATTATTGTGGTTTGGTGAGCACAATTAAAAAAAAAAATCAACTCTCGTGAATTTGCAAATCCATTCAGCTTATTGAAAAAAAAATCCAGATATTTTTACCAAAATGTATCATCACATATTGTGTGAACATAAGAGGTTGTCATCTTGTCATGGTTGAGTGAGCACACTATAAAATCGCCCAAGAAATGCTAAAATGTACTGTTAATACAGCATAAAAAATGACCCTTGTGACTTTTGAAAAGTGAAATTTTGGCCTTTAATGTTTGCCCACTCATGCATGGCTCGATGGATCAATATCATTTTTAAAGGGAAGTTAGTCATAAGAGTAAGAATACTCTTGCCAAGTTGTTTTTCTCACAACCCTTTCGTTAAGAAGTTTTTCCAATTTGATTAAGGGGGGGGGGGTGGTAATTTTTTGTGTGTTTAGTTTGTTGCATTAAAATATTAGAAAGCGTTCTTTTTAAAATCATTACAAAACTTTGTATTATTTTTCATTCTTGTTCAGATCTTGAACAATGTTGCTTCACAGATTTTTAATTATTGTCAGCATCTACTCAATGACTCTTAAGTGGCATGTCAAAGAGATGCACATGCCTTTTCTCACTTATTATCTGTGCACGCGCACACCTCATTCTAGAAGACATGGCTATTAGCTGAAAATTGCAGCTACTCCCTACTCTTTATTTCCTCGCCTTTGCTATAATCACTTGCTCTCAGACTAAAATGCCCCCCTGGTATGGATCTAATCACCATAAGCATTGTAATTATTCATAGAAAAACCCACGTTAGCCCCTATTCTTGTCTATGCTCTTCTGTCATAAGTCTCTAACGCCCAGCACAGTTTACCTCGATATTTTGTCTTGTTGAATCCAAGATGAGCTTTATATCTCCCATCACCTTATGTTTTCTCCTTGCGCCGTTCCTATTAGCGTAATCTCTCAGAACATAGTTAGTTCTCTACCTTCATCTTTCAGAATATTGTCGTTTCTCTAAAAGGAGATGGGTTTGGGAATAATTGTGTGGGTTTTTTCTATTTGCTGTTGGGGATTAGTATTTATTGAGGAATATGAATATTAATGCATTCTATTAGGGATCTTATTAATCTTAGGAGAATATGTAATATTACTGGCATGGGCTACAATAATAACATGTGGTACAATTATTCTCTTCTTAATGCCATGTGGAGGCACTTTATAATAATGTTGGATTACTCTTGTATCCATGGTAACGGTTCATTGAATAGTTTGTATCTGGCCCATAGGATCTGGCCCAAAATCTGTTACCCACTTTTAAATGAATTCCAATAATGTTATAATTTCCCAGTGCATTGTATTCCATTATTCGGTATGTTTTAATAAGATGTAGATTTTTTTTTTTTTTGGGGGGGGGGAGGGGAAGGGTATGTGCATTGGGGTAACCTCGCTATTCATAAGGACTGCTATTCATACGGATCACTTATTCATAAGGACCGCTATCCATAACGCTTGACTAAATGAATAGCGCTTTTGTATGAATAGCGGTCCTTCTAAATAACGACCAAACCATAGACAAATTACCTCGTTATTCATAAGGACCGCTATTCATAACGAGTGTTCAATGCATAACGGGTTTCTATGAATAGCGAGCGGACCCCTGTGCATTATACCCGGTCATTAACTACGCAAAGTACTACTAGTACTCATTTATGCCAAATGCTAACAGTCACATTGATCTGTCGCTGATTTCTTTCGCGATGATTGATCTCATGAGAGAAGTGAAAGACCCGTATGTAATGGAACATGATTGTGAATCGTTTCTGGAGTGATAGATTGCATCAGTTAGCCAGATGTCGGGTGTCCCAGCAGATACGATCCCCTTGGATGTTTGGTCCTGCCACCGAATCCCCCCGGTGTATGAGTGCCCTGGGCTGGTTAAATCACTAAAAGCGGTGTTAAATTCGACTTAAATAGAGTTCATGCTGTTTCTCCGAATAACGCTTTTCCTGTTCTGTGATTATCAAAATGTCGAGTTTGTGACTTAGTACCTTTTATCATTGTTCTGTAACATCTCTTGAGAGGCAGAATGACGCTTTATACCCAAAGTCATCTATACTTTAATGTAGAGTAAACGCCCTTATGGCTCTCAACAGATGATTTTATAACATAACGTAATATAATATGTTTACAAGTACTATTCTCTCACTTATGTTAGTATTCAATCATCAAGAATGAAACCCCCCCAAAAAAAATCAGGATAGCGAATTGATGCTGTTGACCAAATAATGAACGACCCTCAAGAATCCGCCCGGCGGGTTTGATGACAGTACAAAATCCGCAAAGGAACCCATCTCCCGGAACAAGGGCCTCTTAGGACACATTAGATGATGGATTTCTAGCTAGACGCAGCTATGGAACACCAAGAAAGCCGCAGGATAAGGACATAAAGGATGCATTTTCTAGGTGTGATTTGAATGAGGGCATAATATATATATATATATATGTATATATAGTAGGGTAGTCTGTGAAACAACGCCACTTGCTATGATGCTTAAACGAATGATCACAAATGTTCCCCCACCATTGCCCACTGTTCTAAAACATTTTCCCTAAATTCATTCTTTGGCATTCACCTCTTTTCATTCAACAAATGAGTAAACAGACATTAAAATTATATTTATTTTCAAATTCATGTATTACTAAATAAATACCCACAAATCAACTAAGACATGATATGACGTCATACTACATAATCTAAAATAAATTGAGTTATTATCTTAGGGTTTTTTTTTTTTCTTCTTCTTCTTTTTTGTTGTTTTGTTCGTTTCTTCGATATTTATAATCATTGTCATCCCTTTTTTTTTGGAGCACGCGATCCAAATTCAAATTCTATTATTATAGTTTTACTCGAGATATATGAGTTCTTTATGAATCCACAGTATGATACTATCACGTCTACAGCCGTTTGTTCAGCGACACCAATAGAGAAACAGGGGATTAGCTCAACATTCATAAACCATTTCGGGGTAAATGCATAACACGATATATGGATTCATTTAACAAACAATGCAACACGTGATGTAGATATAATAACGACTTACCGTCTTTCACATTTTCTTCGTTTGGTTTACAAGTTCGAAGTTGAGGCCTTCAAGTGACTCTTGAGCAATAGGTTAGCAAGAAGACGAAAGTTTTGGTAGGGGATGCGATTACCCATTGCAAATAAGATTTGTACATTTTGGTAACACATATAAAATTATGTGTTCGAAATGTAACCAGTTCATCATTAATTTGCATTCATTCTACGCATTCTCTGGGTCATTATCTATATCCGTCCATTCCCTGTATATCTCCCACTATTAAAAATTACTCGGCTGCCTAATGATCTAAAGCTTGGCATTACTAAATCTATTACATCATCAGGAGATAGCGAAGGTTAAACCATATTGGATGCAGACGCTTATCTAAATAGATAAGAACATGTCAAGACGTAAGTCATAATATTTATTATAATTACATTTTTCTGATGATACATCGAGCAGATATCCTGCTGATAGATACATCATTATGACACACATCACATGGAAATTGCTATTGTAATGCCCTGTCGACTCTACTACTTTTGGCCGACTTAGAGAAATACGATAGATAGTTTCGAAGAGAGCGATCGAGCAAGGGAAAGAGAGAGAGAGGGGGGGGGGGAGGGAGGATCTGGTAGGTTTAAGATGGATAGGAATATAGATTGAAGGAAGGATTGTTTATAAGTCATTAAAGAGAATTCCGCTATTATATTTTTTGTTTTTTAAATATCGTCTTTATGCGTTTCTATTTTTATACGGAAATAAAAAGTAACTTTTATGTCATTTTGGAAGATCATCATCGTACAAATATCCCATGAAAAGGATTGCTCTTCAAATGCCCTCATATTCGAAATTCCGGTGATAAATAGCTGAAATGTTCGAGAGTGATTGAAAGATGTAGAAAACACGTAATAAAATGGAGAGAAAGAGAGAGGGGGTTCCGAATAAACTACGTAAGAGCACATGTTTTAAAGAAACCCAGGGGAAAGAAAACTAGAGGGAGAAAGAGAGAATCACGCAGGAGCAAATAATGAAGTATTGGTAGGTGAGTTTGTATAATGTTTGTGTATGAGAGGGGTACATTATTCCTAACACGTATTCACATATCTTCTCTAATCAGTCTTGGCAGTCAATATACGATTCGTGTGGTCTGCTCATTTACACAGAAGTAATTTTCCACAACATAATTCCTTGAAGCTCTATCGGTAATGAGCCAGTACATTATGGTATTATGGGTAAGCTTTTGTTAAATGTACGCTGTAATGACGTATCACCAGCAAAATACGATGTAAACAACTAAAATGCAGCAAAATGGACTCTGCACACTAATTAAAGTTAAGCATTCGCTTCAAATTCCGAATCCAAGAAACTGTTCATACCTTTAGAATTATGTATTCACGGCTTATTATTCATTCCCACTATTTTGCACTAATAATTAAATGCATTGTTTATATTGAATTTCACGCTTTATATACAAACAAAAGTGGACAACGACTCATATACATGTATCGTTATAATTATATAAAATGCTTTATTCCAAAAGGGGCTAAATCCGTGTTTGATTGAAATTGATTTTTAAAGATAAATATGTGCATCTCCGACATGGGAATCAATTGCACCATATCGCATTTAAAAATATATTTTTTGGAAAGGTTTCATTCCAACAAGAGCTAAATCCACTATGGTGATTTAGGATTGGTTCATTTTACCACATTCCCTCAGGCTGTCTCATAAGATTGTTGCGGCTACTAGTCTACATCATCAATGCAAAATTTTGACATAAATGACCGAGTTTTAATATTTTTATGAATATTTTTAGATTTAAATCCTTTTTGAAATGAAACATCGAAAAAACCCATCTTTAGAAAAGATAAGAAATTCTTTATTTTTTTTTAAATTCTCAACAAATAAACATCAGAAATATGTAAAATTTACTCTGATATCAATATTAATTTGTTATCTGTTGAATTCAAATTGTTAAACGTCTTTAAATGTGCAGAAATAAATATTTGACGAAGGTTTCATTCCAAAAAGGAGCTAAAATTGAAATTAATTGCTGGATTTTTAAATACATGATTAAATTAATGTAAGACAATAGCCCTATCATATACCGTGCGTAGCAAAAAAAGTATACCCGACTTTGGTAAATCCTAAATAAAAGGTTATAACCTCTATGAGCTTGGAATTTATTTCATAGTAAAGAGCAACTTATATTTGTTGTAATGATACCTTATTCATAACTTTGCTGCCACGGATGACTGAGCAGCAGGCTTTTCAAAAAGTATTGTCAAAATCCTCTTGTACCAAGTTTGGGCCGAAGCAACGAGTGTGGGTCAAACCAATTATGATTTAGTTACTCCAGTTGGAAAACAATTGCTGAGTTATTTTCAATTGATTTGGTGCATTTGGATAGAAAAGGTGTTAATGTCAAATCAGACTCAAGAAAGGGCTTCTTACAAGCAAAAGTTATATTTTATTTGCCATGATAACACAATCTTGGTTTCATCCGCATCACTTTTCTTAAGGTAAGTCTGTTTACTTAGTCATTCAAAGTGTACACCATTTATTTAGGAAGCTTTTTTCTTGAAAGTATACTATCTATTACCATGGTAATTCTCAACGCACGTATCCTTTCCCCTCTTCTTTTTAGACTTTTAGGTTAGTAAACCTTTGAGTTCATGTGCTATTCGCGAAAAAACTCACTTTAAACAATGAAGAATTGAATCACGAAGGAGAATTCAACTTTTAAAATGATTTGAGACATTCATAGCATTAGCCCAAACTTGGATCAAGGAGATTTTGACAAACACTTGCTCAGTCATCCATGGCAGAAATGTCATGAATGAGGTACCACTGGACAGGCAATAACTTACTCTTCACCATGGAATATATGCCAAAGTCACATCTGCTATAACATTTTAATTAGAAGCTATCAAAGTTGGATATAAGTAACAGTGGACAAGGGAAAGTGGTACATATGAAAGAAAAAAAATTAATTTACTCAAAAATGCTAAATGTGGGTTTAGCCCCTTTTTGAATGAAACTTTTTGGATGAAACTCATATATATATATATATATATATATATACGAAATAGAGACTAGTAATGTATGATATTGCCGATTCCATGTCAAATTTATTGTCGAAATTGAGCACGTCTGAAAAAGAGTCATCAGAAAATGAAAGCTTCTTAATAAATCAGCAAGTGAATGTTTATATTTGTCTGATTCCAACCAGACCCATGTCTCGTGAAGAATGCCAACTCAAATCGACAGCAAATCATTCAGCCAATCACAAAGATACATTCCACTATGTTGGAGTTACGGTTAGAGCTAGGGTTCATATCAATTCCAAGATAATATACGATTGAATCAAATCAATCGCAGCTCTTCCTAAAAATGACCCCATGTCTTTATAAACTTGCACATCAGAAAAACAAAAATAGTATGTTCAACATGCAAGGATGCATTTCAAAATGCAGCTTACCTGCATCCGAGCGTGTAATGTAATTTGAGACCGCATGTACATATCTCGAAGAATTACCGTGAGTGGGATGACATACGGGCCTTTATATCGCAGAATGCGGAAGGTCAGGCTTGCCAAGATGATCCATATAATTCGAGGCCATGCGGGCAAAGAGGATGGAATATATAAACAAACACACATCATTCAGTTCAAGGACAGATTTGTAATGTTGATCGCAATGACATTAATTTGATCGCGATGATTGGATGTGCTGTATTAGAAACAACGGCCGTACACGTGCCTCTGCTATGCGGGTTAAGGATGATGGGTGGTGGGGGGGGGGGGGGGGGTGTCAGGTGCAAACATAAACTGATGATTGATGGGTAAGAAACATTTACAGGTGTATCAAGAATGCGTATAAAATTAGCATATAACAGTTTATATGATTTTGAGTCATGGTAAAGAACTGCTATCATCAGTAGATGTTAAATTAACATTTTAACATTTTTTCTTCTTCAGTCTTTTGACAAAAGTGGACATAGGCCTAGTATCTTGCATACCATGTTTTATATAAAGTTTATGGCCCGAATTCACAAAGGAGGCTTAAACCATATAATCGATAAGGTTTTATCCTCCGTAAGCGTACTAAAATAAGCGTAAAATTGCCCATGCGCGCGCTCAAAGAAAATAATTATGTGATTGCATCGGATTCCGTGCGCACGTACGCTAAAAAATAACCTCCTTTGTGAATTCGGGCCTATTATGTTTAAATTCCTGGCTACCCACATGCATAAAGACTGGAAAATGCGATGAAGTTATATCTAGATGTTCCCCTGCAAAGCTGATAACTATGATGTTTAATAGTTTAACTATTTACTAGCAGCTTATCTAATTTTCGTATCAATAATTATATTCTCTTGCCTTACAACATATTCCATCTTGTCTCTCTCACACGACCCCCTTTCTCTAGAGTCTCTCTTTCTCTCTGTCTCTCTCTTTCTATCTTTCGCTCTCACTAAGTCTCCATCTCATCATTGATCTATTCTCTCTTCTCCCCCTACTCATCGCCATAAACCCATTTTGTCAGCGGGATTACAGTCCTTTGTCGGTTTTATTAGATAAAAGCTCTCGTTCGATACACTACCGGGTTAAAGACACTCTATAAGGGAATTCAATTTGCCTGTGAACTTGTGTTGAGGGGAAGCCGTTGAAAATAATCTACTCCTATCTTCTAAGAAAGTGTTTCTTCTTTATTCCCTTTCCGTGCAATCATAAATTAACTTTGACTATTATGTATGTTTGCAAATTCCATGTCCAACATCAAGTTTCAAGAATACGACTTCAAACATATACGATTATGACAATCTTCTGAGAGTTGTAAAAAGAAACCGAACTTTATTATAGACCCCAATACAAATAAGCCTTCCAGTGAAAACCTCTTAAGAGAAATAGAAAGATTGAACTCGATAGTCAGATGGCCTTTATAGCCAATGATGGTGGCCTCAAGGAGAGGTCCGACTATAGATACCTACTACTAGTATGACAAGTCTGACTGTACGCGGAAAGTGAAGAGAGAGAGAAAGGTGATTTAGGAGGTTGTCTCTTTAAAGCTAACGGTGTACGAGTTCAGCCCGCCGGTTTATGGGATTATCCGATTACAGGAGATCCTCTTTCATTAAGTATCTAGCTTGTAAAACAGTATCGTCATAATGATGAATGGGGTAGTTCTAAGGTTCCGTTCACAGCCAAATGCCGACAAAAAATTTGAAATAATGGTAATAATAATAATAATAATAATTATATATATATATATATATATATATATACATGTATATATATATATATAAGAATGACAGATTTGAGTGAAAATCAGCTGTGCACAACAAAGGCTCCCAAGGTCTAAGCGTACTTATTTATTTTGTGTTAACATTAGCTATTCAATTTTTCTGCGGGGGGGGGGGGGGGCGTTCTGCAGCATCGTATGTTCACAAGGCCTTATATTGTGATCATGTTTGGAAATATATAACTGCTTGATTCATTTGGCAGACAGGTATCATAAAGGAGTGATGGAGAGAAAACTTCCTTTCTCGAAAGAGAAGTGAGACAGAAAAGCAGGAGAGATAGAAAAAATAGAAGAATAGAAAGGGACGGGGTGTTATCTCGAGAAGGAATGAAGGAGAAAAGACGAGTGATGTAAGTATATATATATCTATATATATAGAGAGAGATAATAATAAAATGCAGCTTCATGAAATACATGAGGCAGGAAGTTTCCTGATATTTATGTTCGCCAGTTTAATACATGACCTTACAATATCATAAAAAAAACATATTTAATAGTAATGTATATGACATAAATTCAAACTAAATAATCTGTAAAGTCTTTATCCATGGTTTAATAAAAACGAAGTCATGCAGCGGGTGTCAAAGAATAAAATATACTAAAACTCGTCAGATTGAAGATGTGTTTACTTCTGAAACGTCTACAACGCCCGCCATGGAGAATACTTTTAAACATGTTAAATAAGTTTATTTACTATCTTCATTCAAATACCCAAGGCCCTTAGACACTTGTAAATCACGATTTACGACATCGGTTTTCACAACCGATTTGTTCTTATAATGAATGTTAAGAATAGGGATTTCCCCCGGGATTTCCCCCTGAGATGGTCAAATTAGAATGGGTGAAATCTTGTCTTCAGGTAACGTTCTGCTGTCTGTTTTGATTGTAGTAAGAGCAGGGACTGAGAGAACGAACGTGTAAAGTAACAGGAAAAAAGGTTGATTTAAAAGGGAACATGGAGGCACGAAACAACGGTTGGCAAAAGGTAATGTTTGATAAAGTGTTTGGTTATCACCATTTTCTTTTCTTTAGTTTTGTTCATGCTTTTACAAAGATGTTCAGTATTGACTACACCCTCTTTAATTTCTGAAATCAGATTCCTGGAAGAAAGAAATACCAAGGTCTCCGCACCCTGCTTCTGAGAATCCCGGACGATCCCCTTACTGTACAAAAGGGAGGGGTGTGGCTACTAAAGGCCACTAGCCACTAGGAAAAAAATGCTTGTTATTGTTTAAGTTAATGACCATAATTATAATCTCTTTAACTTATCCTGTGTGGTTTCTTTTTACTTGAAGTTATTTCAATGTAATCATTTGAAACTGATTTACTGCACCTTTGAGATAGTCGAAAGCCTTAATACTGGACTCTATTTGTGTAACTGATTCTGATTTTTTAAAAAAATGAAACGAAATCATTACCATCTGAAGTAATATGACCTTGGGAGCAATTAATACGATGAAATATTACCATCAGACAAATCTAATATGATTCAGCTAAACGGGCAAACCCTCACGGCAATAATTGATAACATCATCCAATTATCACTAAGCTCTTGAATCGTGCCTGAACACTAAATCTAATTAGAACATAGTGAATATATTTGTGTGTGTTTTTGTTTGTATAACGAAAGGTTCATTTGATGTAATTTGTCTATCTTATCTAGTATACTTTTGAGGTATAATAATCACTTAACTTTCGTCATAGCCATAATCCAATAGGTATTATAAGTTGACTATTGACTTGAGGATAAGCAGAAGTGGTTTCATAAAGGATGACAAAAATAAACAATCCTTCACTCTTTCTAGAAACGGTCCATAGATTGATCGAAAGTAATCGTAAACTTACGATCGCGTATCTCTCAAGTTGCAGTTGATATGAAGTTACGATCCCAACTGTATACAAAACGGCATCCAGAATAGAAAATCAATATGACGAAAGGAAAACATGATATTGCAAGAAAAAGTCACATTCAATACATAATGTTATATATTTTTTCAATTGACGTTGAAACAATAATATTGTTGATGAAAGTCTATCCCTATATCGCATCGTGGGACTCGATATATATCTATATACTGCTCATAAGGCACAACACAATTACATCGGCAAAAGAAGAGGGGGTAGGGGTATTCATTGAAAACAAAGACGGCACCATAGGGGGACTTACCCCAATGCGTCCTGCCACGAATTATTGGTGGTGGGGGTGGTCGACAGCATACATTTAACGGGGCACTATTAATCGAAGGCATATACTGCACTTGGTACATATAATAAGCGCCCCCTCTCTCATACTCACCTTGGTGTACATTAAAGGGTCACTAAATTAAAAAAATAATTGCCCATTTTTCGTAGGAAGGTGTCATCAGGAGCCAAAAAATATCCATCACACAATTTTTTATGCATTCAGTCATGTTTTATAATCATTTTAAAAGTACATTTTTGCTGATTTACACAGTCATAAGCCCCGCCCCTAAAAAAAACCCATCGAAGCGACATCGTGATCACGTGATCTGTGACGCATGAAAAGTAAGGGAAAATATTCCAGTAACCTATACCGTGCGCGCCCGGAGGCCCCCGGCAGGCCCAGCCCGGTGCCGAGCATGATATTCACCGCATCGACCATTTGCATTGCGTATTTTCGTGTGTTTAATTCCTCACAATAACTTTGATTTTGGGACACAGTTTCATCAATAATGCCTAATCGGTGTATAGTTACGGGCTGTATCAAGACCCCTAAATATGGTGTAAGCCTACATCATTTTCCTAAAGCTGAAAATCTACGGAAATTGTGGGTCGCAAATGTAAAGCTCACGCGGGCAGAGTGGCAAGGGCCGGCCAAGTGAGTGGAGTACAATCTGCAGCCATCACTTTGCCAAAGATGATTTTGAGAATCCTGGCCTGTATTCCGAATTTGGAATGAAGAGAAGGATAAGCTAGCTAAAAGATTAAGCTATTCCAAAGATCAGACTTGGAGTCAAGTCTTCCAATTTGTTTTTCAACGACATCAGCTGCAGCACCCGTAGACCAAAATTCTGTCTCTCGTTCGTTAGCTAAGACGACCTAACGAACGAGAGACAGCATTTCGGTCTACTTCACCCGTAACTCCATGCAGGGAGCTCCAACGCGTTGGAGCTCCATGGAGTTACATCACTTACGGCCCTTCACCGTATTCTGCGAGGGGTTCAAACATATATGGTCGAATTTCCCCTTGCCACTCGAGCTTCTTTGCCTTCGGGGTCCGATAAATCATCTGATAAATCAGAGTTCGTATCTCCATGGCTCAGAAAAGTCCTCCAATTCGGATATCGCGGGCACTTTTCCTCTCTCTATATAAGTTACTCGAATTCAGCCAAAATCTAAGTCAGTACTAACGTACTATGTAAAGCGAAGTAAAAAAAAAAGCCGTAAGTGAAATAAACAAAACAAAAGCGTTCACCAGTCGCTATGTACGAGGGGAACATAGTCACTGCCGTACTAAAGATGTATAGGACATAGTACATACAGACGCATAAAACGGCTGTGCACGCGTTTATGACCAATGCAAAATTTTCGTTCGGCGAGCTCAGATGGATGAGAACATTGTTCAAAAGAAAAGCTAAAAAACAAAACAAGAGCTGTATATTTGGGCAAAAGCGTTTTCTGATCTTGTAGAAAATATATTGCTAATGATTATTTACTCCTAAGATTATATTGATTAATTTCCTTCTTTCATAAATTGTCCGTTGAACAGAGGGGTCAAATACCGCATTCTGTGTACAATATTATATGCTGCAGCCTGCAGATCTTGTGCCTCTTACTTTTCATACGTCACTTGGGGGTTAGCCAATCAGCTCACGAGTTTTAAGGAACGGTCCCAAAACCCCTACTTTTCCCCCTTTTTCGCCAAAACGAGACATAATTTGGACAATCGATTGGCAGATTCGTGATTAGAAGGCAAAACTACATGAAAAGAGCACCCATTTTCTCTCTAATTTAGTCAACCTTTAAGACATATAGAACTCATTTACTGCACATAACACAGTTAATTTGCATTAGGGTGGGCGACCCATCTCTCCCATGTTCTACGCCATTGATCATATCCTCGCTCTTCATCTAAATTGGATGTGGTGACATTTTACGATTGACAAAGTTCCTGTATTATTTTCCTGCCTTCACCGTGAAATTGCCATCATTGAGATGCAATAGGTCGTTGACATGTTTATTGGGAGGCCAATGATGATCAAGATTACGACGATTTCAATTTCACGATGACGGTAAGGCAGGCAGAATCCAGAGAGATTTAAAACAAAGAAGAAGAATGGATAACCCAGGATAGGAAATGCTTTGTTGAGAGAATACATTGCAGCTTTTTATCAATAATCAGCTGAGTGTGCGTGAGTGAGGGTGGGCGTGTGTGTGTGGGGGTGGTGGCTATGCGTGTTCTTTAAGATGGATGTGGTAGGTTGAGTTTACAGTAGAAAAATCAACGCTGAGTAGATGAGTAAATCTCATTCGAATGATATCAGCACGTGAATATGTCTAATAGTGTATTGCATAAACACGACAAGATATTGATATTCATTTGGTTTGGATTAGGTAAATGATACCGTATGCATAATATGTAAACATAACGCAAAACTAGCGGGGTATCTGGTGACAGAATGCATCCATTAATGTACATTTATCTTTTCAAGCTTTTTTCTGTTGTGCAGACATAAAGCGCCTGGAATAAAGAAAAAAATGACCACCCTTTTTTTCTTTTGTTTTCACGCAGTATATCATTTGGTTTCTGTAGGAACCCATTAACATGGAACAATCATGACAGTATAGTTTTTAAAGTCACTTTGTGTAATTGACCAAAGTACACGTTTTTATGATGCCGTTTCTGTTTGTATAGTACCAATATTTATTATTTCAAGCTTGCATGCAAACAACTTGTTATCAGTTCTACCTTCGTGATAGAGTTGGGACTTTTTTTCTTGCAACATCATTTTGATACTAATATACACGCAGTATCTGAGTATATATATATACATGTATTTCTTTTTACGAAAAGCCAAAACGAAACATTCCTTCGTCTCGTCACCCAAGAGGCTATAATGATTGTCAACAATTCAATTTTCTATAGAATATATGACTACTTGTAACTCTGTTAACCTGGATTGGTAAATTCGTCTTTTTCACGGTATAGATTAAATGCAAGTCAAAGACTGAGCTACGCGTTCGCACATGATATTGATAATTCCATCTGGTCATGGTCAAAATGATGTATTGAACAGATTTGAAAAGAATAAGCCTGTTCTAATTAAAAATGTCCGCATGTGCAGATGAAGTAATTTGTACCTAGTACATTACTTGACCTTTATATGCTTCCACAGTGTGCGCACCATGATGCGTGCGCCAGTATGAATTTACTGGTTTAACTAGTAGCGCGTCCAAAACGGATGCACTTACAGTCATTTCGGGGTCATTTGTACCGTTGTTTGACACCGTGCTTATAGTTCCACAGCATTTCACATTTTTTTTATTTTCGTTGTGAGAACAGAGAATTGGATGCCCTATGAGAACACCTCTCTAAAGTGTTTGTCCGTCACTTGAATACTATTAGAAGTACTTAGGTGTCACCGGGTAATGCACTCCCTCGTGTACAGTGATGTGATATCAATTCATTAAGAACCGTTTATCATCTTAACATGGGGTCGCTTTCACAATATATACTTCGTGGCAAGAAAAGCTGCTGCATGTCCTATCTATAACTTTTATTGATGAACAATAATTCGTGAACAAAAATCCTTCATTGATATTGATCAAGATATATAAAATAGATTTGCATGTTTTGAGAAATAT
>CM046863.1:4033659-4221159 GCA_025617745.1 Heliocidaris erythrogramma
GTTACGAATATAGTAAGCAGTTGAATTGAAAAGGTTAATACTCCCCGGAAAGATAAATTAATACTTGGAATACATAAATTTAAAAAACGACCCTTGTAGCCCTTACGGTCTTGTGTCGTGTGATCGACGCAGCTGCGCGTCCAGATCGATATCGTTAGTACCCAATTAAAGCTTAATCGACCCCCATATTTCTGGGCCATAGCTGGTTTACTCTTAGGGAGGAATGCGTGGAAAGTTTACTGGTAGTAATGTCCATAAAATGACCTGATTTTCATTGCACATGAAAGAGAGAGAGTGAGGGGGATCAGTCTGCATTTATTTCCTTTCATTTTGAAAAGATGTTTAGTACTACAAAATCGGAAAATGGCGTTGAAGAGAGACATACTGAAGCTTATCTGAGTATACCGCAAGAATGAACAGAAAGCCGAAATCGAACAATATACCGGAAACTAAAGGAACAAAGCGCGCGAAATATTAGACAGATTTCTTGCGGTATATTCCGATGAGTGCAAGACGAAAAGCTTCAGTATGTCTCTCTTCAACGCCATTTTCCTTTCATTTTCATGGTAGCATTGTACATTGCTTTCTACATTCTAAGTGTCATGACTGTACTTCAAATTATTATATTTCCTTTCTCACGTGGTTGAAGAGTATATTGATGTATTGAAAGAGAACTACCGCATTGTTAGAAATAAAAATAATAACAATAATAATGCAACCAATAAAGAACATCAAGTTCTATTTTATACATTTAATACTAATAATAATAATAATAAATCATTTAAAGAGCGCAGAAACTATATTTATATATTCTACTGCGCTGCAAGAGCTCCTAGATGCTATTCTCATGGACAATGGTATATATTATTTAATACATGACCGTAAATGATGATATTAAGTCAATGTTTAAACAAATAGGTTTTCACTTTTGAAATCGAAAGGAATACGTTATGAGATCGCACCTAGTTTTGTATTATCATTTTCTTACTAATTATTTGAAAGCTAATTTTAGCATTGCAAAACAGTTTCGAAACGAGAAGCTAATGAAGCGTTGTCATTAAGGGATAATAGTAATTTACTGACGTAGTCAGCAATCATTAGATATTTTTCAAAGAAAGAAAATATCCCTAAATGCTTCATTCACATTCCGACGCATTTCTGAAGGGGATTATGAATGCATAGGCAGATTATTTATGTTCTAAAAATATCAAAATTCGTCTCCTTGACGACATATATTTAATCAGAAAGAATATAGGATATGAATGTTTTACGCATGCCAGAGTATCATCGCAGCAGTTGAAAAAACAACTACACTTTTAGAACCAGGGAATAAACAATGAATCACTTTCGTTGTACCTTAAACCAAACAGTTAGAATATCATTAGTTTTAAATTGTGATAACTCGAAATATAGCCTAGACAATAGACATAGTCAACAGCAATAAATATAACAATTATGCTGTTACATAAACAATAGATGGGTTTATAAGAAAAAGGCGCCATATATCTTGATATTGAATTTCACGTCCAATTATCGTTTTATTTCACGCTCCAAATAATCTCTCTATCTTTCCCTCCAACTCCTCCTCCTCCTCCTAACCTCCCTTCCTTTCCATTTCCCTTTCTCTTCAACCCCCCCCCCCCTCTCTCTCTCTCTCTCTCTCTTTGCTGTTGTTGCTGTTGCTGTTGTCTATTTCTCATGCTGATCTCCCACCCATTCTCTCTCGCTCACTCTCTCTGTTATTTTCATTCTGTCTCCCCTCCTTCACTCTCTCATTTCACTTGTACCCGCTTTCGTCTCAGTTCTCTCTCTCCCATTTAACTATTCCATCGCTATTCATCCCTCCCCTCCGTAACTGTCTTTCTCGTTCCATTTCTCTGTCTCATCTAGCATTCGTTCCTACCTGTCTATTGTAGCATGATGATTTAATTAACAGCCTATTAATAAAGCTTGTGTGGCACCTGTCAATGGTCTCGTGTATGAAAGGGTTTTATTGATTGGAAATTAATTACTCCGGGCGAAACGCGGAGAGGTTGGAGGTCGAATATATACCAAAGATGAAATTTGTGAATATGCGCTCTGTGCAAGAATGTAATGTCTGATGTCCACTTTTTACTTGGTGAATTCCAATTTCTTCATCTGTCACGTTTGTGCTATCAATGAAAGTGCATTTGATATATTAAGGTACTAGATATCTCTTTAAAATAAATTACAATATGATTATATATTAAAAAGTAAAAACACTGGCAGAAAGAGATTAGATAATCTCTTTGTACATTCATGTAATATTGAAATACACTTTATTAAGAAGTGTTAATCTTAATGTCTTCACGTCGGGTATTATCGGCTGGATGTCGATAGGAGACTGCGAATAGTAGGCTATATTTATACAAGCTTGAGCAATACTCTTAATTTACTTTTTATTTTTTATAATATCGTCAGGATCATTTGTATAACTATATAACGTTGTATAACTCTAGGTATTTCATATCCCATGACTTAAATTTACACCAGCTGTGAAGGTCACTGTGATTATTCAACATGTGAATTCTGTACACTGTACAATGCGCATAGTTCAGCAACCGTCTATACGTCACCAGATTCTTAAATTGGGATTGTTTAAAAGTTGATCACTCTTCTTAAACATTACCCAATAGCTGCTGAGAAGAATTTACATGAGACAGACTTGGATAATTCATTGTTGTCTTTATAAAATTCCCCCATTTGTTATCAGTGCAGAAGGTGATATTATCCAAGCCATGGGAGGTGTTATAATCGATGAGTTCTCGTAATGACAATAATTTGTTCAGTAATTTGTAGCTGACACAGACTGAATACTTGCATTACATTCCGCAATTGCCAAGCGATCTTTTGGCAAATGAACTTCATACGTATTTCCAAACGCATCCTTTCCACGACCTTCATTGAAATTATAAATCAAGTTAGAATATTATGCTTTCTTATTTCCTTTTTAAACAAAAGCAGCGACTTAATTTTTATTCAGCTTTCTCATAAAAAATACTTTAGCCAGTTGTTTAAAGCTTCCTTTTTTTCTCTGGTATTTGCAGTTTCTCTCTATCTTCTTTCTCTCTCTCTATCTTCTTTCTCTCTCTCTATCTTCTTTCTCTCTCTCTATCTTCTTTCTCTCTCTCTATCTTCTTTCTCTCTCTCTATCTTCTTTCTCTCTCTCTATCTTCGTTCTCTCTCTTTATCTCTCTCTCTCTGCTTTCTACCTCTCTCTCTGATTGTCACTCTCTCTCTCTCTCTCTCTGATATATTTTTATCATCTCCTTCCTTCATAAATAGACATCTTTGCATAGAAGTGTTTCGAAATTAGATTATTCCGTACCAACATTAGATGTAATAGATTCGTTAAACATCAGATTTGTTTTGTAGACAATCATGACAATAAGCGTGCAATATTTATAGCTAGGGACGAAGCTCCACACTTCTTATTCTTGGTTTTCTACTTGTGTCGGTAATCATGTTAATCGATTGATATAGTCAAACCCGATACTTCTAATCATTAATTCATTCTGGAATCATGTTGTTGTTCCCTTTTCCTTTCAAAGTGACCCGTGTATTTTTTTTTTTCAACTCTATAAAACTCATGTTTCAATAATGGATTGCTTTTATGATGAAAGTAAAGACATCATCTTTTCTTCTTTTTTTTCTTTTCCCTCTTCATGACTACAGGCTAAAATACAATGGTAATTAGTTTTAGGGAAAGAAATCTCGATACGAGTATTTAAAAGTTTTATCTTTTACTACCTTTCTTATCGACTGAGTATTGAAATAATATACTAATACATAATGATGGTGTTGAAAGTTTGATAACATTCGCTTCACAATCGGATCAATATTCGGTGGGCTGTATCCGCCTATGTCACTATTGCTGCGAGAGTTAGAAACGCCCTGTAGCTTTCGCATGACCAGTGATGTTTTCTTGAACATTGTGCCGTCCATGTCTCATCTTCTATCCATGCTTGCCTTCTAGATCTCTTCCTTACATAATTCATTACGCTTGCGCGCCACATAATGTATATCTTATATCCAGTGGAGTAGACAAGGGGGGGGGGGGTACACACAACTTGTCGTAGTTATAGGGTGGTTATACCATTGAACAGAGGGGGGAGGGGGAGGGAGAGAGAGGAGGGGAAGGGGGAGAAGGGATAAAGAAAAAATCAATGTGGCAGGTAGATAAATAGACCCTAATCCACCTGATGAGAATGATACCCCTCCCCATTTTTCCATTCCTCTATATCTTGGCCTACTCTACACCAATGCTCCTGTTCGCACCGTTTATCCCCCAGTTAAGACCTAAATTCATCGTATAGCTAGCTATACGATAATCTTATAGTTATAAGATAAGTAATTACATTTTAGTAATCTGAACATCGTATAACGAAATGTCGTACACGAAACGCATGTTTGCGCATCGTTTCGAACGAAAACTCGATAAAGAATCGGGCGGGGTTTATCTGTCTGTTCACTGATATGACCAATCAGCTGTAATGTCATATGCTCCATTGCTGTCCGTGACGTAAACTGCGTGATGCAAAACATTATGGTGTCAGCAGACTTCCCCAATACCTATTTCATTTATACAATGTTGTAGTCAGTACACTCCTTTCGCTAATCATGATTCTTTATACGACGTTTCTTTATAAGAGTCTCGTATAACTTTCATGTTGTCTGAACTGACTATATATACCATCAGCCGTTTCGAGCATTACCCATCATCCTTGTATCGACATGTCTCCCTCCGTCTACCAATTTGCTATCACTGGATTTGACCTGTGACCCCTTCGTCTCGTATGTGACACATACCTGTCAATCATGTGGAAAATATTGCATTCTTTCCGTGAGAGGACTAGGTTGAAAGAAACATAATGAGACGTACTTGAAGCTATTGAAAGCAGTCGTCAGATTAGATATAGTATATTTGGAATCAGAAGGGCGTTAACTCTGTAATAATGATGGGACTTAACGACCTTCTGGCTCCAAACTGATATTTAAAGAGAGTATCTGTGAATTGCAAGACAGCTTGAAAGTATAAATAGGTAATTTTGAATTATAAATACAGGATTTTTTAAATTATTCCTGCGTCTTATTCACCTCTTACTTTCCGTCACTTTTTGACGTGTCCCCCCCCCCCTGTCTCTGTTTCTCCCTCTCATAATTGGGCTAAATCAACCCCCCCCCCCCCCCTCTTTTCCACCTCTCTCTCCCTCTCATTTCCATTTTATATTTTATCTTTTTTCCATCTCTTCTCATTTCCCTCTCTCTTTCTCTCTGTTTATCAGTTTATTTTGTTGACTATCTTTACTTTTCTCCAACTCTCTTCCTTTTGGGCTGGGTCTTTGTTCGGTTTCTCTCTCTCTCTCACATAATATATCAAATTCATTACTTACCTGCGTGCAATTTCTAGATTCCATAGAAATTCAGTGGCGTGATTGCGCGGAGGTATTTTGTTTCAGTTTCAAGTGCTTCTTGCAAGTTTATGTGGTTTTTTTGCAACTCGCCATTTGTCTGTAGGTGTTTCTCCCACAGTCTTTTCTCCTTAAACATATACGGAGGACTTTGACAAACAGACTAAATACCGCTCTTAGCGTAAATATCATATTTTGTATACCAACAACCCACACAAGCACGTATCCCAAGGGGAAGATAACAACAACTTCGTTGTGACCAATACAATAACAATGAACTGTAACTATAATATCTGCCTGTAAAGTTGGTACAATAAGCCAATTCGTAATTAGTACCTGGTACATATGACCCTGACATGACCCCAAATTTGTACGCGCATGCGCATTTGATTAGTTGGATGCGCCACTTGTTTAACGTGTAAAATCATACTGGTGCGCGCATGACGGTGCGTACACAATGACTGCGCATAAAGGTCAATCACTATTGTACTTGGTATAAATAACTTATATCTGCACATGCACAAATTGTAACTACAATCTGGCTTATTGGTCATTAAAAATAATTTACGACATATTTTTGTCCCTTCATATTTATTTCAGATGCTTTTAACGCAAACCTAGGAGTTAAAGAAATACAAAATAAAGTTCAGAATTTCAAGACGGAAGGCTGATAGGCCTAATGTAGACCTCAAATGACCCTAACCTTAATGGTTTAACACCAGTGAAGTCTATTCTGATCCTACTACGGGTATTTAGAGCAAGTGGTCTACTGTGACCTATCATAGCCAAAATGGACATGTTACATATAATAATAATAATAATAATAATAATAATAATAATAATCATAATCATAATAATAATGATAATAATAATATGTCTTGTTTACCCAGGGTAGCCTCATCAGTAATATACGTTATATGTTCTCCCTGAGGGTTCTGCAATCATATTATTACCCCGGTTTTAGGCGAGAGACCATGATAAGGTGCTCAAGCATTCAAGGAATTTCTTCCTACCGGGTACATATAACGTAACATAACGTTTTCTTATGTAAAGTTCAACATGATAAAGACGTCTTCGTACTGCGCATATGTAGATAAAGTTATTTGTACCAAGTGCAATTAACCTTTATACGCAGTCGTGATGCGCGCACCGGTATGATTTTATATGTTAAACAAGTAGCTTCAAAATACAGTATGATGGGGGGACCTAAAGCTACGCACTTTGTTTTCAACAGCTAAAAGGTCATAGAAATCACTGGCTTGTCACCAATTTCATTCCATATCCTGATTCTGGACATTCTAAAGTTGATTTGTGGAGAAAATTATGATGGGTGAATGTCAATAATGCACGTTTTCAGGTCGATATCAATGCCGATGTCAAATTTTGTTCTCAAAAATGAAGGGGTCCTAAAGCTACGCACATGCAATAAATGAATGCAAATCTTGATATTGAAATTGACTGTGTGTATCGCGTGTGTGTTTTAGCCTGATTTGAACGCGTTGCATTGCGCGTGTATGTGATTTGTATGGTGCGTAGCTTTAGGACCCCTTGCCATACATTTATTTTGAAAAATTGATACTCTCATGAAATCACAATGAAATCACATGCTGGAGGCCTCCCTATGTTGTTCACATTACATGAGTGCATGTTGATCCATGTCACCCCAACCCCCTAATGACCCTAAATTCTTGAGACATTTTATGGCGACAAAATCCATTAGCATAGAAAAAAAGCCCCGCTGCACCGCAAATCGAATTTCAGGTATTTTATTGCAGAACGCGAGCAACATTCGCGTTAAGTAATTTGAATGGATAGAAATGAATTATTCACTTCTATCTTCGTCTTATTTAATGCAAAGAGAAGAATGAAGAATATGTCAAAGGACTATACCACATGGGTGCTGTAAACATTAGAAGAGGTCGAATATAAAATGGTATGTGGGAAGTTTGGACAAATGGCACGATAGACAAATGAGGCAGGGAAATTGTAGCAAAGAGAGAGAGAGAGATGGAGAGGAGCATTTCTTAGAGTTTAGAGGTTGCCCACGTAAGAATATACGATGAGCATTAAACGAAGCTGACCCCTCCAGCCCTCTCTCTCTCTCTCTCTCCCTCTCTTTCTCTCTCTCTCGCTTTCTCTCCATCTCTTTCTCGCTCTCTCTCCACCTCTCCCTCTCTCTCCACCTCTCCCTCTCTCTCCATCTCTCTCTCTCTCCTACTGATTAACTATCTATCTTACGGGGGGGGGGGGTAATGCAAGGACGACTAACTGAGAAGGGCCCTTTGGTCTTTTCAGATATTTTGCTCTTTTTTTCTGAATTAGCTGGAATAAAAGAATCTTTCTCACGTTGCCCCCTTTTCCCCCTCAGTTTTCACTTCCCTCTTCACTCCATCTCTCTCTCTCTCTCTCTTTCTTTTTGTTTTCTCTCTCTTGTCTCATTTCCTCTCATCTCATCACCCTATCCTTACGTCATCGCACACTCTACTTTTGAAGTGGGATACGTTATAAATGTGTAATTGCAAAACGATATCGATCGCACATTACAAGTGGTTAGTGGTCTATATAGGTTGGCTACTTCACTAGTAGTATCGGGTGACTTTAACATTCCGTATCGATCGCAGACAAACGTTCCTGCTGATACATGTTTTACGTGGTTTAGCCCGGCCTCTTAGACCAATCACCCTCTATCCCTTTATCTCCTATCTTTCTCTTTCTCTCCTTATCGTAATTTCCTCTCTATCTCTCCTTCTACCCCCGGTCAAGCTATCTATCTTTTTTCTTTCTTTCTTTGTTCAATTTTTCACATGGTTTAGCTCGTGCTCTTAAAACGTCTCCGATTCCCCCTCCCTCTCTGTCTATCTCCTTTTATCTATCTCTGTCGTTCCCTGTCTTTCTTTTCTCTCTATCTCACATTCAACCTCCCCCCTCTCTCTATCTATCTCTCTCCAATTAATATTGTTAGCACTATTTTTTTTCTCCGATCACTTTTTCAACGATGTCACTCTTTCATGACTCGCAAAAGATCTTAAAAGTTCTTACGTCAGCGAATGATGCCTCGTGTCAGCCGGGCTTAAACCAAAGCAGGCTTAGGAGACGGTAACTTGGTTCTTATTTGTCTGTTTGTTTGTTTGTTGTTGTTTTTTAATATAATGCTACTTGTTGCATTGAATCGTTTGAATAGAACGTGTGAAGACGGAAGAGAAAATGTGTATTGTTGAATAATAACATTACATCTAGGATCGAACATCGAGGCACTATAAAAAAAAAATTGAGGTGGGGGAATGGCCTGTATTATCACCCCCCTCCCAATATTTTTTGTTAAAACAAATAAGAATTATAATACATTAACTTAAAACTAATAATTATCCAAACTCATGATGTTTGATCTTGAAATACCATCACATTCTTTAATGATTAGAAGTAAGGAATAAGAAATGCCATAGTTTCAATGCGAAAATATCGAAGAAAATTCGTTCGCTTTTATTCTCAATTAATGGGTTCCGTCCATTGGCGTAGATGCGTGCATTCCTTCTTTTTATTAACAACCATTTTGGGATGCTCTAAAATGCATGTTTTATAGACAGATTTTTGAAAAATTCCCTGATGTAGGAGGGGGATACCCCCTCCCACCCCCGATCGATCTCTTCGCTCAATGGTGTACTTAGGGAGGCAGGGGGGGGGGGGGGCACGTGCCCCGGGCAGCACTTTGAGGGGGCGCAAAAAACGCAAAGAAGAGAAAGAAAAATGCGGTTGGATCCTTCACGTCTGCCCTCCCCCTATTGAAAACTCCTGGCTACGCCTGTGCCTATATATCTGACGAAGTAAAGCCCTGGGTCCCGTGTCATAAAACTTGATATCTATGACAAGTTACAATAACAGTTATTTTATAAGCTACTGAAATACTTCCATCTGATTGGCTGAGAGCAAATTTGTCATAGATTATGTAGCAGTTGTATAGCCCCGGTGCTTTGACATTATGCTCTAGCGACAATTGCTCAGGGTCCCGTTTTATAAAACTTATTATCAATAACAACTGCCACATTTATATGACAAATTTGCTCTCAGCCAATCAGATGCAAGTGTTTCAGTAGCTTATAACTGTTATTGTAACATGTCATAGATATTGCGTTTTATGAAACGGGGCCCTGGAGTATAAAGTCCAAGCACCGGGGCTAGTCCTGCAGGCCACTCTATACTGTATAGATCTTAATGGGTTATATTCCAGGTAGTATCCATCCACATAATCATGTGTCATGCATTTATTCATGAAAAAGAACATCCAAGTATTCACTTCTTCCAACATCCTATGAGTGCGTGGGAGCTCAGACACACACAGAGGCACACACACACACCCGCACGCACACATAAGACACAAACTTTCTCGTTCTTTCACTTTACGATAAGCTTGGTATTATTCTTCCTCTACGGAAATAGAAATCGAAATTCTACGGCTTGATCCTCTTAAAGTTCAGGGGTATTGGGAATGTCGGAGAAAAGTGACGGTTCTCTCGCCGAAAATGGCTCAGCAATTTGGGAATAAATCTCAGACATTATTCATGCAAATTTTGCTCTCTGATATCTTCTGAAAATGACGGTTGATTTGATATTGAAGGACATGTAGGAGGTTTTAGTATATACCAAGGATTGAATTAAGTACCCATTTTGACAGGCATAATTATTTCTCCCACCGTCTCTGTCAAAGTTTTCTACTTTCAAGGCCTCGTTTATGAAAGTGAAAAGAGGAGGACCTGAATTGTAGACTGATTGGAGTTTATACTTTGAAACACCCATTTACGTAGGTGATACAGTTTCATATTTTACACCATGGTTTAAGATAAACTTCTTTTGTGAATTAGGGCCAGTAAGGCTACTCAGTGGATGCCTGACTAAGGAAGAATTTTATTGTGTAAAAATGGTTCCTTTCTCTCCTTTGCAAGGTGCTTTCAGGTTTAAATAATGATCCTTGAACTTTGAGGCCCAAATGCACAAAGGAGGTTTAAACCATGGGTAAGGTTTCGTTTAAACCTCCGTAAGCGTACTAAAATAAGCGTAAATAAGCGCACATTGCCCATGCGTGCGCTCAAGGAAAATAATATGATTGGATCGGATTCCGTGCGCACGTACGCTTAAAACAAAACCCAGGAGGGGGTTTAAACCATGGTTTAAACCAAACCTCCTTTGTGAATTCGGGCCAATAAGTCCATAAGGGGGGAAAAATCAGGGAATGTGTTTTTCATGAAATGCTGGGCACGTGGTAAGCCAAAGAGGACAGAGTATGAAGATAATTATGTCAGTTGAAAGATAATGTTCTCATGAAACTGATATAGTTGTTGATGCTTTCGAATCTTGGTTGTTTTGAAAGCACCTGCAGAGTTATCCAGGACAGATTAGGGGTGAGTCTTTTCAGAGATCAAACCGTTTCAGAATAGTGTAGGTATCGAGACAGATATTGCCATCGTGAAGAAAAACTAGCAGTAGAAGTATATTGGTTAGATATCAAAATTAAGTCCGTAGTTGGCATAGATTGCATGAAGTAACACGGGTCCCCTCATGAATTTAATATCAAAATACAAGAGAGAATATATATGATAGATACATATTTCAATAATATTTGTCATGCGTCATCTCCATATAATATTACGAGCCTAACTAAAGTGCAGTGGGGAAGCGGGAGATGTATAGAAACATGAATATTCAAAAATGGAAGAAGAAAAGAATCAGATAGATAGATAGATAGATAAATTTTATTTTCACACGGTAAAACACCCAAACAGATACAAAGTCTGATTTACAATGGGGCCGTGCCATGAACTACTATACAAACTAAAGGCATCCAAAATTAAAATACATAAATCACATCGGAAACATATTATACGAGTCAAGATAACAAATAAAACTGGGTCAAATGTATACAAAATAATTAAAATTAATACAAACATACGCATAGTTAAAGGTAAAGAAAGGGTCATCGTCTGGATTACAATATCGAACCGATGAGTAAGGGAAACATTGAATGTGAGAGGTGGGAATGAGGCCGGGAGACAGAGACACAGACAGAGACAGACAGACGGGGGGGGGGGGGGGGGGGTGGAGTGAATGGAGGACTGAGGGGAGAGGAATATTATGAGGGTATCAGATAAAGTTAGGAAGAAAAAAGTGAGAGATACAGGGAATTACGAAGCCAGACAAACATGTAAACGAATATAGTGAATTGATTGATAAAACCCTACGTTTACTTAGGAAGCAGAACATAGCATATATAAAACAATAGTAACATTAAATAGTAAGATAATATCGCTCGCATTTCTATTTTTTTCTTTTTTCATCTGGGATAATATCTAGGATAATGCCTAGGTTTTACCGGGAAATCCAAATTGAGCCGATGCAGATTTGTTTTCGTAAAAGGGAAAGCTTTCCGTGCATCGGTATGAAATGTAATTCCCGCATATTAATTTTGGAAATTTATTTGGAAATTCATCATGTGCATGCCCAATTTCTAACCAGCTTGTAAATATTCAATTCTATGAAATATATGGGGACTAAGCAATGAATTAACTTTAAAAATGATTGAACCTTGTTGCTACTTTCTATTATTCTTCATTTGATGGGGATATCCAATTTATCCTTTGCTTTGTCTATCCTCAATTTTGATAATTTGTGATGAATCATCTTCTGAAATATAAGCGTATACCTTATTCAATGGGAAAGTCGTTTAAAACAGAGGAGGGCATGTATAATGTGAATTTAAATTGTTTTGGTAATATTTCAACTCGTAAAAAGATATCCAATATTCAATATTTGTTTAAAACATGTGAAATGATGTAAATAAACTTCTCTAACAGTTAACGGGCCATCCTAATGGAGAACTTGCATATAAATATTACCCGCATTAAAACTATCTTGCATCAGAAATATGGACAGTTACAGAAGACAAATTGAGTTAGTACGTGACCCTTTCAAGGTTAATAGTCATATTTATGACATTATGAGATATGCAATCTAATCACTGCTTGACTTCTCCCGACTAGGATATTTCACAATACAAGACTATCCAAGAGACACTGCAAGATTTAATTTGATGTTATCATAATAATTGTATTATGTACTTTAAGCTTCTGCCAGCCTTAAAATTTAGTAGGCAGGGTTTCATCCACTCCTAGGGAGAGTTTCATCAAGCGTTTTGTCAGTGATTTTGACCGACAACTTTTATAAGCTACTGAAATCCTTGCATCTGATTGGCTGAGAGCAAATTTGTCAGTAAAAATCACTGACAAAAAGTTTGATGAAACGCTCCCCTGTACTCTGTAGATTTTTTCAAGCCAAGTTATGTCTTCACATAGTTTCTTCAAGCAAAAGATTTCTGTATTACAATAATTGTCTTCATTTAGCCTTTCTGTATTACAATATTCTTAATGTAGCCTTTCTTCACATGTAAGGTTGTCTGTATTACAATAATTATCTTAATTTAGGCAGCGTATGAGGGCCATGCAATTACTTTTCCATTGTTAAGCACCCATTTAATACACCTGGGTCGAAAATTTTAAAAGTCAAATACTTTGTCAAAGGATCTAATCACTGAGCAGGATTCCAATCCAGAACCTCTTTATTAAAGTAAAGAAGCTTCACTAATAAACTATTTTACCCCCATGTATAGCGTACATGTGATTAGGTTTTGCAGTGTCGCACCTACGGGATGGCAACTCATATTTCGCCTTATGAGAAAAACCTGGTGGTTTTGAAAGCAGTTTCCACCCGATCTCACTCTCTTCAAATTGTAGGTCATGAAATGGACTATTCTGTGATGCGCAGACCTAATTGATCATGCACGGGTTGGTAAAGGTAATTAGCAATGTGTGCCATAAAAGATAATTATGTAATAAAATCGGTCGTTGCTAGTCACAAGCGAGGTTGAGTTCTGCCGTGTTCGGTAATAAAGAGGGCGTGATGATAATAACTGATGCGTGTGTGTAAGGCGCAAAGCCAGGGAGATGGGATTGGAAGAAAACGGATTGGGGGGAAGAAGAGGGTATTATGAAAATGAGGTCAGCTATAGCTATATATGAGCTTTTGGAGGTGATGGAGTTGGTATAACTAAAGGTGTAATTTAGTGGGATATAATGATAAGCTTTCAAACCATGAAGAAAATAAGTAGTGAAAATTCGAACAGAAGTGTCCTCAAAAACGTTTGTTTCCCTGACTGACAGAGAGAGTGACACAAGGTGAAATTGGGAGTGTAAAAAGAGATAGAGAGGGGGAGGAGGGGTGAGGGGGGGGGGGGGGGGGGGGGGTTGGCTGAAAGAAGCAGATAAAGAGAACCAGGGAAGAAGGTGCTAAGATTAAATGACTTCAATGAAGTCATTTAAATATCATTCTTATTGTGAAAGTGTGTTAACATCTTCCTTAGATAACATATTTCGTTTTTAATTAGAACATTCATCCAACCTTTAAAAGTTTTGATTTATTTTTTTTAACTGTATTATCTTTTTTGACTCCGTATTTTCTCATTTCTCTTCCCTTTCTCTTTCTTCCTCTCTCTCCCTCTTAATGGGAACATGTTTATAATATCAAATTAAAAATCGAAATAAATGTAAATATCATTTTAAATGTGTGTTAATAACTTCCTTAGGTAGCTTCATGTTTCGTGTTTATTTACAACACTCATCTAACATTTCAAAGTTTTGAGATTGTTTTTTTTTACTTTCTCATTTCTTTAAAAGAAAAATCCAAACTTAATGGCAAGCTGCTCTGAAAGAAAGAGGAAAAAATCAGAAGAAAAAAATTTAATTTTTCAAATTTGTAATCACTATATATATATATATATATATATATATATGAGGATTTCAAATTGGTCGTAGTGGCGGATCATCCCATTTGCTCCAACACAAAAAATGACTAAAATGTTGGGGTTTTTAAATTATCATTTAAAGTTAGAGGGTCTCTCTTTTAGGACAATAAACAATAATGCCCTCTACAATATATTTTGAGTACTGCCCCGAGGAGGCGCTCCGGAGAAAACCGTAAATTAATGATATTTTTGTGTACGACAAACAGGAGAGTTGTCCGACAGTATGTCACAATTGACTCACCAAATTGCCAATTTGAGATACGCATAGACTAAGTGATCTCATTTACCAAAGTAACTTTCTTATTCCTGGTCCGATTTCTTTCAAACTTTTCACCATCCTGTTTCCCTTATTTTCCTGCTTTCACAAAAACCATCTTATTACCAAGGTTGGATTGCCGTTTAACTTCGTAATAGTTAAATTTCTCTTTCTCTCCCTCTCTCTCTCTTTCAATGATAACCATTTTAGTCAGCTATCTGTCACTGTAAGTCGGTATGTGTAGATTTAACTTTAGTGCGACCACCCCCATCTCTCTCTCTCTCTCTCTTTCTTCTAAGTCTCTTTCTGATATAACCTATTTATCTTTTGAAGCGTCTACCTCTCACCCCGATCCTGATAATGTGGAGATTCAACCCCTAATGCGCTCTAATTGATAACCACTAACTCGATTACATACATGCAGATCCGCAGGAGGGTGGTATACCCCGTCTCAGACTCTGCCTCTCACACGTCTGTTACGTTGTATACTCTGAGAAAAGGATAACAGTCTTACGTCTTACCGAGTTTTAGAATTCGGGGTGTATCAGTTCATTAATACTACTAGAAAACTTTGAGAGATTCGATTATACATCGTTATAGTGTCGAATGCGATTTGATTTTGATATAACACACTTTTCCCTAGACTCCAACCACCATTATCTGGGCTGTGTATCCATGCAGCAGTTAAAAGGTTCAGTTCATTTTTGATTATCGTCGTTATTACCCTCACGTTAATGATAGATGCATTAATTTAGTACAGGTACGACAACATATTCTACTTCGCTTATTACCCATCATAGGGCGTTCAAGATTTAAGGAATATCCCGGTACATCATCACATGGGTTCAGATTGGTAAAATTAATATAAATTACTGTCATGACAATAGATGTAAAAATTTAATATAGTCTCAAGTTAGGACAGAATACATGATCATTCGTGTGTGTGGGGTGTGTGTGTGTGAGTGTGTACGAAATTCAGAAACAAACGTTATGTTCAGATTTCGAGTTCAATGCAACGTAGATGACCTGATTCAGACTAACATACTGGAATAGGCAAAATAGTCGGATTTCAGCTCTGTTGTTGCAAAATGTATCTGTTTCAAGTATTTATCTCTTAAGTAGAGTATTGTGATACACTTAACATAATAACATTACCCATTAAATAGAGATGTTTGTCGACATTTTCGAATGTTTGTTTTTACAAGAATTCGACTGAGACTCCTGTTTCAGTTCATATTAGAAGTAGGATACTTGAATCAGACTCCATTTAACATAAATACATTAGAAGTTTGCTGACAGTGTGTAGCGAGTGAGTATGTCAGGAAAATCAGCAGTGTTTGAGCTTCCTGTCGTTTTTGTGTTCACGTACTGTAATACATAATAAGCCTAACTGCTTTGCATTGTGGCTAACATTTTCCAGATGGGAAATTCCATTAATTACAGTGCGCTATCTTCGACCTGTCGAAATCGTTTGGCAAGATTTATCTTCCATGTGTAATGGCTCTGGTTACATTATCGTGTATGAGGCATGGAATGGATCCGATCGGTAAGATGGGTAGACTAGATGTCACTGGGGGGGGGGGGGGGGGATCTGGATGAATATAACACGAGGGAGAAAAGCGATATCCTTATATCATTATTTGTGCCCTCGGCTCACTTGCCGGATACTTTGATAGAATTATAAACGAGTCGAAGTAACTCTGATCGGTGTTTTCTCTCTAGCCGTCTACTGGAATATATAGATTGATATATTGATTGATATTAAGGTAATAACAATTAAAAATTAGAATTTGATATTTCGATTCATGTATTCTAATTGGTAACTGAGCAGGTGCATGTCATGAGCTTTTCCTTACAGATTATTGCAAGTTCCCCTTCAGGTTCCTTTCAAACCCGAATTGTGTTGAGTAGATCTTCAGTGCTTCTGTATGTGAGAGCATACAATATTCATACTGTTTCAGTATACATCAGTCTCGCTTCTGGATTTTGTCTTTCTTTATAACATTTTTTCAACAGACCGAAAAATAGCTTTTATAAAGTAATCAATGAATTTAATTATTATGAGAATTATGAGATGTTTAACACATGCTCCAAAATGTCTTTTCCAAACACATGTATGAAGAAAACATTAGAGTGAATGTATCAAGAAACCGGCTCTGTCTTTATCTCTCCTCCGAGACATGGCGTTGTTTCGCTCTCATATCACTCACCATCTGCAATCCGCCCGCAGCAAGGCCGAGGCTTTGTTTGCGTTATAGGCGTGAAAACGGCTGGCGGTGTCATCAACAATGATTAACGTAAACGACTGTTGACATGAGACTAATTGGTAATCAGTGTCTCAGACAGTTCTTGGTTTGAGGAGGATGTCTTGGCAAATCATCGTCAGTATCAAATACTTGGAAGGCTTCAAATAGACGATGGGATGCTTTGAAGTCTAAGTCTAGTGCTCTGTGCATGCGGTGAATTTTAAAATCACGTTTTCGTTAGATTCAATTGCATTTGAATTTCAATTCTTTAATCACATTTTGTTTGCCATACTGTGTGAGATCTCATGAAGCGTTTTACAGCACATAGCACGGACAGCGAATTATCACTTTAATTATTTAGGTCATACGATTTAAAATGTCTCGTTGCGCTAAGAAGCGTTCAGTGAGATTTTTATACTTAAGCACCAAAAACAGCTAACACCTAACCAAATCAGGCAATGTCTCAGCACATACCCAGTCCCTTTCTGGTGTTCCATTAACCAAGGTTAATTAAGGTTGAACCGGAGGGGAGGATGCTTACGCCGGCTTCGTCTGTAATGTTAAATACACCAAATGAGAGAGACAAAGAGGGAGAGAATGAGGTAGAGAGAGAGAGAGATAGAATATGTGAAGTAGGGTTTGTGGAATACTACTACTATTACTAAAAATAATATGTTTTGATTATCCAGGGTAGCCTTATTGGTATTAAAATGCTGTTTTCCCTGAGGGCTCCGATTTGATCTTAGGGGGAGGGGGATGTGTCTATATGCAAATCCATATATCTCTTTCGAGTGAAAGTGAGGGGGTAGACAGGGGAAAACATGTAAAAAGCTTCTAAGAGTGAGAGAGTATTGTCATTGTGAATATCTATATATTTTTACTTCACCTATTTACAAATAAAATGATTATGAAGAACAAGTATAACGTTGCATACATCGACCACATACTGCAAACACCTGAATGTAAGCTTGGCCAAGCAGACTCATGACGTCATCAGGACTGCTTTCAAACAGAAATGCTTGATTTATGGATTGGCATAGAAACATAAAAGTTTAATTGTGCAAACACCTGTCACTCATGCTGGGAGCCATACGACAAAAATCAATCTAGAAATCCTACTAACCACCTTGCTGCAATGTTTGTTATCATACCAGGATTAAAGTGATAGTCTACTTACTGTACAGGTGCTCCGTCGACAATTGCTCCGAGCTTTATTTCGTCGAAAATATACGGTTAGGGTTAGGGTCTTCAGGGCTGGTCACGTTTAATGATATAACGTTAAATAATGAAGATTTTTCATTAAAGGTACACCCAAGAACTTCGCTACTATCTTATTAACAGACAAGAGCATACTCACACGTACTCACCATATAGTACGGTGTGCCTTTAATTGAAAATATCGTTATCGTTAATGTGACCAGCCCCGTAAGTAAGGTTTAGTGTTAGGTGTAGTGTTTGGTCCGACGTTCAGAATTCTGTCAGTTGACGATAATGACGAGAAGCTGCAGACTTCACCTGAGCATGTGTCGTACAACCTTACTGAGGAATCAAATAAATGGAAAACAAGCTGCTGAAAAAATGGAGTCAAATGGAGTCAAAAGGGGCCTGAGCTTTCGATCCTAGCAGAATCTTCGTCAGAGGCAAAAAGGCCAATCAAATAAATATGACAGAAATGTATTTATTTATTCAACTGATATTTCAAAACGTTGATGCTGAGCTCATAACAATGAGAAGTGGTTAAAGTTTGATGAATGGATGCAAGGGCGAAGAGAGAGAGAGAGAGAGAGAACGGGTGTATTTTGGGGGGAGGGGGTGATCAACTTGGGCGTCGCTGGAACGTCCATGGCCCGTATTCTCGAACATGTCGAAAGGCGCCTAATTTGAGCCCCTGCCTAAGTGCGTAGATTTAGGCCACCGAATTATGGAGAGCCAAATGTCACCCTCTTTCCATCCTATAAAATCAACATAGTTCTGGGACTGAATACAAATACAAAAATCCACACGATAGAATTGATTTATGATGCTCATTTCATGCCAGTAAAAAAATGTTTCTTTATTTTATAACATAATTATATAATAGTAATTTATACGGGACTTAGGGGTTGACAAATGGCCTTCCATAAATCAGTAGCCCACTTTGGAGAATACGGCCCATACTCCATACTGCCATACCTTAACCCTTACTGCGCCATTGTGGCATTGGGCACATATACTCAAATCACAAATCCCACAGAGACTATATATTTGCCAATCAAAGAGTTAAATGACATCCATGTCAAATGATAAGAGAAAATAGCACGCGATGGTTCATGCCATATCACTTCATCAACAAGGTCAGCCCACAATAAAGGTTTTAATTAAGGTCGAAAACACAATCATTTTGGAGTCAGTTGTGAGGGATGAGGAGTAATAGTTTTAGGATGTAAGGCATTCCCACATAACGATGTCTTCTATTCAAGGGTGCATGACGACGGTGGTCTCACATTGTCTTCGGTGATAATTGCTATAATTATATCCTCAACAGGTCAAATGTCTAGGGTTCGTGTTTCACTTGATGTGGTTTAATCCCTGGTTTAACGTTACTTTTGGGGTGGTGTTATATAGGCACAGTGGTCGGTCAAGTGTTAAAGTTTGGTGGGGTAGGGAGGGCACAGTATACTACCAGTACACGCTAATACGCGTTTTTCATCAGGAGTGTATCAATAGCAGGGCACATTTCTGTTTTGGTGGGGGGCAGGATGGCCCCTGGATACGCCGCTGAATAATCCCGTTAAAATCAAGATTCAGTGTGTAGCACGCCACTATAAAAGGTACCGCAAACGTGTTCTAGACTGCATTTACACACGTGTAGTCTATGAGCGTGATGTGCGTTAGAGAGTAGCCTATAAAGCACAGGCAAGCCTCTCAACAGGCTCTCTTTGACTTCAAGACACGACTTCCCTTTTACCGCCAAGTTGTGTGAATCGAAAGTAAATGTCAGCTTTGTTTGAAGGAGGCGACGAGGGAAGAGAGGGGGTAATCATTGCATGATGAAAGGAAGATTAAGATGACAGAGAGAGAGAGAGAAGGAGAGAGAGGAGGTGGAGGAGAGTAAATAGGCGAGACTGGGTTGAGAGAAAGTATCAAAGGCTGAAAGAGAGAAAAAGGAAGAACTTGAGAAGAAGATGGTGTGTATTCAAGAAACTACCAATCTAGAATTACAATCTGGGTCCCGTTTCATAAAGCTTGTAATCAATAATAACTGCCTCATTTTTATGACAAATTCGCTCTCAGCCAATCACATTCAAGGATTTCAGTAACGTGTAACAATTATTTTAACTTGTTATTGGTAACAAGTTCTAACAAGGTCCACAAAATGGAAGGTAAGGGAAACAGGTGTACAGAGATATAACATGAGCAAATGATAATCTTAGGTTTGCTTAGCAATGGGAGCGCCACTGTACTGCCCATTGCTGGAATGCTCCCCAGGGAGCGGAGAATGTGCATACATTGTGTGCGGGCATGCCAGAATCCCATGACCAGGGTAATAATATATCTGTAAAGCGCTTAGAGACATCATCGATGTATTAGGCGCCATATAAAAGCGGGATATTATTATTATTATTGAATTGACACCTGCTCTATATTATGGAATTATCATCATTAAGCTAATGAGAAATAACACATAGGCTACGTTACTCCTAAAACATGTATGAAGCATATCAGTCTGAAGATCAAAGTGAAATGTAAAGACTGGAAAACTGTCTAATTACTTCACATCTTCTTTAGACTGCAACCTATCAAGGGATGTCGACACATGTTTGTATCTTGCGAAAAGAGGACGTTTCCATACCCCTTCCCCTTGAATACATCAACATGAATTTCGTGTGAGCGATACGAGGGAGCAGAAATAGTTTTTTTTTTATTGATTTTTAATTGATTCGTTGGTTTCTGCATCGTATTTTGAACATACATTTTCAGGCATGGCACAGAAAAATCATCAGCAATTTTGAATACATAATTGAGTATATAATTGAATACATAATTGAATTAATAATTGAATAAGTAATTGAATACATAATTGAATACATAATTGAATTAATAATTGAATAAGTAATTGAATACATAATTGAATACATAGTTGAATCCTGATTGGATACATATTTAAGTATGTATTTTAATTCATAACTGAATGCACTGACTACACGCAGACTGTCAGTGATGGTGCATTATAAATTAACAAGGTTAAAATCGGATACAAACAATTTTTTTCTTTCTTGCAGCATTATAACTGCTTTTATAATTATAATTATCTTACAATCGACAGTTCTAAATTGAGACTGGCATGACAAGGGGAAGGAGGGGATATTAAAGAGAAGCGGATAAATAAAGAAGAAAGAAAAATGAAAATTCTGTGTGCGAGGTAGCCCAATGAAAAAGAACTAGGAAAGGTGGAAAAGAGGAAATAGCGAAATGAGAAAAGAGAGCCTGTATTGCAGAAGGTGCAAATATTAGGCAATGCCCCGGTGAATGAAAAGCAAAGTTAATATCACGGGGCTTGGCCTAATATAAATGCTCAGTGCGTGCAGTGATGAAAGTTTCTTGTTTTTCTCACCCAATTTTGTTCGGAAATCTGAAAGAAAAAAGTGTAAGCAGTCTAGAGCAAGCGAGAGATGTATAGCAATATAGGTAGAGGGGAAAAAGACTTTTCACGAAAGATAGTGAAATTTAGTGAAAGAGAAAATATAAAGGACGTGGATGAGAGAGAGAGAGAGAGAGAGAGAGAGGGGGGGGAGAGGTAGAAGAGGAGGAAAGGAAACTCGGACAGAAAAATAGACAGACACAGACCCGATGAAAAGGCAGATGAAGAATAAATGAATGGCATAGAACATCTACACACCCAGGGAGCATGGTGTCAGATTACTAAGATATTGAGAGTTATTAGATCATTGAGAATGCATAGAGAAACCTGAGACGTATATATACAACAATAACAGTTTACTCGTCGGGGAGCGTAGTCACGATGGAGAGCCATAGAGCTTGTGTGCAAGAGAAGACAGGATAGTTTAAGGGGCAAAGCATGGCGTAGGCTTTGGTCACGTGTGCCCCCCCCCCCTCCACCCATCAAGTGGCGAAGAAAAAGGGGGGATTACGATGGAAAATGTTTACATAAATGGAAAACCTAAAAAAAAAATGAAGTACAGCACAGTACAGAACTGTGATCCGGTATATATAATAGTTTCTGTGCAGTAACTGTTCTTTTGTGTGGTATATGTAACATATTTGATTGTCTCGTGATGTATTTGTGTACTTCATTTCTTTAAAAAATAAATATTCCACAAAATGCCTTTTCTATCTAGCAAATTTGACATTGAGTGTCTTATTGAGTGTCTTACTGCAGATATTATTCATCTATACCAATTGTGGAGATTTAGCAGGATTCTGCTAGAATCTTCCAAATGCCGTTGACAAGAACTCAAGGTTAATTCAAACATAAAGTTAGAGGATATAAGAAGATGAGAGTAAAATAGTCAAATAATATCAATAAAAAGACTGCAGTTGTAAAAGGGAGAAAAGGAAAGAAGTAACATGGAAGAAATATATCCAGATTTGACCTTTATCCAGAAAGAGAGACATGAGAGTTGTAGTGAGCAGGAAGGAGAGAGCTTCTCTCAATCTTTTGACACAGAGTGATAGAAAACTATGAGAAAATAAAAGTAAAATATCAAGAATCACCCAAAAGTAGCCATTACCTTCTCAAGAGTAAAATATTGACAATACTCATAGAGTCATTCGATTAAACAGACCATAACCAATAATAAGAAAAAACGGTATATATATATATTATGTATATGTATATATATTGTAAAATTATTATTTTAGATAGTATAAAGGGATACATTTTTTATACGCGCTGTATGATTATCATAAATAAAACATGAATAAAAAATACCATATAGCAAATTAACGTAATCATCAACATAAATGGGGAGAGGAAAAAGTGGAAGAAATAAATTCAGGACTGGCCTTTATCCACAGAGAGGGAGAGAGAAAAAAAACCGAGGGTTATAGGGAGATGGATGAAGCGAGCCTCTACCAATCATATTGCTATTGACTTGCTATTATCTCAGCCAATTTGATGGGCACTGGGAGTGAATGGAATTATTGACTGGAAGACAAGAGAAGGAAAATTTTGATAAGAAGAGAGGAACGAAAAGAGGGTTGGTGCCATCACGTCTGCTAACACGGTAAAAACAATCAACCTCTCATCCCCTTTCACATTCGAAATATATTTTTGGTTTATTATGTAGTGTACGAGAATGAGTAGGCCATCATGGCTGATTTTTTTTTTGTCCAAGTATTTCATTAGTCTTACAGTTCAAGTTCAAGTTCAAGTTCACTTTATTTTCATATTCACATTTCACATTTCATTTTAATGCATGTTGTCGGTTTGTTACAAGAATTAATAATGATAAAAATAATACAGTGTTTATGTAATAAACATAAGTACATAAAAAATAAACTCCTCAAAAAAAGTTTGGAAATCTGACTTTGGCCACTAATTTCTCCCATCTCCCAATATTACCCAATGCATGTTTGATATAATTCAAAAGATCATTTAATTCTCTTTAAAATGATACCCTGCTTGTTATGATCATGCCATCAGGAAAAGAGCAGGATTCAAAAGTGTTGGATAAGGTCTGAAATGAAAAGCTGCAAAACGAGCAGAAATGGTCATGAAGGGTCAATAAAGAACATGATTCTTTTGTCCGGAGTGATGTCTTTTGTTATCAACTGGTCAACCATGAATGTCAAATTCAATAGAAGTTTGAATTTCATATTCAAGCGTTTGGTGGTGCCATGTCAGGCAGTGTTAATGGCTCAGTCTGTTAGGTTGGTTGTTCATTATGCCACGTGTAAGTAATGGTCAAAACGCCTGCGTCATTGGGCAAATCGAAGCTGGGATGCTTCAAAAAGATGTAGCAGAGAGACTTGGTGTAAGCCCTGCGACCATCACTAAATGGAAACAGAAATTCCGAGCAACGGGTGATGTCAAGGATCGGCCCAGGGGTGGAAGTCCGAAGATCACAACGGAACAGCAAGACCGTTATATCAGGGTACCTGCTTTACAGAATCGTAGACGATCGTCACAGAGTATTCCACGAAGCGTTGTCAGGAAGTTCTACACCAGGGTATCTGATCAAACAGTGAGAAACCGCCTCCATGCTGCCAATCTCCGAGCACGAAAGACGGCAAAGAAGCCAGCAATGACTGTTCGACAGAAGCAGGAGCGCCTTCGTTGGTGCCGCGATCATCTCCGCTGGAACAGGCGCGAGTGGCAGATGGTGATGTTCAGGCGGGGTGAACGTTTCGACGATAGCTGCATCGACCGCGTTACACCATTCGGTGGAGGGAGCGTGATGGTGTGGGGAGGCATCACGACTGCAGGAAAAACAGAACTTGTTGTCATTAACGGAAACCTCACTGCTCAGAGGTATATAGACGAGATCCTCCAACCAACAGCTGTCCCGTACTTAAGGAATATGGGGAACGACGCAATCCTGCAAGACGACAACGCGAGACCCCGCAGAGCGAGACTGGTCCGCAATTTTCTCGAAAGAGAGAGGATATCACGAGAATGGAGTGGCCTGCATGCAGCCCAGACCTAAACCCCATCGAGCATCTCTTGGATCAACTCGGCCAGTCTGAAGAGAGTCACCAATGAAACGACACTGGATTTTGAAGATAATTGACACGCAGCATTATTTAAAAAAATATATATATCGTTGGCAGGTTGACTTAGCAAAATTTTCCCCATACATTTTGTACACACTGCCTCGCACTAAACGATGAGGGCTCCATATTCATCTTGCTCCATACGCCGTTTTCGGAGTATATACACCTGTGCTCGGTTTTCCGAAGTTGGGTCTGACTGTATGTAGTGATGGTTCTGTGACATGGTTTGAGTCGTGTTTTGAAATACCCATGCATGCATGTTTGTTTGTTTGTTTGTTATGTGTTTGCTTGTGCAGAGGTTTGTTTGATTCCATGTTAATGTTGATGTCAACATGCATGAAAACAAAAGAAACAACTGGGAAGCTGACTCATCCCACGGTAAAAAAGAACAGTGACTTTCAATATTGTGTCATTTTGCAACTTTTGAATTTTCAAGGCACTGCACCTCCATGTGAACGATAATCATATCATGTAGGGTATCATTTTAAAGAGAATCTGAATCTTTTCAGTGGTATCAATCAAACATCAATATTCACTAAGACTCGTGAGAAATGATCGATCAAAGTCAGATTTCCAAACTTTTTTTGAGGAGTTTATTATATCACTTTGGATTACTTGTCGTAACTTGTAAAGAATGACTAACAAAATTGGAAATGAGGATATGAAGGAGCCTAAAAGTAAAAGCAAAGCCCAGGCCCCAGAGAGTAATAAAATATAAGTCTTACAAGGCTGTGAGAAAGAACAAGAAATAGTTGAAGATAGGTTTAAGTAAAACAAATATATGTATTATTAAAAGCTTCATCAAATGTGAGTGAATAATCAGCGAAAGATACTTAAGTGGAAATAAAAAAAAAAGAAATATGGATTTGAGCACGGAAAAGCATAGTTATCGATAGGAAATTGATAATTGCATAATCGCTATAATGTATACACAGTTATTGTAGTATATCTTTGAATGTTCTCAATCATCCAGGTAGTATAACATTGAATATTATAAACAAGTCAACTGGACTTACTTAGTTTTAGCTAGCGATGTTTCACGTCCACTCCGGGACGCTTCATCAGGCCAACTGATCTTTAGCGGCAATTGGTTGTTGACCCGTGACGGGGTTGAAGAATGTCGAGGAATGTTATGTTAATGGTATTGTAGTTTTTTTTAGGGGGATATCCCTATTTTGCAAACGAAAGTACGTTGGCGTGTAGTTTTTGTATTTTAGATTATTTGGGGATATCTTTATTGAAATAAACAATGCAAGTGTACAATAGTTTAGTATGAACCATTTCTTAATAACCTGTTTCCATTACACATCCGAAGAATGTCATAGTTCCATTTACATAAAAGGTTGATGTTATAATGTAATGCATTTGTTCAGTTTCTGTAAAACAAAAACCTATCAGCATTCGGCTGCATGTTTTGTGTTCGATAAACGATATCAGTTCAATTTAGTTCTTATTTCATTTCTGTTTCAGATGGGGGGGGGGGGGCTGTTGATTTTCCCTTACCTTATTATATATAGATCCACTTGTGATTTATTTATAAATATATTTCCAGTTCACTTGTCCTGGACAAAAGCGATATGAAAGCGTTATGACCTTGAACCTTTTATTTTTACAACAAAATAATAATAATAATAATGAATCTGTGATAATATACCGGTATGTTGATATTGGTCTTCGTATGAAGAATGTCAGGAACAAAGAGGAGACACGATGTCTGGAATGTTCTCCTTCGAAACCCCTTTCACAATTACACTTTAGTCGTGCTCTAAATCCATAATAGTTGACTATATATATTCTTCAAATCTTCTGTACCAAAAGTTGAAAGTTGATTCGTTAAATATGAAAGAAACAAGCATACGCTTTATATATATATATATATATATATAGTCCTGTCTACATCTACATTTGTAAAAGCAAACTAAAAATCTTGGCCGAGGTGAAGGTTTGTCGTACACTGTGGTGGATAATACAATTGATACATTCTATTTCGTATTCCGAGGCGCAGCATGATTCATATCAGGTTCCTTTTTCCCTTTTAATGAAGTTACGTCTTTGGAATTTCATGAAGCAATGATACTGTGCATTTTAGTATAGTATCGCTTGGTGACGTATTCTCATTAGGGTAATTTTCAAGCTGATAGAAATTGTCCCTGTTTCTTAGGCCTACTCTCTCTCCCTCTTTCTGTTATGAACGATTTTATGAAAACGTCTTAGAAGCTACTTTCAAATTTGATACTTACTATACTCAATAATGAAATAATTGTATCAAATTTAATGTATATTTTTCGAAAGTAGTTTTTTATCGTGTTTCCAAATGGTATGTCATTTCCAGAATACATTTCATTATTGTGTGAATCCTTTTCAAAATCACTGCACAGACAAAGAATCCTGTTTACAATGTAACAAAGAAAGAAAAAAGCTAAAATGTGGTTTTCTATTGGGTCTGAGTCTTAGCTGCAGTTAAAGGATTAATATTGTCGTTTAGAAAAACACCCCCTTGCGATATTTTATTCTATTATTGTTGTAGATTATGAATACCAGTGGAATTAAAGACTAAACATATTTTTTATTTGGAGAAACTGAATTTTTTTCTATTCATAAACCAGTTGTCAACATGAACAGAAATGCAGAATTCGAACCAGCAAACTGACAACAAACTAAAAACAAAAACAAAAACAAACAATACAATGAATAAAATTGGAGTACATGTTAAGGGACCTCGAAGTTAAGATGCTGTCGACTGTCTGTCTGTCTGTATCTCTCTCTCTCTCTCTCTCTTTCGCCTTTTCACAGCAATGTTTTGTTAATGGCTCAATTGTAAAAAAAATTTTATCACTCGGTGTTAATTAGTTTTTGTTCTACGAAGTTTTTGTGTTTGCTAGTTTTCATTTTTTAATGTTATGTCTTGTTTGTCAAAACAAGAACTCAACATTAAAAGCTGCAAAGTTTGCCTTTAATTTTATTTGGCGGGAAAGTTTCGTTGAGCACTGTGAGTTTGTTGAACTTTGTTTCAACTTGCTATCCGTAAACGCGAAGCATCGCAAAGTGGAAACGCTGATTATTGTGAATTTGTTCGAGGCGTTTGTTGAATAAAAATAGCATTTAACGGAGACACTCATTCATATAACATACCTCTTATCCTCCCGAGGGTTGTTTGACATAATCAGTGGATCGCTAAATATAAAATTGGATTACTTGCTCGATAAATAGATTACCTTGTATCACTTTTTTTTCTTCCTTCCTTTTTCTTTTCTTTTCTTTTTTGTTTCTTTTGTAGTTTCTTTTTTTCTTTTTTTCTTTTCTTTTTTTGTTTGGGGGGGGGAGGGGGGGGGGAGGGGGGGGGCTGTTCCCGTATCTCATATCAGAGAATTGCTCTATGTGATTAAATTCCTCGAAATCTACACATTTTCACATTGCTGAACATGGGCTTTTATATTTGGCTTAAAACAACGCCTTGAGACAAGTTCCCTCATTCTTTGTTTTATCAAAGCTCTACATCTAGGACAAATTACAATTACTGCCTGAAGCTAAAAAACATAAGCTGCAAACATATCCAGCAAATCACCAATGTTTGTTACCATGGTGACGAGTATTCGCATTTTTTTTTTTAATTTCAAAGACCGATGTGCGTAAGAAAAGAAAGAAAATTCCAAGAAAAAACTAAGTTCGTCAAGACGCAAATGAGAAATGAGCTAAAAATTATGGGAATTATGGGAAGGATTCGGCATGAGGGGCATGAAGAACAAAAGAAGGAAAAAAAAAAGAAGGGAGTTGATTGGATAATGGGAGAGCGAGAGCTGATGAGGGGAATCGAATCGAACTAAACAAAATAATCATGATGAATTACAATATTAATAGCAATAATCATAATCGATATTTCATTTCCTTGATAGATTTGTTATTTTCTCGTCAAATGCACCTGTTTAGGTAAACAAATATTTTTAGGGAAAGAGAGAGTGAGAGAGAGAAGGGAGAGAAAATAAGAAAATACTAATGCTTATTTCAAGCATTCAATCACAACAATTATAATGAATATTTCATTTCCTTAATAGATTTGTCGTTTTGTCTTCTAATGCACTTGTTTACGTAAACAAAAGCAGTATGTTAGGAAAGGAGTGTGAGAGAGAGAGAGAGAGGAAAAGATTGAAAAATTCCATTATTAGATGGTCTTTTGGTGACCTTTCTGGGCGCAGATTCCCGCCAGTTTCAATATTTGGCTAGAATATTTGTTTTAAGTGTCAAGCTTTTAGTCACGACGAGCTTCCACGCCGCGAGCTACTGACGATGAGAGCTCTTCCACATACCCTACCGCGATTCGCAATTCCGCGTTCTTGTTTCGTTACATTAAGATAATGGATCGGAACGGTGAAAATGGAAGAGATATGTGCATTTTATGTAAATGACGACAGCAGTATAAAGCACTTAAAGTCCCCTCTCTGAATACACATTATGATATGAATTATTAGGATGTGCTGAGCTGGCTTTTAAAGTATTGCCGCAGAAATGTTTTTTGGGTCGTGTCCATTTGTATCCGTCTGTTTTGATTGTCTTTGAAGTTGATAAGAAGGATGAGTGTTTTTGCACGTGATTGGAATACACGTTCTTAAGGAAAGTAATAAAAGACACGTGACACTCTATTCCTTCCATTTCAGACATTTCAAATATTGACAGCCGATTGTATATCAAATTAATCTGATAATGGCTTTAGGATTTGATGGAGAATTTTTTTTTTTTTTTTTTTTTTTAATAGGTAGAACCCTGACCTGATAATGATACTGATAAATAGATAGATGATAAAACATCATGATGATTTTTATTTTTTTCTGTAATGCTCAAAATTCTCCTCAAAAGTTGAACAATACACATTTATTGATGACATTAAGCATGTTATTAGCATATTTGGAAAACGTTCAAATTACGCAGTTTCTGTTATCATCAAAACGAAACAAACAAAACACAAAACAATCCGACAATACTTCAAATGTATAATGTCTTCTAAAATGCTATTGCTTTTATTTTTATATCTGTTTCGTGGTATATCTTTTTCTTATTTGCTATGATTTTATTTACTAAAGGCAGTCCACTGTTATAAAAACATATATTTTACAGGAAATCCTTTTTAATTTCTTGGGGTTTTTTTTCTTCAAAAAATCTAAAGAAAGAATGAAGATATTGTTCAATAGAGTACCGAAGTGATGACGTCACAAAAGGCTATTTTTTTCATTTTGACATTTTTATACCATATCTCAAAGGAACATGGTAAAAAACATCCAGAGCCCAAATTTTATGGCAATTGGCTCATTGGGCCCCGAGATATGGCCGCATGAATACCTCCTTAGCCCCATTGAAGTCAGTGTTAAATTGGCCTGGTTCTAAACTATTAAGAACCAGGCCAATTTACACTGACTTCAATGGGGCTAATTAGATATTCATATAGCCATACCTTGGGCCACCATGAACTGATTCATGTCAAATTTGATGTGTGAACGTTTTCCATCATGCTCTACCTAAATATGGTCATAAAAATACTGAAATACAAAAATCAAAATTTGATGACGTCACGCTACGGTACTCTATAATGATTACACTACCATAGCAGATATTTGAAGAGATGAGCGGTGCAATAGCCAGTGCTTTAAAACCTTCGTGAACTTTTCCAAATGATGTTTAATATTCTTAAATATAATTAATCAAACTTTGTCCTCTCTCTTTCTCTCCCTCTCCCTCTTTCTCTCCCTCTCTCTCACTCTTTCTCTCCCTCTCTCTCTTTCTCTCTCTCTCTGTCTGTCTTCTTCTCCTTCACGCACCTCCCATTATGACGTAATCGACTTGCTTGCTCTTTGGTATCAACGCACACTCAGGTAAGTTAAGTCAATATTAAGTCAATGTTTCATGAGAGCTGCTAAAGACTTGAGTAAAGTTTTTGTTGAAAAATCTCTCTCTCTCTCTCTCCGTCTCCCTTCTTTATCACCCCTTTAACCCTTTCTGTTTGGCTGTTCTTTCCTTTCTCCATTTCACTTTCCTTACTCTCTATAGCTGTTTCTCATATTTCATGTGTGGGTATAACTAATCACATCGCTATTTCTACTTGTTCATGAACTTTCACTTCATTCCAGGACAAAGCAACAACAACAAATAAAAAACCATATAGAAACGTGATCCTTTGAGGGGGAGGGGTACTTATTTCACGATGGACGCTCTGTTGAAGAGTGCAACTTTATATATTTTGCGGTTTGCACTGCGGTAATGTTTCTCAGAATGTGTCTCCGATATTTTAGTCGTTGCGAATGCAAAGGTTTAAAAGATCAGTATTTTCACATTTAAACTAGATAACCAAAATAAAGGCGATTGTACTGTCCCTTCCTTTATTTCCTATTAACAGTTTTTGTTTTATTTATATTGCCCTTTTTTTTTTTCTTTCACTGTATATTTCTATCTACTTCTCATCGGAAACTATCCTTTAGTTCAGCTTTCCAACTCCGATTTGTAATTATCTTTTCTCTTTTTTTTTTCTTAACCCGAAAATTCATCACGTGTCCCGCCTTTAGTTGGTAATGGTGACGGCAAATTAATGAGTTAGAACCGCAGCTTCGTATTCAGACTTCCTAATACAATCACCCTAATTATTTACATGCACATTTGGACTTCTCTGACGAAAAAGAAATAGAATCAGAGAAGGGCATATCCGGCCACTTCATATCTACAAAAGATTGTGGCTTCCTTATTTCTAATAATGGTTTAAAGAAGCTGAGCGTCAAGTGCCGTTCAAGCCCCCCCCCCCCCCCCCCCCTGTGTCTCTCACATTGTCTCTGTAATTTCGTAGATTTATTTATTATTACTCATTACCAATGTGCAATTAGATGACGGCCGTCCACGTTTCATTTTCTTCTTTTTCGGGGGGAAGGGGGGGGGGTAGGGTCTCTTTATTTTTTATTATTTTCTTTCTCTCTTTTTGAAAAACACATTGTTACATTTTAGCTTTAATGATTCATTCTGAGTCTGTTTTCGAAATCCCTTGTTTAATACCTGCCATCTTTCATTATGAGTCTTGACTTCCAAGCAGTGTCGGTTGACTCACGCGGCGTACGTGCATGGCTTACCAATCCCACACCATGTTCTTGAGCAAGGGACGTGCGTTAAGCATTGTGTTCAAACTGTCAACACCATTAGTCGTGTTTGATCAGTACCATGGAGGCAAGCAAGCAAGCACAGTGTATCAATGAGCGCCTCGTGACGTGGTTTCTTTCTTTCTTTTTAAGAAGGGGGGGGGGGGTAATAAGGGGTATTTGAAGAGGTGTTGCAAGGTGGTGAAAGATACTATTGGCGGATCCAGCAGTAAGTATTCCCAAGAGTATAACATTTTATTCCCCTCTATGCCTTTCCAAAAAGCAATTAATGAACTTATAGAAAGTAAATGGCAGTAAATCCCCCCCCCCCCCTCTTCTCTCTCTCTCTCTCTGTCCTCGAAGGATCACCCTGTTTTATGTATTTCTAGACAAACGCCACTGGCTATAACTCCTGTTAGGATTTTATAAAACTGGAAGTAATGGAGTTTTTATTTTAGACTAGAAAAAACGTGATGGACGTAAGTCCGTTGTGCGTACATGACTGTTCAAATATTTAGTTTTTCCGCTTCCTTACCGAGAAACCAATACCACCAGTATCAAATTTTAACTTACAGCCATACAGCGTACATATCGTGTTTCTCTCTCCAGAGGGGCGATATACCTGAAGATGAATATCATGCCCAGGAGCGGTGGATGTGGAGTCATTGAATTAGTAGAATGTGCGAAGTAGCGATGTAGAAAGAGTAGACTTAGTGGATGGTGTTTGGAACAAAGTGGCAGTCCATTATCTGGGCAAATATTTGGTTTAATCAAGTTTCAATTTCATTTCCCGAGTCTCGTATCGCTTGCTACCTTCTCTCTCTAGTCTCTTCTCTCTCTCTCTTCTCTTACCTTCTTTCTTTCTCTCTACCTTCTTCCCTCGCCCCCATTTTTATATATCCCTGTCTATCTTTGTCTCTCTTCCAATATTCTCCAACGTTATCGGATATCATCCGATTTATCTCTCACTCTTTCTCCATCTGTCTTTCTTCTCTCTTGTCTCTCTTTCTTTTTCTCTTTCTTTCTGTCTCTTTTCTGCACATTCTCTCTCTCGCATACTCTCCCTTTCTCTCTCTCTGAAAAATTGGTAGGAGATTTAAAGTTATTATCAACAACTAAAGAACAATTTCTTGCTCTGACGCTAAGCAGTTATATTAAAACTTACATAGAAAATGGGAGCGGGAATTACAAATCGAAGTTAAATCATTCAGAAAAAAAAAAAAAAACAGAGACGAACTCTTGATTTGACTACAAGATACTCAACGAAAAATCAAATCCATCTTAGTCTGTTCAATGGATAACAAATCACAGGAGAAAAGGGATTTCCAAATGCTCGGCTAAGAGTGATCCGTCAACCTATTTTTCGCGTAGTTAGAGGTGGTGGCATCTAAGAGATAAGGAGAATTGCCCCAGGGGCAGTCCCATGCAAACCGTGCCAGGAAATGGATGTCGAACAGAGGTTAAATATTTGTCATCATTTAGATTAGACCCCGGAATCGATTTAGACTTAGGTTAATCAATGGAAAACTAAAGGTCTCGCTTTCTGACGATACTTATTCACTCAGCGAATCTTCCTGGCCGCTTACCCGTTGAAATAAATCAATCAGCCGTGGACATTATGAGTTGATGTTTATTTTAGAATATATGGGTAGGATAAAGTATTCAGCAACATGAACAGAATTTGGAGGACGTAGCTCCAGCCTACGAGACCGACAGTCCATGAGATTGACATTTGGTTGGTTTGTTTGTTTGATGTTGTTGTTTTTTGTCTCATGGGCTGTCGGTCTCGTGGACCTTTTGTAATTTTCTTTTTTTCTATATAATATTATGTTTTCTTATTTTAGTATTTTCTTTGTTTTGTCGGTATTGTTGGCTATCGGTCTGTAGTGCAGAGCCACCTGTCGGTCTTGTAGGATGTCGGTCAAAGTAAAACTTATTAAAATGTTGCCCACAGTCTACTGGAATGACCATCTTTGTATGTGGCTGTCTGCTAAATAACTTTATCATTCACAGGAGTTTCCAAACGATGTGAAATCAAATAGTAACGCGTCGTTTACTGGACTAAGCAACTTTGCTGATCTGAACGAGTTTTAAACTTCTCACATTTTGTACGTATATCTCATGTGGAAAAGGTAATAACTTACCTTGTGCAAGTGAGTGCTACTTTTCGATCAGACATTGTATAAAAGAGCAACTTTTCATTACAATCAATAAACATTGCAGTAAATTAAAGTAGAAACAAATGCACTTTGCAATACAAAATGTCTATTTCTTTCTCGCATGATCTGTACGTGTAACGCCTGTCGCTTGGACTGTGTCCCACTTGCGTCTATATGGATTGTATTAATAACGCAGGATAAAGAAAATTGATAGAGACAAGGAAAATACGGGATTGCTCGGGAAACATCCAAAGTTAAAAGAGAGAGGAGGGAGGGGTAAGAACAGACCCGAGAGCGATGGGAGGGAGAGACGGGCTGAAGAAAGACAAAGAAAAGAGAAGTATGCTATCGATCCAGGAAAGTTGGCTAAGAGCTAAACAAAAACATGCAAATAATGAACTAGATGAAATGAAATAGATGTATAGAGAGGGAGGGGGCGGGGAAAGATATGGGCATGGGGATAGAGAGAAAGGGAGAGAGAAACATTACTTTGAAACGATCTGAAATTGATACCTCAATGACAAGAAAAGCGGTGAGTCAGCTAACATGTAGAAATATTTGGGTTAAGGGTGATTAAAATGAAGGATAAAAAAGAGGGGTTACATGAAATGAAAATTTTCACTTTAAGGATGAATCTATATGAGATAAAAAGAAAAATGGGGTTATTTGTTTCCCTTTCCTTTCTTGTTCTTCTTGATATATTTTGTCTTTCTTTTATCCGTTTTCTCTATATCATTCTCATTACTTTTCTTTCTCCCTTTTTTTCCCCTTTCTGCCCTATCTCCCTCACACTCTTTCTGCTCTTATTATCCCTTTCTTTCTCCTCCATGTATCTCTATCTCTCTCTCTCTCTTTCACTTTCCCATCCCCTACCCTCTCTATCCCTCCTCATTCTACCCTCCTCATTCTACCCTCTCTTTCTGTAACCCACATTATAATCCACTCGACCGAGTTATTTTCATTTAGGAGAAACACGAATTTGTTTAGCGGTACCTTTGTCATGGCCGACTTACGAATCCTTTCAAATGGGATGTAGACCTTGAGTAGAAAATCTTATCCGAATTGCCTCCATTTTATGAGATTATTTTGCCGATACAAGAGTTCATATTAATGAATTTTGTAACAACACAAGCATGAGCGGCATAGCTTCAGGATTTAGCATCTCTTTATTCAAAGTAACATGCATTGTGTATCAACTTAAAGCACGAAGAATTTTCAGACAAAATATGTTATGGTTACTTTATGTTAAATTACTTGGCGGTTAATGTTTATTCCTTTATCTTTTATTATCATTTCAAAAAAGATTTTTTAACCTTATGAATCATTTAGCCGGTTACTAAATTGATGTAAAGATGGAGAGAGAAAGGATAAAAATGTCCAGAGTGGAGACAGAGATGCAGGGGTGTTATAGAAAAGCCTAAATGGGTAATTCAAAATCGGCAAAGCTAAACAGAAATCAAGGAAACATAAGAGGAAGAAAAGGATGACTTTAAAATGTAGGCTATGTGGTGCCGAAGGAAACCAGTTTTAATCAACTTAAAGTGCAGTAGGAATTATCATCTGCAGCAAGCCCCACGGGGAAATACATTTATGGTTATTAACAAACATGTTCGGTCACAGCATAAATGTCGATAGATGGGACTAAAGCGATTCGCATCTATTCCCTAGTCCGACATGCAAAGATTGATGTTGGGTAGAGTCATTTCGTTTTTGATGAATTACTTTGCTTTACAGTTATCCTTTCCCTCGGGAAATCACATTTACTTGAGCATGGTTCAGTCACTAGGCAAAGAGAGGGAGATTGTGCTGATCGTGGAAACAGATTATTCCAAATATTTGCTTTTCATTTGACCAAGATTTGCGGGCAGATAAATCTTTGAGCCCGTCTTTGCATCAATTCCGCGGATCAAGTGTTTGTTGCGCTTTCTCAGGCGAATCAGAGGGAGGGATGACATCTAATGGAAGCACCAAATGATATTACCATCGAAAGGGAGATTGAAATCTACCGGGGAAGATTACTTTTATACGAAAGGAAATAAAACATTTGGAGCTCTTCCAGCGCAGTATATATCATTCATAGTTTTCGCCATTTATGAATTATTATTATTATTATTATTATTATTTATTTATTTATATTGAAAAGAAGGATGTATAATGCAAAAAAAAATATATAAGAGCCTACTCGTTAAAACAAACTGTTAAGAATTCTTCGTTTCACGGTTATTAAACCTTCATCAAATATTTGATGGAATCAGCATCAGGAATTATTGTTTCATATGGTTTCACATCTGGATAGCCTGGAATATTTTTTTATTTGATTGCGCTGTTATATAGCATACATAATTTTGGGGAAAACCATTTATCCTGTATTGAAATGTTTTAGAATGAGAACACTGGTCGTAAATAATCTGAGCTATCACTTTGGAATTAAAAAATATACTGTAGCCTTTTGCATGCACGTAAAATTAATCATGGTGTGTTTTTGTTTGGTGTTCCCTCAACTCAGTGGTCGATATTTTATTCTTTAGAATTTGTAGCCATGCTCTTTTTACTTTGGTTCTTTGTTTAATCAATGACTTTTAACTCGAATATGTTTGTTTTGTCAGAAGTCATACTATTATTTTGTTTTAAAATTCAAACCCTGCCAATAATTCAACATACTGATACAGATGTTCCCCTGAACCATGGGCGCAAATCCACGGGGACAAGGGGACATCCCCCACCTTTTGAACCCTAACACTAATGTCCCGCCCCCCCCCCCCCACACCTTTTTGAAAAACCTTTTTTTTTTTCTTTTTTTTTATTGCCTGTCAGCGAATTTTGGAGAAAAAAGTAGACCCCAAAAATGTGATACGATTTCGGAAAAAAATGTAATAGCACTTTATAAAAAAAAAATTGATAGGCATGAAATATTTCTTGATTGAGGTCCTCAAGTAGCCATGCTCTTTTTACTTTGGTTCTTTGTTTAATCAATGACTTTTAACTCGAATATGTTTGTTTTGTCAGAAGTCATACTATTATTTTGTTTTAAAATTCAAACCCTGCCAATAATTCAACATACTGATACAGATGTTCCCCTGAACCATGGGCGCAAATCCACGGGGACAGGGGGACCCCCCCCCCCAACCTTTTGAACTCTAACACTAATGTCCCGTCCCCCCCCCCCCCACACCTTTTTGAAAAACCTTTTTGAAATCGGTAGGCCTAAAGTACAGACTCCCTGTGTGTCTTCAGAGGTGCGATGACTCAGTGGTAAAGCAATGGCCTCGTTACCCAGAGGACTCGGGTTCGAGATCAAGAGGATGCGCTATAGTGCCCTTTGGTAGGGCATTAATCCCACATTACCAAGTCCCTCAGAGAGGATTTCAAGCCGTTGGTCCCCCAGTTGCTTACTAACAAACGCACACCTGCTTTATTAAAAGCCAAGTGAAATAAACCATCAAACCATTGGTTTGTTTTTTTTGTTGCAGAGACTGATTTCAAGCCTCCTCAACAAAGGATACATCGTTATTTACTTGTCCTTTAAATAAACCAAGGACTTACTTTTAGAGGGATAGCATGTTCAGTGGATTTAAACTGTCTGAACCTTTCAACATATCGAGATAGATTTTCCTTTTAAAGGCTGCCAGATAATTGTATTTTGCGAGAGTAAGAGAAGGTTGTACCTCCGATAGATTGAAACCTTCCTATAAATACTGAAGATATCGAGATGAACTTTCCATTTCCGTCTGAATCAGTGAATACTTCTTGATGCAGCTCAGCTTAAAGGGTCAGTTCAATCTGGTTCAAAATATTAAACATGCCAAGAAAACACCGACATGATTTCAGAGTGGTTACCTGTGTACTGGATAGGAGCTGTCTGAAGCACTGAACACATGGAATTGGACTTTCTCCTTTAAAGGTTGGCAGATGATCTTGACATTTCTTTTAGAGAGAGGCTGCATATCAAATGGACTTAAGCTGTCTGAACAACTGAACAACTGAACATATCGACATGGACTTTCCTTTTACCTCTATCATTGTGCCAATGGGTTTTGCTTGTTTCAAGATTTGACTAAACCACGAAAATGATACTCTTAAAACACATAGGCCCGAATTCACAAAGGAGGTTTAAACCTCCGTACTCTCTAAATTAGAAAGACTTAAAATTTAAATCTTAATTGAGACTTACAATAATCTAAGTCTTTAAGACTTATTTTCCACGTTCTTTGATTAAATTTTTCTCTCGAGACCGCGAACAAAATCTCCTGTTTAAATCTTTTAAGGAGATTTAAGCTTTAAGCCAATCAGATTTACGATGATGCAACACGTGATCGAACATTCAAGCCAAGCGCGCGGTCGACGACATCTTTCTTTTTGCGGTTGTGTGAATCTTGCACATAACTGCAACACAAAAGTGAGAGCCAGATGACCTATGAACACGATGACAAAGAGAGCGGACAAAATATACAGCTCCTCATTGTACCCTCCACAATTGCTCTGGTAGACAAAAGAACATCCCTTCATTACTATTATGTAAAATAAGCAGAACAGGTGAATATGCATGTGACACCTGTTCTACATATTTTTACATAATAGCAATAAAGGGATGTTCTTTTGTCTACCAGGGCAATTGTGGAAGGTACAATGAGGAGCTGTATATTTTGTCCGCTTCTTTGTTCGCCATGTTCATAGTGTGATTACTGTTTTTCAGATAAGTCGGATCGACATTGCCGTGTATACACTTTTCGTTGGGATCAACCATACACCTTAATAACGTCGGTCTCTATTTCTGCATTTGACACTTGCAATTATTATGATATTATGTTTGAATGTCATTTAATGCATGGGCGCAAATCCAAACAGGAATTCTATTCAAGTGGGGGGGGGGGGGGGGAGGGGGGACACCCCATTGTTGCATCCAGGTGTGTCCCCCCCCCCCCCCCCCCCCCCCCCACTTGAATAGAATTCCTGTTTGGATTTGCGCCCATGATTTAATGTGTTTGTTATGGAGCTGCACTCAAATAAATTAATGTTTGCCGGAATAAATTGCGAGTCTATGTTGTTGTTTTTCTCCAGTCCCACTTCCTCTGAAAATTTAAATCTCCAAAGATTTATCTGTTAATAAACCTTAAAAAGATTTAAAGGTAAAACTGAAAAGATTTAAATTTTAAATCTAAAAGACTTATGTTTTAAGTCTTTTGTGGTTTTAAAATTTTAAGTCTTAATAAAGACTTATTTTAAATCCCAAAGGTTTCGTCACTAATATCAGTCTCTGTTAGATTTAAAAGTAAGTCTTTAAGATTTTAAGACTTTCAAATTTAGAGAGTAAGCGTACTGAAATAAGCGTAAATAACCGCATATTGCCCATGCGCGCGCTCAAAGAAAATATATGATTGGATCGGATTCCGTGCGCACGTACGCTTAAAAAACCCAGGAGGTCGGGGTTTTAAACCATTCGGGTCATAAACGTCTTTAACAATGAATTATATTGCGAAATGTTGAAGGAAAAAAAATGTTGTTGGAAAGTATTATTCCTTCCAAAATTTACAATATATTCCTAGTTAATTTCATACATGGATATTATCATGAAATACAAAAAGATTCTCCTTTTGGCCTTATGCATTTATGTTCCTCATGTATGTCCTTTAGTGCTGTTTGAAGAGAAAACAGATACTGCACAAAATCTGCAATTATCTTGAGAACTGTATTTGGCAGCATATAATCATTAATAAATATTTCGAAGGTCTAATGCATATTCCAAACATTAATATACATCGATCATCATTATATACATATATTTTTGGTAAAACATTGTTTGATTGATAATACCTAGTCTGTTTTGGACATATATGACAGCGGTAAAGAAGGACTTAAAGGTTGGCAGCTAACCCTGACATGTTTTCTAGAGATATAGCACGTTCGCTGGATTTCAACTGTCGAATGAGGGATTTATTATGAAGTGGATCGGCTGTTCATTACTGACAATCTTAATTCCGCCTGCTCTCCATCGATTTATATAAGAATAAGATCCATATTAGAAGGCCCATTTACACGACAACCAAAAATAGCGATTTTACCATCATCGCGTTTTACCATGAATATACCCAAAATACTTCGCTTATAATGTCAAAAAAAATGATGAGCCAGTTCGTAATTACTGTGGTACAAGTGACCCTGAAATGACTGATTTCTACGCGCACGCGCATTTAAATTGGTGGACTATTGCGCGCATCGTGGTGCGTATAAAATGACGGCGTATGAAGGTCCATTGTACTTGTTACAAATGACCTTTATCTGCACATGCGCAAATTGTTATTACGAACTGGCTTATTGTAATGAACAAGTGCCATCCCCACCCCTCCGCACTCCCCCATCATACCCAAAACCCTCCTTCCGCTAACCAATCCTTTCCATCAACATAGAACGAGACCTGATGCCAAGAGTGCCCAGTGGCGTAGCGGAGGCCCAGCTATTGAGAGGGGCCGCAGGCATTATGGGGAGGGGGCACCAGGAGTACTAGGTGCATCGAATGTCAAATCACGTGACAGCGGATAACTGGGCTGAGAGGTTGTGACAAAGGTCCTATTCATTCCGCATTATTTTATTGTCTCACCGTTTCTATCTCTCTCTTTCTTTTGAAATTTATGTTTGAATATTTTTCTGCCATTCAGTTGGGGGGATATAATGTGCCATCGCCCCCCTGCTGCTCCGTCAATTGCAGTGGACAGTGGATGTGTATTTAGACAACAGGGTTGTATGCTTTGCTTATTAATGTACGTCAAACATGGTTAAGACTATGACATTGATGGATGGGTCATTTACCAAGAATTCCATTGCATCTCTCTCGGGTAAACGTGACATGCGAGACATTCGCTACATAACTTGTTCGAATGTCGTGTTTACTTGTGGAGTTAATGAAATAATGTTGAGATAATTATTTTTGTTTGGTCGTTGTGCAGGATTTGCAAGATGGCAAATTATGTTTTCCTTCTTTTCTAAATACCTTTCAAGATAACATCACGTATACTGGAATTGACGGATAGCGGCTACGTATACATGACTTATCATTCTCACTTTATCTTACTGTCATATTCCTTCTCTCTCTCTCTCTCTCTCTCTCGACTTGCCGATTCTTCACTATATTTTTTTTCTCTCTCTTTCTATCTCCCTCTCTCTCTCTCTTTCTGGCAACTCTCATAAAATAAGATATTTTTGAAATAAATCAGGTAATACACATTCACACATACAGGGGCGGATCCACGATTCTGTAAAGGGGGGCAAAAAATCTCAGAACATTTTCTGAAAGCCCCCCCCCCCCCACCAAAATTCTCTGAAAAGCAAAAAAAAAAGAAAGGTATGACAACTTTTTGTCTCTGTTTATCGTTACAAATTATTTGCCAAAGATCAAAAAAAGGTTATCAGTTCTAAAGGGGCACAGTTTAAAAAAGGGGGGCACCGGTGTACACATTTCATTCATAAATAAATAAAAATAAATCTAAAATCCTCCACTGCACATACCCTTCAACTGTTGTAACAACCCCACTCTCTCTCTCTCTCTCTCTCTCACTCTCTCTCTCTACCTCTTCCTCTCTTCATCGCCCACTTTAGTGATTGGCCCAGGTCTCCGTTTATGGCAAACTAGCTTTATGTAGGAAGTTGATGATTTTTACGATCGAAATCGAGAATATACTTCAAAACAGATTAAAATGCTAAAGGCAACTTGGAAATATGTGAAGAGTTTGCACAAACGTTATAATTTTTAAAAAAGACTTGAGTTTAGCCTGTTTATCCACGAAAGCACATTGTGATGTCACAATACCTTGACCCGCATGACAGCTCACACTTGCCAATAACGTCACAGCTAACACAGATCTCGTCCCTTGGCGTTAAAATGAATAGAAAAACGCCACGAATCTCTAGTTAAAACGTATGAGTCATAGGAACGAACGGAATGTTTTGTCTCATGATTTGTCTTTGAGATTTTTATTTATAACGAGTTCGATAGACACACGTAGTCGTTCATGTTCTTTCTCGAATGAGAGCTTTCTATCTCTTCTTGATATGAATATTATTAGTATGCAGATGTAGAGACAAATATAGTTAATCATTTCTTAATGCCATCTTAATCAATACTTTAACAAACGTTTTCTCTTAACTTTGAACAGTGAAATGGATAAAAATAAAAAGTGGACGTATAATGCAATCTCCTTTTGTAATAAAAATAAACGTTTGTTTTGTGCTATCACAACTCTCGGCTTGGACAATGATAATAGAACACTCTATTAAGCCTATAACTCTATTCAATGTCTACTGGTCTTTTTCTTTGATATTACTCCAACACGTGGACTTTCTATTCAATATGTTTCGTGATATGCTTGACCTTAATTCATCATCATAAATAAGATAGCCCCCTTGTACGCCCTAGGGAAAGAAAATTAATCGCTCAGTACACCATCCATGAGTGTTTCCTATGATTAAAAATTGTCATTACGGATATTAAATGACGTCACAGTGTGGACTTCATCTTGATACTACTTTATCCACTATCAAAGAAGTCAATGACTCGGAGGGGCACTTTCATCAAACAAAAAAAAATACAAATTTTATTATAACCTTAATTCTTTAACATTTACGGGCGTGCTTTTATCATATCGATATAATGCATGCATGTGCGAAGCATGTTCTGTGGGGTATTTCTTTTTCATAAAGGGCTGTTTTTGAAGTGATATTCTATTATTAAAGGGGATATGATTTTTTTTTTATCTATTCAATCGACTGGTCATCTTGTATCTTAACTCGGGTTCTCTGGACTATTCACTGCTTCCGTAAATATCAATAATTTTAGATTTGGAAAAACGCTTTTGTGATTTGATGCATTTTGTATTAATTTTTCATCATTAGACCATTATTTTTTTTTTAGGAAATGTGTTCATGAGAGGGGGTAGGTGAAGGTTTGGACAGAACTTCAAGCAAGTCTACGAGACATTTCTCAACTATAGCCAAAAACATTCCCACCTTTCCGACTGGAGTCGCCAAAATCATTTTTTTTAAGGCGTCAATTCTGACTTTCCGTTCATTTTTTTTATTGACAACATTGTTAAATTAAAATAGAAAATTGCCGACAACTAAGGGAGATTTTCCAGCAAAGCTCAAACTGAAAGGGGGGGGGGGCAGTCATCGTGGGTGTTATACCCGCTTTGTTTACATTTGCCCTTTCTGCAGTCAAGCATCCAAGCAAAATTGATTGCATTTGCTATTCAGGTTTTAACAGCCATTTAAGGTGGATAATGCGCATTTCAGATCGAACCACTATGAGATGTATCGCGAAAGGCGTAGTGTTGTGTCTTGTCTAGCATATACGCATAGTTGTCACCACAATATTCAAATATTCACCGCAGCGGGGGATACGAAGGGGGGTCATGTACTTTTAATGCAAAGTCAGTCAAACGAATGAGTCGTTACACTCCAAATGTTACGTTGTCACCGTCTTTCAGAACATAATCACGTGGTTCAAAGCTAAATATTATGTAGGCCTTGACTGTTGAACTCTCATATTCCCATAGACTTGACACAAGGATAATTCGGTTCCAGTATGCAATGGGTTAAAGAAAAGGCTGGTTTGTGGTAAAGTTGGAAAAAGTAATGATAATAAAAAGTGAGCTATTTAATTCATTTGATTCCCATGCGGGAGAATATAGTAACGTCCCATTAAATGTCTTTGTATATCACTAGGAAGAGTCTACAGCTTTTGAACAAAGTGCAACGCCACATGTTTGTTTTGTCCCATATACACATTACTGTGTCCAGTGATTGATATTGTCTCTGATTTTTCGGAAGATTTCGTGAATTCTTTATCAATTTGGACAAATCTACACCACATTAATTTTGACAAATATTCCTGTTTTAGAATAAATTCTAGCCAATGATTTTTTACCCTATGAAATTACATGACCAGAATTAAGTTTTTTTTTTAAGTGCTATAATTTGAGCCAAGTCTGAGCATGTTGGCTCAGTTGGTTAGAGTTCCCGCCTCATGAACGGGAGGTCGTGGATTCGAACCCCGGCCGAGTCATATCAAAGACTTCAAAATGGGACCTTCTGCCTCCTAGCCATGCGCTTGGCATATTAGAATGGAGAAGGGTAATAATAATATAATGCAGGGCCCTCTGGGAGAGCCGGTTGAAAACTGAAGTGGCTACCCTGGGTAAATAAAACATTATTATTAGTAGTAGTAGTAGTAGTAGTAGTATTATTAGTAGTAGTATTAGTATTAGTATTAGTATTAGTATTATTAGTATTATTATTAGTATTATTATTAGTATTATTATTAGTATTATTATTAGTATTATTATTAGTATTAGTATTAGTATTATTAGTATTAGTATTAGTATTAGTATTATTAGTATTAGTATTATTAGTATTAGAATTATTATGATTAGTAGTAGTATTATAAGTATTATTATTATTATTGTTATTACTATTATTAATATTATTATTTATTATTATTTATTATTATTAGTATTATTATTATTATTATTATTATTATTATATTCTCAGCGTATAAAAGAACATTATTTCAATGGCCAAACATATCAGATATAGTGATACAAGTAACTATGGAATAAGGAATACATTGAACAGGAACGATAAGAGCTTAAAAAGGGGGAATGTGTAGTTTCAACAAGCAAATTAATCTTTCAGTTTCCCAGGCCTATCATGAGATTGTTTTTAAACGTGCTTTCTTTTTTTTTACTCCGTGATTCAAGTTTAGGCTTTCAATCGAAATTACCTGGATCTTGATTCTATTGTATTTTTATTTCGTTAGATTATTTTTTGAGAATCGTAATTGAAAACTGGAAAGTAGGTTACATGGGCTCTTGAAATACGATTGTCGTGTGACATCGATTGAGGTCATTAATAACCTTGATTTATTTTCACACATTTCTTTTCATCACAGATTTATTGTTCGCACGTTAGCCATTAACAGCTGATTTCTAAGAAATTCGCCCATAATGACATATTAAGGGTTAATGTGAAAAGCAGAAACTGATCATTATGGAGGTAATTAGACCTGGGGAAAGCAGAATTACGTTCACTCGAATAATTTGTTTCATTTTTGCTTTCTTGCCACCTCAATTTGGCGCTTTCCCATGTGAATAAAATTTTTGCATATCTATAATATTCTCAGAAGAATATTAAAAATTAAAGAACTTAAACTTATCAAATATTCAACATTACATTACATCCTTCGGTTGAGTTTATCTTTAAGCAATGTCAGTATAAAGCTGTGTTAATAATAATAATAATAAAAATAATAATGATAATATTCAGGGTTTAGATATTTAAATGTTTTATTCTGATGGCAGTCACATTGACAATAACGATATCATTTGACATTGACATTAGTATTGACTTTGACGATGACAATGACAATGACAATGACAATGACAATGGCAGTGACATTGTCATTCACAACATCCGACACAGGGTTCCCTTTAAACAACCTGAAGTCTGAAGCTAGGTTTATTGCCATCATGGAGGCATGTTTGCAATGGAGATGACCTTCAATGCAGACACAATACGTATGTTTGCTTCTTCAATTACGCTCCAATCTCAATGTCGTGACTTCATTTAAAGACATTCTGCTTTTGCTCATTAAACTGGCATGTGCTCTTCTCTTGTTAGCCCTTAGGCGATAACTTCATACCGTTGATCCGATGCAGATTGCGCGTTGGACCGCGTTGAAGGTAGAAGGACAATCTACCATCTCGAGGCTGATTAGAAGGTCTGTACTTCTGGGAAAAGCCTGGAACCGAATAGAGAGCAAATGTCTTGAGAAAGGATTATATGAAACCTGCTGTGGATCAGAAAATGATTAACGTTTATCAACAATGGTTACGGTGGGGTTCATTTATTACAAGCTGGTATTTCCCAGACATGGTATGTGTTCTTTGTTGAGCTCGATGAGAAACAAACATTTGGAACTTAGGAGGGATAAATAAATAACATAATAGCTATTCTTATGCCGGTACACTTGCATATTGCTGACTAGAAGTCTGGTCACATTTATCCCACAGCGATAACGATACAAATATTTTCAATTAAAGGTACACCGTAAAATGACCCTATCATATGGTGAGTACGCGTGAGTATATGCTCGTGTCTGTTGATAGTAGGGCACTTCTCAGGTGTACCTTTAATGTAAAATGTTATCGTTATCGTTATTCGACCAAACATTCGGTTGATCGCCTCCACAGGTTTGATTGGCGCAGGTAATAACGCAGCTATCAACTCAAAAGACAACTTTAAAGAAATGTGGATTCATGATTATATTTCTACTGTTTGTAACCTTTATTCAAATTCATTGTTGTAGTCCAGATTAAATAAGCATAATAATAATGAAAATAATTGAGATTTATTTATATTGCTGTTTCCAATGGATACAAATCGCTTTGAGATGAATAGTAATAGTAATAAAAATACCACTTATAATAGTAATAGTGAAAATAATAATACTAATGATGATGATGATCATCATCATAATAATATAATAATAATAACAATAATAATAACTAACATAATAATAATGATAATATGAATGATAATAACAACAATAATAATGATGATGATAAATGAAGAATAATGTACAATAGGCATGAAGGCTTGTTGTTTTTCCTGACATGGGCAGTCGACCTTTTTCCTACCACTAATTGCTAATTGAGATGGACGACCCCCTCCCGTTCGTGAAAGAGTAGCAATCACCCTAGCTGTGTGTCATCTATTCATTCACAGTGGGTTATTTCCTTGCAATGCGACCAGATATATTAACAAAGATGAGTTCCCCAAGATAGCGAGGACAAAACGTGAAGATAATTTGACTATTTAGAAGCATTGACAGATACAATTGCAACGGAATCCTTGTAATTAGTACTCATTTCAAGGAGCATTTTTAAGGATTCGACAACGTTTTGTTTACATCCTGATTTTTTTTATTTTTTTATTTTTTGAAAATTGTAAAGTAGCTTCAAGCATGTATAGATAAGTTTCGGTGTTGGGGAAAACTGAGGTGACTAAAAATAATGACGTCATGTAGCAACAAGATGCCTCAGGAAAACTCTGGTATAGGTACGATTACATTTAAAGCAGTCATATTGAAAATATCATTTTTCTAAATTTTTCTTCTTCAACTTAATTTGTTACAGTTAAACCAATGTCGAGTTAAAATACATCCCAAACCCTTCAAGATGCTATTAAAGATGATTTTTTTTTTAATTAATTTATTGTCATGATGTTTAATCGATTCCGAAATTTTCATAATCAAATATTCTTCCAACTATTAAAGCCATGCATTTTTTTTTAACCAGGGTTTTTGTTCATATCAGGTGAAATCCCTGTTTGCCTCTGACAATAATCGCTCCTGTTTTTTTTTAATGGTTAAGTGGAGGACAATAATTTAACTCGATGTCAAATTGTGTAATTTATGATTTGTTTTATAATCATATTTTTTTCCATTAGTTTGTAATCGAAAATTTCTTTATGCGGGTATTTTGTATGCATACGGTAAGGACCCCTTTTGTGGTTTATATAGGTTCAATTACAGGGGTAATATATTCCATTTACAACCCAAGCAAGAATAGGCTGCTATAATTCGCTGGGTCATAAAGCTAGGACGAAAAGGTGATAAGTGGCATGCGATCTAGTTAGCTTTCACATTCCAGCGAAATTTGATTAGCTGCTTGTGGCGTACGGTCCAGCGAATAATATACCAACGTCACGTTCACATATCAAGCTATCATCCAGTTTCGGTATGGGTTGTTAAGATATAAAACAAGAAACTCTTCCTGGAGCTCAAGATCTGTCTGTCTGCCTCTCTCTACTCTCTCTAAGGCATAAGCTTTAAAAATCAAATGATCGTATATGTTTAATATCTTTGCCTGATAGGCGTAGTCAACAGATCAATGAAAAATATATAATAATGACCACTAAAAAAAATGCTATAAATCTTGTTTTACAGAAATCGTTGTTCTTAGTTTTTCGAAGGAGTTCTTTCTATTTTCTCTGTGATTCTGCCTGTATCTTTCTCTCTCTCTCTCTCTCTCTGTCTCTCTTAGGTTTGAAGCGTTCGATAACTAAAGTTTAAAATTCTACCAACCGTGATGATTCTACTAATTTTCTTCGAACTTATGTTTTCTCGACTTTTTCTGCGTGTGGGTGTGTGTGTGTGTGTGTGTGTCTCTCTCTCTCTTTCTTTCTCTCTCTCTCTCTCCCACTCTCTCTCTCTCTCTCTCTATATATATATATATATTTAGTTTCGCTATATAGCGATTTCACTCACTGTTCGCTTCACATGCAAACGCTTATGACTGTAAATGCAGGAAGTTCAAGAACGTTAATCAGAGAAATTACAATATCTATTACACTTTACTTATAATGTTGCTTGTTTGATGGAATTTTGTTTAATGCCTTCCATTATGATGTGGTATCCATTCTCATTTCGACGTGTTCTACCGAAATTAGAAATGGCTAAAATCAAACTTATGAGTCACAGATTATTGCAATTTAAATTTGCATTCCGTCGCATATTTGCTTGAAATAATATATTCTCCCATGCGTATTCTCTCTCTCTCTCCTTCTCTCTCTCTCTCTCTCCCTCTCTTATAATGTGATGGTGAATATGTCTTAATTTTCATTATATTTCTTAAAGATGACCGGGACTTTGACCGAAAGTTTGGAAAGACTGTTGAGTGTGTGATCCTGTTAAGTTAACATATATATATATAGAAAAGACAAATATAAATCAAAAAACCGTAGGGATGTCAATTATCCGATATTTCGGGCATAGCCCTTTGTCAAGGAATGACAAATTTATTAAGCGTCAAGCAAAAATAAGGGCAAATAAAAGACGCGCAAAATGGTGGCGTAGAAACAAGATGTAATATACGCGCAAAATGGTCGCGTATAAACAAGATGTAAGAACGCCCCAGAAGTGACGTAACAATACATCAAGAGAAGAATAATGAAGAAGAGCTAAGCGAGAGAGAGAGAGAGAGAGGGGGGAAGAAAAGAAAGAGAGGGAAAGAGAAAAGAGAAAGGGACAAGAAAAAGAAAAAGATAAAAGAAAAAAAGAAAATTACGTGATGGGAAATGAGCGGAAAGAAACATTAATTCCTCTTGGTTGGAGGCAGCCAAGGCGAAAAATCATACGTTCCTCTTCCTGCTTGCGTAGCTGGTCGGACCTGAAAGAACTGCGTACTATGCACACTTCAAAGTTCTGGATGTCATGGTTGTGTGAATTAAAGTGAGCAGCCACAGGTAATCCAGTCGTCTTGAGTCGTATGGACCTCAAATGCTCTGTCACACGATCAGCTAGTCGGCGCTTAGTTTCTCCTATGTAGAGCTGAAGACACTGGGTGCAATGGATAGCATAAATGCAATCATCCGTTGTGCAGGAGAACTTTCCATGGATGGCCCATTGAGACTTGGGACCCCTAATGGTGGTAGTAGCAGTGGTGACTTTGCAGGTGTTGCATCTGGGTCTGCCACAGGGATAGGTACCGCTCTGGGAGAGGTCAGAAGTAGTAGGCAGTCGGGGAGATACCAAGGCTTGTCGCAACGAGTGATCCTTACGATACGCTATGAGAGGCGGCTCCTTGAAGATCCCTGCGGTAGTTGGGTCATCTCGCAAGAGGGAGAAGTTATCATTGATGATCTTGGCAACACGTAGGTTGGTGGGGTGGTACGTGAGGACAAAGGGACAATGTATATATATATATACATTGCACATGTACAGAGAAACTGGGAAAAAGGCCGCGTGTATTAAAGGAAACTAAGCACAAAAAAGTATTCTGCTCTGAAATGTTGAGGATTCCAAGTCGCCATACGATACATAAAGTATGAGCTTCAAATGCTAATTCTATAAATTAAGAGATATTGCGATTTTAGATACTCTCTAAATGAACGTGTACAATGGCTGGCGAGTAGACTAATCGACGCGCTCGCACAAAAATAAGGCCCACGAGGAACCGAAGTGGGAGTTGGGTTCAGCACCAGGGGTCACTTTTATGTTTCCTTTATTTTCTTTATGCTCCTTCACCGTTAACACATAGGTCAGATGAACTGTTTGGAGGCTACTTTATATGTTCCAGCTGTACACTTTAAACGATACAAATATAGCAGTGCGCGTTTTACATCTCGGTGCCTGTGGTGTGTGGATGGATGCATTGTATGTAAATTCTGAGTGTATAGGTCTGTCTCTACAAAGAAAAATGGCCACTCCTGTCTTCTTATTATGACACATCAATCTCAAAACACAATCTGAAATGATCCTTCGATTCAAATAATAGTTACTACTAAAATAGAATGTTGTCTAACTTTGTCTTTGCAATGGATCATTTGATATCATCTGACCTTCCCAACTATTTGCGTTGGTCTATGCCATAAATCTCTGAAGTAAAGAGCGAAGTTTGTCCAACGATAAAACTCTGATGGATGATAGCTGTCACCAATGGTCTTGAACACCGTCTATTAAAGCAGCTGTGGTTAGAACACCAATAAAAGAAAAGGATGGAAGAAGATATAAGAAGCTATTACTGTTCTTTTGCATTTAAAGGTCAGTATGACCACAAAATGCTTTCGAGAATTTTTAGTTCCCCATGTTATTTCTCATCGAGTACTGAATGTGGGCGATGTCTAGAAAATTATAATAATCTATAGTAGGCCTACACAGAGTATTAAGCATCCTTCGGCAATATCCGATTTCTTTCAGCTAATCTCAAATAGAGGAAAAAGACCTTTTATAATATTTTGTGCATTTTTCTTTTTTTTCGTATGATGTATGGGCAAATCTTTGAAATATACATGTATGCACCTTTACTTTTTATCTGTCAGCGAATTTAACATTTTCTAACCCTTTCTATTTCTTACTATTTAAAAAAAATATTGTCAAATTTAATTCAACACTCTCCTTCTTAAAGATGGTCTCGTGACGCCACTGAGGCGAAAAGTGGAGGCATTTAATTACACGGGCCAGCAGCAATTTGCACAACACAATTAACGATGAAAGTATTTAGCATTTGGACAGTTGGTTAGGGACACACGTCTCGACAAGCAAGGACAGCTATTTATGTGATGCTAGAGGTTTTAAAATGTCACATGATACGTTCCATTGCAATACATCACGTGGTCATCGACTTGGTAAAGTTCCTTTTACCTTGGGACGTGGACGCCACATCATTTATTGTGACCAATGCTTCATGAATTCCCTCGATAGATGATTGTACTTGAAAGACAAAATGAGGTATCTCATAGAAAAGCAGTATCAAGGACTAGAGAGAGAGTGTGTGTGTCTGGGTGTGTGTGTGTGTGTTTGTGAGATAGAGAGAGGGAGAGAGAGAGTGCGCTGAGGTAACGAAGAAAAGAAGACGTGTTATATATAACGGAGGGAAGAAGAGGAATAAAATCAATCAGAAAATAAGAATTCAATTAATGAAATGGCAGAATATTCGAATATATAGGTTTCTCAGAAAAATAGACAGAAAATCAAATGTACTAAATACAATTAGAAAGCAATTTTGAAGGGGATACAATATTTTAACCTCCAAAAAGTTGAAATTATCGTTAGCAGCTTCAAAGTGCTGTAATTAGTATCCAAAGATAATCTTATTTTATTTGTCAGGTTCTAAATGAGGAGAATCATCTTACATTTTTACACGATGAGAAACAAAACTAGATAGGGAGAAGGTATAAACAGAAATTAAAGGGAGAATGAAATGTAGAGAGGTAATAACAAGCAATGAAAACGTGAAATAGAATGGGATGATGGGATGCCTGTACTAAAAGATAAACAGGAAGCATAACAAAAGGAAATAGTAAAAATTATGAAATGTACAATATTTCTATGATGTCTTTATGTAGTAGATGTGAAATGAGGAACAGTTAGGGAAATGGAAGAAGGAATAATTATCGTGAAGATATGAAATGAGTAATGAGTGATGCGCTTCGACCGTTTTCTGTGAACTTTAAACACGTCATCTTGGAGGGTGGTAGACATAGATCAAAACTAGCAAGAATGAGTTACGAGAGCAATTTAAATATATGAGATATAATCACTCATATTCCGCCATCATTTGTCCGGTTCGGATGCCTTCATTTAGGAAAGACCTTGCACTTTTATTCCCCTGCCACACTGCAAGACCGATCCGACAGTCGATATAATCTTAGCCATTCGGATAGTATAGTGTTGTTGTTGGGCTTTTTTTCTTGCGTTTCTTATATTTGTTCATTCTTTCTTTTGCCTAATTTTCATCACTATCTCTTCTCCACAAATGTTCTCCACAAATGTTCTCCACAAATGTTCGTCACAAATGTTCGTCACCGTTATGTTTCTTTTTACACCCAGGTGTTAAATGGGTACCCGGTAGGATTCGAAAGTTAGTGTCGTTTGCTTAGCAACCTGACCGTCACTGTACTGCCAATTGCTGGAATGCCCCACCAGGGAGTGGAGAATGTGCATACATTGTGTGCGGGCATGTCAGAATCCAATGACCGGGGTAATAATATATATCTTAGCGCTTTGGGCCACTTTGGGAATGGCGCGTTATAAATGCCAGGTATTATTATTATTATTATTATTATCTCCTGCTCTCATTCTTTTCATACATCTCATTTCAACCGAAACTTGATTGACTTCTTTTATTGTCAATACAAGGAAAAATAATCCCCCCCCCCCTATGATATATCCCTTTTTTGTAAATAGTAATCCGTATGTCCTGCAAAGGATTGCCACGTTCATTTACATTATCGCTATAATGCATTTGCTCTACTTTGATAATGTATTTATCGTATGGTATTTGTTACGTTGTAATCAGTTTGAAAAAGCAAATTTGAAAATTGTTAAAATATGAATTAAAATTGCTGCTTGGTATAGGTCTCGTTGTTGTGACTGGGGTTTCTTATAAATTGAGATCACGGATGGAAGGGTAGCATGGGGAGGGTTGATAAACATATTGCCTGCTATATCTCCTTCATCAAATACTGCATCAATCATTTCCATTGATGACGTATTCCCTGTTCTGTGCGCCATAATGACAGATAGTGTATGTGATTATCTTGTAACATACAAACAAAAAAGAAAAGTGCCTTAAATGCAGCTGAACAACACTGAAACAAAATCCTTTTAACACAAAAAGTGTTACCCTTCACCAGAGTTCCAGGTTGTCAGGTAACCAACACAAATCTAGTCATTTTTACCCCTTTACCTGGTTATTTAAAGCTCATCTTCTCTAATCCAATTACCAAATCCCTGGTGAACAAATGCGATTATACACAGAATAGAATTTATACGGGAATTTTGTAACCAGGCGTTTTATGCGTGTAGTATACATCATGAGAGGATTTTATCTCAAACTTTCAATTATATATTTTTTTTTAATAAGGACGCTTGATTGTCTGTATTCATATGCTGCTTTTCATTCATATTTTCATGGGCATGATGGGAGTGAAAATTGATAGATTAAGAAACAACACTAATAAACGAGGAATACAAGTGGAAAGAAAGTAACATATAACGAGTTAGTGCATGAAAAAGGGAGATAAAATGGGAGAAAGCGAGAGAGAGAGCGAGGGGGAGAGTAAGAGGAATTTATCAAGGAAAGGACTAAAACAGTCCCTATATATAACAGCAACATGAGCACAATATTCGACAGTGCAGACACCTAGATACCACCCGTGGTTTTGAAGGCATCCATGGTCACGTTCGTCCTATAAGAAGTATGTGCATTTCATCCCTACGGAGGCCTAGGCACACCTCCCAATCTTCGTCTTTATGACGACATCCCCTCCCCCTCGCTCCCTCTCTCTCTCTCTCTCTCTCCCTCTCTCTCTCTCTCTCTCTCTTTCCCTTTCTGCTTTTTGTTATCTTCATCCTATCATAGTTGCCGTTTTGCTCTTATTTTTATTGCTGATTTTTGGTTTGATTTCAATCTGTCTGTCTGTGTCTTTATCTGTCCTTCATGCCCTTGTGGCTAAATAACTCTCTCCTAATGTCCGTCTCTCCCTCTCTCTCATCCTCTCTTTTTTTTTTAGATCTTTTTTTTTCTCTCTCCCTCTGTCTCTATGTATAGATAAGTATTTCTGTCGTCATGTATTTCTCCATCAACTTTTTTTTCTATCATTATATTATATAACTTCTATGAATTTTTCTAACTTACTTCACTCTACTCTATCCATCCCCTCCTTCCCTCGTGTTTCGCTGATGCACATGAAAACGTGAGAAATACCTGGTTACCTTGGTAACATGGGATGTGGTATTGGGACCATCTTACCCCGGAGACTGCGAAGGAAATGAAAGCGCTTTGAGGTTTGCAAAGGGGTAATATTTGGCATTCCCAGTCCCAGGTGTACATATTTGTGTAGGCAACTAACGTGACAGCTGACTGAAAATGCGGTCTCTGTTTTTCACGGCTCGCAATCTCCTCCTTTGAGTATTTCCGTTGTTACTATTATCAATGCCTGTCTCCTTTACCAATATTTCATTTTTTCAGTCCTTTACTTTTTTCTTTTTAAAGCCATAAAAGAAAATAAATTCAATTTAAAGGTAATTGTTTTGTTTTGTTTTGTTCTTGGGGGTTTTTTTTAGATGGCTGTGGAAGTTGATAAATTTATAACTTTGGCTTTGAAAATACAAAGAAACTTCCTCTGAAAGTCTTAAGAAATAATGATGAATGATAATTGATAGAAATTCGCGTTTATTTTCAATAAGATTGAATTTATTTTATTTTACCAGGTACAAATACCCCCTACAAATCAAAGATAATCATAGCAATTATTTATAAGGAATTTCGATCAGAGTATTACGTGACGTTCATTCATCGGGGATTCGAAATCTGCTTTCATTTTTTCTTTTATAGCTAATGAGTCATTAGGGAGTTCTTTTTTTTTCATCTTCTTTATTTCATTTAAGGAGGCGATTTTCCTCTTCGCATATTCATGCTGTCTATCAAAATACCAGACGGGTGCAGGGAAAAGGGCGCACGCGTCAACTACAGCGCTGTCACGTGCAAAAAGTAACACCGAGGTTTCCCGCCATTTTACTTTTAGTCATTGCACTTTCCCGGGGTCCTGCCCGACAAAATATGTGACTATAATGACGTCATACGCCACACGTCCCATAATTCTGCGATCTGTTTAAATAGTGATGGATGTGTACTTCAATCTTAGTCTGCTTTCTAAGAATTCTAATTTAAATGTTGCCCGGCTATTTCATCTCTCCTTCATTTTTCACCTTAATACCATTTATATTTTGTAATGTAATTTCACTTTTGTGTCACTACTTTTTTTTCTGCTACTGTCGTTAAAAAGGATTTTTTCCTTACGTTTATGAAACATGTAGTGAATCCAATGTATGGTAGAAAATAAGTTACATCCTCCGCCCACTATCCCAATAAATCAAATCATATGAATTAAATCAGTGTATTGAATCAAAATCTAAAATTTTGGATAATCATCAACATACTAATACAAAGGAAGATTCAACATTATTATTAGGTTACAAATGATCAAAACGAAATATCAATCATTGAAAAATAACAAAGCAACAATAAAACGGCAACAAAAGAAAAGGAAAGTACAATGTTATGATCAAGAAAGGGCAAAATACATGTAGGCCTCCTACTTTATAAGAAACAGCTATTATTATTATTATTGTTGCTATTATTATTATTATTATTATTATTATTCCGCACAACAGGTTCAAGTCCGTATATTTCTCTTGGTGCTTTAACAAAAAAATACAAAGTGTTTCAAGTGCACCTTTATACTGCAAATTATGTCAGTGGGTTTTTCTTATCAGTCTGGCTTTGCCCAGGATAGCTGCCTCCTGCAGGTCGTATATGCGAAGTTGAGGAGAGATCTTTTTGATGCAGGCTTCCATTCCCTTCTTGACCATTCCCTTCTTGACCATTCCCGTGTGTCCAATGATGATTGGAGCAACCTCCGCTTTCACGTTCCACATCCTTTCTCTATCATCTCTATCCTGAGGTCTTGATACTTGAGGCGTTTGTCTCTTTCCTTGACGGCGATGTTAATGTCATGGGGAACAGAAACCTCGATGATATTAACCGTGTTTCTGTCCCTTACGACAATGTCTGGCTTGTTGCAGTTGATAGTTCGATCCGTTAGTATGCCGTTAGTAATTCCAGTACGTGGTGCTGTCGTTGGTCAGGGTAATCGTTAGCGGTTGGTGTTCCCATGGGTGATTGCATGTCGTATACCCATGATCTTTCAGCAATTGCCAGTGAATAAGATTGACAGTATTGTCATGTCTTGTGATATTATACTCCGTCTGAGCAAGAATTGAACATCCTGGCACCAAATGCATGAGTGTTTCTGTCTCTTTTTCACAGAGCCTACATGCGTCATCCATGTCTACCCTGAGCATTGATCTGTCATAGGAAGAGTTCTCACAACCTGGGGGATGTTTCATAAAGCTGTTTGTAAGTTACGCACGACTTTACGCATGACTGGTGATCAGTTCTTGTGCTATATGATTGCGAATCTGATTAGTATAGCACCCAAGAACATGTTCCAGTCGTTCGTAAAGTCATTCGTAACTTTACGAACAGCTTTATGAAACACCCCCCTGGTCCTGTACTGCAAATATGACTCCCTGAGTTTCATATGTGAGACCGACCGACTTTAGGCATTATTATCATCATTATTTTCATTATTATTACTTTTACAAATATGAAAGCCATGGAAATGAAAGATTACAATCAATGGAACTTGCCCAGGATTTTAGGTGCGTTGGCAGCCAATGTATTTATTTTTTTCTCTTCTTTTCTTTATTATTTTTTATTCAAAGAATGCTTGGACGCCCACCGATCTAAAATTATGTTTCAACCCTTGTCTCGAAACGATGCTCAATTTGACATTTTAGCAGCTTCCATCTGCTATCCCATATCTTCGTTTAAAAGAAATATGACTTAAAGTCGTCAACGATATGATGCATTGATATGTAGTAATCCAATAATTTGTCAATAATTTGATAATCTACGAAAGGAGATCGTAGCATGACATTTCAGCCAGGCTTTGCTGAATTTCATAAAAGAATACCAGAAAACTTTGCATTCGTGTGCCATTGTGACGCGCAGGGGGCTGGAAATTAATCACTTCGCGAGTCTCCACTCATCAGGTGACTGAAACTGAAGCTAGTACTCAATTTTCTGCAGGGTTGTCCTGTGATAGGATTTAATGTTGACTAACGCACTGCGTGGGGTCTTGAGTTTCATTCACAGAATCGATATTCAGGTTTTCGTGCTGTTTATAGAAACCTCTCAAGCACACTTTTCATCAGTCTGGTTGTGCACTATACGACGCCTCAATGTCATAATTCACATTTTCGACCGAAATGGATTCGAACACGAAAAAAACACACACTAACAACAAAAAGAAAGAAACCAAGAAACTGTTATTGCGATAGTGCCGACAACTTCTTTTTCTAACGTTTTTTTTTTCCTTCTGTTTTTCTCTCTTTTTACGCGAAATGCTTTTAAAGGAGAATTAACCTCAAACAATAAAGACGATAGTGTTCAAAGGTGTTATTTATTCCTACTTGTTAGACTATATGGCTTCGCGTCAAAATATACGAGATCGATACGAATCAAGATTTTCTGAGCAAAATTTATCATCTGCTAGCAATATGTATCGTCTGCTAGCAATACATGGGGGCTGCCATTTTTTTTATGTGTACAAGAAGATTTTCTTAATCCAAATGCCCAATTGCCTTTTTCAAAATTAAAAACCCATTTGAGATTTAAAATATAGAATAGATATGTCAATTTATTTTTAAACTGAAGATTTCCTTATATATTTCTGTTGAAAATCGATATTCGCTTAATATAAATCTATTTTCTAGATACTGTGACGCAATGGACGGAGCAAATTAATTCAAATTTTATGGATGCTTCTTCCCTGAGCATCTATAGCGGCAAACTATGCATTCACCTGCTTTCGGATAATGGGACTTGAAAAGTCAGAATGCATGCTGCATATATTATGCTCTGCTCTGTTTGGCAAACCCAAGAAAATAGATTTTTGTTAAGCAAAACCAGACAATTTAAAAGTATCATTATAAAGATTTAATTTTTATAAATCATGTAAACACCCACTTTATATTTTTCGTCACATATGGGATTTTAGGTAATGAAGAAAATCAATTTAGGTCTTGGATTCAAAATATCTTCCTGACCGGAACATTTCTCAATGGTTCATGTACAAATCCAAATCAGCAAGAAAATGGCAGCCCCCATGCAAATGAGTAGTAGACGATACCGGGTCTTTATTATACCCTTTTCTGATATCTTATTGGAAAATGATTTAGGCCAATAAGTAGGAATATACTACACCTTTCAATATAAGTAAATTTGTACTCAGGGGTTAATTCTCCTTTAAAGCATTAAATTAACTATCTCTCTGAAATCATGCTTTCGCTATTTTTCTTGGGTATGTAGGAGGCATGTTTTCTTTCATGCACTGATTATTATTGCACTGTGTCTTAGCAAACTGCCTTTAGACTTGACACGTTTTCGTTCATTCGTTGAAACTGCTCACTCCAAAGTGAACCCATTAATTTTATTCATTCACTGCATGGGCTTGTATTCAAGTGGAAGCTAGGTCTGTTTGGCTTTTCACGCACTCTCTTGAATCAAGATTCTATGTGGCTCTTTCAAAAACGTTCAGGTCACAAAAGTGGTCATTCTGGACGCCATTAACTCTTTGAAGACTGATTCTGTGCGAACTTCGGATACAAGATCACTAGAAGAGCATGTATAAAATAGAGATGAAGGGTTAACACTGCCCATATGAACACAGGCGTAGCCAGACATTTTGAACACGGGGTGGGGGATGGGCACAAATGGAGGTGGAAGTAACACAACACTACAGAGGTAATACTTTACACTCATACCCACCCACAACCCCACACGCACATACACCAAAAAGCAGGGGTAGGGGTAGGGTTAAGGTCTTGACCCCTAAATTCCATGACTGTTTTTTTTTTTTCTTTAAGCGGATGACCGGGGGAGGGGGGGGGCATGGCCTTGTGTCCCCTGTTGGCTACGCATATACATAATGATGTGAAGCAGTAGGATGGTGTTAGTTGACTTTAGCGCGTGTGTTGGAATGAGAAATAAGGGACGCGCAGGCAAGTGTTGGAGAGGATATGTGAAGGTGTGAAGAGAATACAAGTAGACGTATAACCGGGCGGATTAATATGGGTAAACACGTTTCACTTTTTAACCGTTTCAGGGAGTGGGACGAGGGTTACATTTTTATTTAGTTTTTAGTTTTTTTTGTATTATGTTAGCAGTCCTTGAAAATAAGACCAAAGACCCATTACACAACGCTAGATTTGGAATACATTTCTTACTGTTAAAACGAAGTTCTTACAGTAACATTGGGCTTCTAAGAGTAGCTAAAAGATAAGTTTTGAAATGTAAATATTTTTTTTATGTCGTGTGGTGTATGTAAATATACGATTTTTTTTTCTTAACAAAATACCGTGTTTGTCCTAATTAAAATCCCCAATTGTTTCAATTTAAAACGGAATATGTTTTCTTCAGGTTCACTTCATAAAACAAAATTACTCAGCAAAATCACAAACCTTGCAGTAACGAGATTATTCAGTTCTAGAATTGTATTAGTCTACCGTAAATAAGATATATTTTGAATATTTAATTGTTATGGGAAAACAATGTTTATTACTGAAACCATAAATTCTTGACGTATCCTTATTAACATAATTAGCGCATCAATGCTTGTTTTGAACTTGGCATATGAGCTGTCTTATACAGCCATGGAAGAAAAAAATATTAGACCAAGAATGGTTATTGAAAGTGTTATATTTGTGGTAAGAAGGAAATAAAATATCATAAAAGCAAGGTATAATTGCTGTAATTTGTTATTCATTCAGTGAAATACAAAGAAAAATCATTTTCATTAGTTTGAATGCATATTACATAACCTTTATTACAGAAGCTTGGTCTAATATTTTTTTCCAGGCCTGTATAACTGCCTATTGGATGTACATGTATCTGTAAGTTATAATGTTCAGTTGTTATTGGTAAGGTTATTTAGCAAAATCATTTCTCTAGATCAAGAAAATACCTTCATCCATGCACAGTTTTTTTTTAAGTTATTGAGTTAGGGATGGGCAAACGAGGCACATGATAACATGTAACGTAGGTTTGCAGACGATCATGATACGACTACCTGATCGATCAACGACGATTCCCTCTGATGGAAAGTGGTAAAAGTATCGGCAATTTCCCGCCTTTTTCAATGTGTGACAAGCATACTTGAGATATCGTGTTTCGTGTTCAAATCTGATTCAAGAAGTCATTCAGAGACGAAGAAGAACTCTTAACCTTCAAACAAGAGGCTAGGTCGCATCAGGTTTTACAGTACTCTACACTCATCGTGACAGAAGGAAGCAACTCACAATACTCAAAATTTTCACATTTATCTTGTTAGATAGACCTTCAAGCGACTTTGTGAAATGTATCCCGTACGACATATTTCCCAATAATTCATCCATAAATGACTAATGTCATAATCAACTCTTTTTGCAGTATTTAAGCCCTTAGGCTAGAAAATGATATTTGCCAATTTTATACATACCTTTCAAACAAAGGTTGTTCTTGACAACCTGAAAGCTTGCCGGAGACTTGCAGGACATAGCAACAAATAATGTCTGCAAACTGGAATCCGTTTATAAAAAGCAGGTTAATGGAATAGCTCGTCACTAGGTGCTCAGAGAATATATGTGCATAAATTTGAGTGCATAAATTTGTATACATTCCAGAAGCGGTCTATTCGATATAAATACGTTAAATAGACCTGTTTTATTTTATGGATGTTCCTTTCCTGGGGACCTAGTAACAATGTATTCCACTAACCTGTATTTATTGAATGAATTACAATACTTGGAATCCTGCTTGCATACATTACATGTTGTTATGTCTGACAAGCCTCTGACAAGCTTTCAAGTTGTCAAGAACAACCTTTGTTTTAAAAGTATGCATAGCATCTGAATATATTTGTAAACAGGTCTATTACACATATATTCCTAAAGAATAAGTGAAATATATCAATACAGAATGGGGGTGGGGAGGGAGATTTCATAGTAACTTTCATTAACAATATTGATAAACCCTTCATGTTCATTGCTGATGTTAGTAATGTTATCGGAAACATTAGTTACGTCCTTTTGTTATAACATAACAGTGTATCACGTGATATCCCCTTACACTCTCATCTCTCAACTCCTCCATCCTTTTTTCATGATTGTCAAGATAGTTGTAGGGTGGTCGATGAGCAGGGAAAGCAAGATGAGGGATGCATTACAGAAAACCGATCCAGGGGCCCATTTATACTACGGGGAGTTTATAACACATGATATCAAGGCCAAAATAGATAGATGGATATTTTATTTATTGACGTTTTTGTGAGGGTTCATAATTTCTGAATATGTGATAGAACCCTACATCATTTTTGTTTAATTATGAACCTTCGGAGTAATGCAACAAAATTAATCTTCAGAATTAGGGAATCTATTTCATTTTCGGAATCATGAACCTTCGGAATTAAGAACCTTACTTAAGACTTACCTTCCGATGAACGGGCACCCACAACTGTTTGATTGCAGGAAAGGGTTTGAATGCAGAATCCATCTAATGCATTTAAAGTTTGGTTTCATTATTTTGTAATCAAAGATACGATTAGGAACATCAAAATCAAAACTATAACAAAATCTTGCAAATATCACAGTCATACTATTTCTAAGAGCCGAAATCACTAATTGTCCTGCTCGGTGACGACAAATAAACACAACAAAAAAGTAACTCCCCCTTTCAAATTGGCGTAACTTCTCAAAATAACTTGGCAAGAGTGTTTTTTTTTTACACTTATTGACTAACTTACCTGTAAAAATGAGATTGATCCATTGAGTCATGCATGAGTGGGCAAACAGAGGCAAAAATGCCACTTTTCAGATATCACAAGGGTTTTTTACGCTGTATTAACAGTGCATTTTAGCATTTCTTGCGCGATTTTTAAGTGCGCTCACTCAGCCATGACTCGATCACAACCTCTTATGTTCACAAAACATGTGAGAATACATTTTGGTAAAAATATCTGGAGTTATTTTTTTTTCAATAAGCTGAATGGATTTTGCAATTTCAAATTCAGGAGGGTTGAATATTTTTTTTTAAATTGTGCTCACCCAACCATAATGATGAGAAAAGTGTCGGGATAGGTGTGAGGGGATCAAGCGATGGATGATAACAACAACAACACATAAATATGCACCAGAAACCGAATTCGCTAAAATCTCGTTTCACAGAATCCCCAAAATGACCCTTGTGACTTTCGAAAAGTGACAATTTTTGCCTTTGTTTGCTCACTCATGCATGACTCAATGGATCAATCTCATTTTCACAGAAAGGTTAGTCAATAAGTGTAGGAACACTCCTGCCACGTTGGATACGTTATTTTGCTCAAAACCATTTCGTTAAAAAGTTACGCACTTTTGATTAAGGGGCGAGGGGTTACTTGTTTTGTTGTGTTTAGATTGTGTCGATTGAATATCTTGGCATTTTAAACATTCTGTAAAACAATGGCCAAAAATAGAAGAAGAGCAGAACGACGTTTACACTTTCATCTTGCATCGAATGCATATCATCTTCAAAGAACATTTTTTCCCTTAACTTTAAAACATATAAATAATTCAAAAAGCTTAGTACACTCGCCCCGGCCTGCCCTCACTTCCTGCGCAAAAAGAGACAAAATTATAGCCTGAAGACAAGTTATTCGATCATGCGCTCTTGGGTAGTTAATAGCTGTAGATGATTTTAATAACACCCTATCTAAGAAAAAGAACACGTGACAAGAACCCCTTAAGGTCTATGACCCGTCACTCGACCACACTAGGTGGTGCAGCCCTCTGGCAACATGCCCTTTTGGGCGTGAGAGGGGGGGGGTCTTTCATCCACGTGCTGATTTGTGCGCATGTACTTCATTTTGTTTACCTTTCAATAACATTTCAGCTCATAGAGGAACAGTCTATAAATGAATAACAGTGACTCTTCAAATTGGCACCAGTTTTATCCCCTCTTACATTTTACATATACAACATTTTCCAAATTACATAAGAATATAAATATATTTATTTAAATATGCAATGAAAATAATGACTTAATAAATTACTACTTTTTCCTATTTAAATATCTGAATATTCGTGCATATATTTTAATTGTTTTAATAATTTACTCGATATTATAGATAAAAAGACAATTTCATATTGTCATCTATAAATGAACCTTTATTTATTTATTTTTAATCAGATAATATAAAAAACATTTTAAAGATTTTTAAGAACTGTAAATTACCTTGTGCGCATACGGACGTGAGAAATAGCCTGAAGCTGTTTATATCGCACACCCCATTACAAGCAATGAAGCACAGTCTAATGCTAGCCATCGTACGTGACGCATACGCCCAATCCTACAAATTGAAAGTCAAATTAAATTAGCAAGATCTGAATGACTTCTGCGCTGCTTGCAGAGTGCTTCGAGAGTATAGGGGACGAGTAAAGAGGAGTGAAGTAAATGCACTACCGCTTTTAATGGCCTGCTTTTCCTAAATGCTTTGCTTCTCTTAAAGTGAATTGGTAACTTTGTAGAGGATTGATAAAATCTGAGCTGCCTGGCCCTACATGCTATCATTGTACGTAATATGGTGTAAAAATGAACTTCAAATTTATTACGTGCTTCACGAAAGTAAACATATGCAAGTGACCGGAAATGCCAGACTCATTTTCTCCCAGTGTTAGACTAAACTACTAAAGCATACTCCGATACGGTTTCGTAAATGGCAGTATTCAGTCATAGATATCGTAATAATAACATTGTATATTTCAAAACCTTTCTATGCCTGGCTATTTATTTATCCTTCTGAACATCATTACACAAGACAGATATCAAAATTCAACAATATAATATCAAACGAAGCCTCCACAAAGTTACCGATTCCCTTTAAGCGCTCTTTCACTCCAATGCATTATATACAGTGGGTTTCCTGAGCGTGCACTTTCCATTATTTTTATCTAACGAGAACGTAATTACATTTGAAAACACTTGATCAATATATCTGAAAAGGGATGCACCAGAGAAGCGCTTTAATGTTTTGAAAAGCAATCGTTATTTCTACTAAAGATACTTCGATTTCATTACGAAAGTAATCTGTAACCAGCGGCTGTTGTTCTTTTTTGATCTTCAGATTTAAATATAATTCTATATTCCATTTGCCCATTTTTCTATGAGTAAATAAGTACATCATTTTTTTTTTAATCAACTACATTGCAGGTACCCTATGTGTTAACATGTAAGTATAAGTACTTGCTCACGAAATACTGGGTGACTTTGGTTTCAAAAATCACTCATTTACATGTAGTGGCGGATCCAGGAATTTGAAAGGGAGTCAGCGGCGAGGGAGCAGAGGGTGTGGGAGGGGTTTATCCCCCCTACCACGGTAAAAATCACAAAACAGACAAATTAAAGGGGGGCCCTTGGCGCCTCTGCCTGGGTCCGCCACTGGATTCTATCAAGATATGATCACTGTGGGAAATCCTCTTTTTGTTGTATTTTGTAATATTTCATCCAAGTGGGAGCACCGTGGTACAGTGGTGAAGGCTCTTGACTCTCATACGGGAGGTCCAGGGTTCAATCCTTGCTCGGTGCTTACATCCTTGGACAAGGTGTTTTACTCACATTGTCCCTCTCCTAATGGATACCCGGCAATGATGGGGTAAAATAATTACAGGAAGCAGGAAGAGCAGTATTTATACTGATGTGGCTATTCTGGGTAAATAAGACCCAAATATTATTAGTATCCAGGTTTCTTACATAATTTTTTTTCTTTTATCGCAGGAAAATAATGAAAATAACTACATTTATAAAATTATTGCACACTGATCTATGCCAAGTGATACGCAAAGGGTCTACAGAGTACAGCTGTCACACTGGCTCCACCAAGATTTCCCTAAGGTTCTAACACCATTTAAGGAACCCCCTCCTTCCACGTGGTCAAGTACTTCACCTGGGTGCAGGGTGGCAATTATAGATTACATGTCTCGCCAAAATACCCTAGTGCAGAGGCTGGGAGTCGAAATGAGAAGTATTTTATTTAGTGTCCGATCGTATATCCACTAGATGAGGACAGAAAAGGAACAATGTTATTGGTTGTAATTTAAGAAGGCACATAGTTTGTCTTATTCAGACTTTCGGAAGGGGGGGGGGGGGGGGACTTGCTTCTCAATAGGTGAATATTAGTCCTTTAAAATCAAATCAAAACTGGAGAGGTTCGAATCGTCCCACACAGCCCCATCATCTTGTGGAATTCAATATTCAATGACGTCATCACTAGGTCTGCTTTTGAGAGAGGATATGAAGACGTGCATTATTCAAAGGACGAGTCAGCTTTGGGATGTCCCTACGGCCCCGTCAAAACAAGTCGCTGATTTCAGCTCATTGCCTACACGCCACACTCCCAAGTTCACTGCCCGTATTAGCCGCTATGTTCACCCTTATCCGACCTTACATCACTTAGAAATAATGCAGGAAATGAGCCTCATAAAAGCTTCAACATTCAAGAAATCAATGTGATTCATGATCCAAATAAAAATATATTTCATTAAAGATTCTCATTTTATGGTATTCTATTACTCATTCTTGTCTCTGTTTAACTACGCCATGAGGCGCACAGGGAAGAATAAGAAATATTTAATGTGTGGAATTGAAAGACGTGACTCAGTCTCGAACCTGGGTCCGCTGAATCAGTTTATAACTTCCACTGGTTGCTGGATTACAGGCGCACGCCACAACGCCCAATTAAATAATATTTAAGAGACTAAACAACCCTTATATCCCCACAAACACCCATACACACACACATACACACACACACACACACACACACACACACGTTTACATGGCTTTACTTCCGAGGACAACTATTGTTCCTCTATTGTTACTCGTCCTCGGACAGTCGACGGAATAAGGCATAAATTCATTGTTCGACGTTCGAGGACTATTGTCCGCCTTCCGAGGACCATTGTTGTCATGATTTTTTTTTTGTTCTCTGTTCGAAAATGTCCTCGGACATAATGCTAAACAAACGCACAATACCTTTTCGCGGTAGACAGTCACAAAATCAAATTCAAAAACAATAAACTGGTAATGTAAGATTATTAAAGCATAGAGTGCTTATCTCTTGAAACAAAGTGTATAACGATGCCCAAACCTTTAATATGGAGCAAATACGAGTAATATTCTTTTAAATTTGTCCTGTTTTGTACAATAACAACTTAGATGTTGATCGACAAATAATCGCCCGCGGACTAATCTGTATTTTCTTCTTTTCTTTATTCCATTTCCTTACACCGCCCTCCTCTAATGTGGATCTATAATAATGCCATCGTAATAGGTAAGTAAACCAAGTTAAGTGCTCTTACAAATTTACTGTCTAGCTGTCCACAGGCTATATAGAGGCCTAGATTATTTTAATAAAACCTTTTTAGCCACTATCTAGAACATCGAGTAGTTAAGTGTGTCAACAAATCTGTAATAATCGATTAAAATACAAACTGATAACACGCTTAAAGAAAAATGGAATTTATTTATTTGTGTTTTATTAAGAAACTTCATTGACATTGACATCAATATTTTGTCTTACAATAAAAAGCAGTATAAACAAAATTAACAATCACATGGAAATGAAATGTGAGGGCATATAGCATAATTAACATGTGATAAATCATATAACATAATCAAATTGGATATCATATTGATGTAAATAATAGAATAGAAATGAAAGAAGTATTGCTATTCGTAAACCCTTTAACAATGTTAACAGGTTAAATTCCAATATCAGTTTAGAAAATTTCCTTTCTTGCCTCCTCGTTTGATGGAAGACGGCCGTTGTGACGTGTCACGTGTTTCATCATATCAAGCGAAACACTTGCAATAAAGTCATCTATTACATGGCTAATGGCTAGATCGCTCAGACTATTTTCCGAGTGAGAAATAATGATAAAAGTGGTGTATATTTCACACACGAAATGAAAATTGGCGCCATATGGCTTGAAGGCAAAATAACAGGAATTTGGCAAGTGACTTCTATAAGTGACATCGTATATCAAATGCTAATTATGAGCTCTTAACGTATAAAAGAGAATATTTCGAGAGCCTTTTAGATAAAGCTGAAAAATGTGTTATTAGTTTTATGTTGATAACTTTTGCGGGGGCAGTTGCAACGTAATGGCAAAGGTTTGTTATATTGAAATATTTGATAACAAAGTGATATTTGTAATTTGATTCTATCCGCTTTATCGACCTGCACTCCGTGATAGAAAATAAGAAATTAGATCGAGTTAGCTAAACTAAAACGAGGAAAGTATTATGAAAGAAGAAATGTCTTTAGTAGTGATAGTAGTAATAGCAACAGCAGCATCAGCATTAGTAGTAATAATAGTAGTAGTAGTAGTAGTAGTAGTAGTAGTAGTAGTAGTAGTAGCGGTGGTGTTGGTGGTGGTAGAAGTAGTAATAGCAGTAGTAGTACTGGTAGTAGTAGTTGTTGTTGTAGTTGTAGTAGTAGTAGTAGTAGTAGTAGTAGTAGTAGAATAAGATGTTGCAGCACAGCAGCAGTAGTAGTACTACTACTAACACTAGCAGGAGTATTTTTCTTAATCCATTTTACTTATCACTTCGGAGGGAAGATTAATAATCATGAACTTGTAGCGCCCCTACCTGCAAAGGACATAATACTTTTACCTAATCCAGCATCGTAAGAGGTATAAGGCGCTTTATAAATCAAAACTATTATTATTATTATTATTATTACTATAATTATTATTATTATCATTATTATTAATTATTATTATTAATTATACGACGGACAACAGTTTATTTAAAGTCCATCATACGTTAAAATTTGACATCGAAACTTTTAAAGGTCCAGCATATAATCACTCCACCATTTTTCCTAGCTTGAAGTTGTTGCTAGCTATGACACAAGATCGCATCATAATTAAAATGACCAAAGGTCAATCCAAAATTATCAGGGGGGTTGAAGACAACAACAGCTCACCATGTCCGCCGTTGTCCAGGGCTCATCAATAGTAATCTGCCAAAAGACGGGTTTGGTGATCCCATCATCCTTTCTGACAAATATCTTTCCAACGGATTTGGGATTGTCCAACTGCTTAAAGGAGAATCAACCTCAAACAATAAAGACGATAGTGTTCAAAGGTGTTATTTATTCCTACCTGTTAGACTATATGGCTTCGCGTCAAAATATACGAGATCGATACGAATCAAGATTTTCTGAGCAAAATTTATCATCTGCTAGCAATATGTATCGTCTGCTAGCAATACATGGGGGCTGCCATTTTTGTTATGTGTACAGGAAGATGTTCTTAATCCAAATGCCCAATTGTCTTTTTCAAAAATTAAAAACCCATTTGAGATTAAAAATATAGAATAAATATGTCAGTTTATTTTTAAACTGAAGATTTCCTTATATATTTCTGTTGAAAATTCATATTCGCTTAATATAAATCTATATTCTCGATACTGGACGTATGGGACGGAGCAAATTAATTCTTCCCTGAGCATCTTCCCTGAGCATCTATAGCGGCAAACTATGCATTCACCTGCTTTCGGATAATGGGACTTGAAAAGTCAGAATGCATGCTGCATATATTATGTTCTGCTCTGTTTGGCAAACCCAAGAAAATAGATTTTTGTTAAGCAAAACCAGACAATTTAAAAGTATCATTATAAAGATTTAATTTTTATAATACATGTAAACACCCACTTTATATTTTTCGTCACATATGGGATTTTAGGTAATGAAGAAAATCGATTTAGGTCTTGGATTAAAAATATCTTCCTGACTGGAACATTTCTCAATGGTTCATGTACAACTCCAAATCAGCAAGAAAATGGCAGCCCCCATGTAAATGAGTAGGAGACGATACCGGGTGTAGGAATATCTTTATTTATACCCTTTTCTGATATCTTATTAGAAAATGATTTAGGCCAAAAAGTATGAATATATTACACCTTCCAATATACGTAAATTTGTAATCAGGGGTTAATTCTACTTTAACTTACTATCCCTGTATAGCATAGGGGGAAATGGGGAGCATAATTTTTCTCCATGTGAATTCGGCTATGCCATGGCAATGACTGTGTTTTCATAGAACATAATTTTGGCAAATCATGACCCAACATTCTTCCATCACCTCTGCTAAGGCATAAATAACTACCTATCTCACCCTCATGGGTGTGATATATTAATATATAACATTTTACTCGAGTTTCAGCCTACAGCATGATCGGTGCCGACTCGCTTTACGCTAGGGCATTATGGGTAGAGTTAGCCAGTTAATATGTCGCTCCCCATGCGAACGTTTTTTCTTCTCGAGGTGGTTTTGATAGATCGGTTCACAGTTGTATTCATAATATATGCATACCTATTCTCATTCTTGGCGACACGAATGCTTGCCCGAGGATCTCTCATTATCTCAACATGTTGATGCGAGAATGGCGCAGTCTTATTAATACAATACTGTGACTATTCACATTCGAATACAAAGTTTAATCACAAGGAAACAAAAAATCCTCTGAGTTATGAATTGCATCAGGTTTCTTTAATATTGAGTTCAAACAAATAATTTGACCCTACAACGCTAGGAAGTCTTGCTAATTGCAGATATATCTCTTTATACAATACTGTTATTTCAATATAATAGTACATTTCTTGAAGATCGTTTCTACTTGTCGCCATACTCACTACACAAGATCAGATATACCGCACATAAAACTGTAAAATGCATGCACGGGCCAGTTAATCTCTTCCCTTATAAATAACTTCTCTTTCATAACTTTCGACAATAAAAAACTGCGCAATCAACCACTGCTCTACAACAAAAAACATCAAGGAAACCAAACCAATAGCAATGCGTGTTACCAATCATGCCTACAGCTTTTAACGTCTCACGCAATGTCGTCCCAATTCTTCTGTTATTTAACACCTATGTGGAGGCCCAGAAGGAATTTAGAGCTCATTAAGTGTATGTGACAGCTACATGATTTCCCTATCTCAACTGCTATCAATATTCGTCATTATGGTGATATTATTGTTCCTACAGCCGACTTTCCCATCATGTAGGAGCGACTATTTAAAGGGGCGCAGATTGCGTGGTCCAATATTATATCCTTTGAGCACTGTTCGACTCTATCATGCATGTACGTGTGCCTCCTAAAATAAGACGTCGAGACGATAACAATGACATTCACACAGTGTATACTAGGATAGACAGTCAGATTGGACGACCGAAGCACTCAGTCGTTTTCATCGTTATTTTTCTAATATTGAAAGAATGTTTTAACTCTTGCCGAGCGGGAGTGGAAATATTTTCGACAATTTTCTATCTCATTTTTAATTGCACATCACTCCATCATAATATCGTATTTTTGTAATCTATGAAGAGAAGTATCATGGACATTTGGTTTTAATAAAATCAAAATTGAAAATGAAATGTAGAGGCGCGATTGCTCAGTTGTAGAGCAGTGATCTCGTAACTGGGAAGATCAGGGTTCGAAACCAAGTGGATGCTTTAGTGCCCTTTGATATTTAAAGGCGTTAATCATCATTACCAAGTCCTTCAGAGAGAACTTGGTTGCTTACTTACAAGCAGAGGCCTACAAGCTTTCTTAGCAGTCAAGTAAAATAAACCATCAAATTCACAACTTATTTTGATGACCATATCATCATAATGAGGTGTTAGAATTTAATGAAATACGTCCCTTTGAGAGAAAAACACTACCGGGTCACTTTAAAGAAAGGTTCGAAGTAGACAAGAATGATTTGAATTGTAGATGGGCTTGACACACATATGTCACAGACATTGATGCTTACTGCTGATGATAGAGGTTTCCATCAACCTCTTTCTGAAAGGTGACTGTCATTATCAAAGATTGATTCTTTAGAAGTCGACCTAATATATTGCCGCACTCTAAGTAGAAAGAGGTTCTGAAAATAATGTTCACAATAGCGGCTCCTTTTGAAGGTGTTCTTTTGCATGTTAGAGGTGCTTCCCAAGTTACAAGTATGGTCCCAAATGGTGCTTATCGGCTGAAGAATAACGCTGCTTCAAAATGTGTTTACTAGCGGTCCTTAATTGGAGATGCTAGTCTGAGATGTGCTGGTGTGTTGGATTAAACCCTTTCAAGTTATTAGATTAAACATTAATAATTCTCTTCTTCCACGAGGTCTATTGTTATGGTCGGTCACAGGTGATCGTGCGTGTTTTCGCACGTGCGTGTCTTCAGCTGCGATCGGCTGTGGGCCAACTCCTGCGATTCGTACGTCCTTCTTTTGTCATGGTCACAACCAGTCTTGCACCTCTCTGCACCTCCTCTTGGGCATCTTGCACCCTCCTCATTAACATACTCCCTCTTACCGGCAAGAACTCTTGAGGCGAACGTACAGCCCGTATAGGTACGTGCAACCGACGCGCGACATGTCACGGCTCCGTATGGAGGCATGGGCTTTGTGAGACCTCCGCGATGGTCGCAAGAAGCACGTTCAGGAAGTACGATGGCTACGCGTGTCACGTGTGTTCATCAGAACATTATACGTGCTTGGAAAACTCGTGCAGACCCGTGCGTGCGACGCAAGGATTTTCTGCGAAATCCGTCGCAGGCCACACGCATGGAGGTGGTGCACGACCGGCTGTTACCAACCCTTAATTGTCCGATACCTTGTTTGAATCATGAATGGCCTTTTCTTGTATGCCTAAAAATCTTATGAGGGTAACGTTTTGTCTCTCGGGGGGGGGGGGGGGGGGGGGGGGGGGAGGGTGTATTTTCTAACGTAATCGGAAATCATATATTTAGGCTTTCATGCTCATGAAAATGACGCGATTTTTTCATTATAAATTAAGTTGGTACTAAAATGTAATGTAATGATAACTTCTGGGTTTTTCTTAAATCCCGCAGTGCAATATTTGATGGCAATGTTCCCCGTTGGATCTGATTAAGTAAATATGCACTAGATAAGATCTCACCAATCTTGTCTCAAAAGATGCTTATTAGACTGAAAAAGTCATAAGGTGTCAAATGTAGTCGATCAAGAGACGAGATGGTCTGAAACACTATTGGACGGAGGGTATTTGCATATAGGAATCTATGAATCAGGGCACCATAAATGAAAAAACAACACTTTTCCACCATGACTTGAATTTAGAAATGAAAACTTATTTTGTACATGGTGAGAAATATGTCTTGTAAAGAGACAAAGTGGCCTCGACTTTACAGTATTTGAGAAAAGTAAACGTAGAATCGATAGCCCGTATTCATTATCAGCAGCAGGATTTCCCCCATGCCTTTTGTACACACTGTCCCGCACTGAACGATGACGGCTCTATATTCATTTTGCTCTATACGCCGTTTTCGAAGTATAAACCTGTGCTCGGTTTTCCGAAGTTGGACCCGACTCTAAACAGACCGATATTTGACCATTGGTGGCAATGTAATGTGCTGTCTGTTGTCGGTCCGGCGTTGGTCTTCATGGTGTGACTGTCATAGTACAGTTCTCTTGCTATATTTGCTTTACTGTTTTTATGTCTGAACTCTCAAATTATCGTACTTATTCAAACTGCTGGCGAAGAAATCTAACACTCAGCCCTAATCACCGACAGATAAAGAAAGCACAACGTCATTAAGGGTGATGGATCTGTCTCAGCACACGTTTTATAAAGCTAATAAGACGTTGCTGTGAGCTGGAATAACAATTAGCCTACTTTCCCTACCTGTCTCCCTCTGTCTCCATCTCTCACTCTCTCTCTCTCTGTCTCTCTCTCTCTCTCTGTCTCTTTGTCTTTCTGTCTCATTCGTCCTTCCCCTACCTTTTCTTATCGATCCTCTTTCTCTTTTTTATCAACACATCTTCCTCTCTTTTTCCCCTCTATTCCTCTCTCTCTCTCTCTCGCTCTCTATTAGTCTCTCCCCTCTGTATTTCACCTTTTTTCTCTTATATTCTCTCTATTTCTCTTTTCCTATGTCTATTTTTCATCCCCATCTCTCTGTTTATTCTCCTCTCTCTCTCTCTCTCCCTTCTCATCATCGATTCGTCTCTCGCTCTCTCTCTCTCTCTCCCTCTCTCTCTATCACTCTCTCGTCCCTCAATTAAAAGAAGAAGGAATGGTATTTATATTCTCAGTTTGCTAATGGTGAAGCGTGTGACAAGATACACCTGTATGACTTTTGCAGACACGACGAGACTTCCAAAGCTATTACCATAGCCCACTTTCAAGGCGACATGTGCTATTTCTCCTACTAAATTATTCAACTGAGGGAATACATGATAAGTTAATTTGTCTCCTTCATCCCAAATACCTGAAAATGAACCCTTCATGTATTTAAATCTTAAATTTGCATTTAAAGAGCCGAGGCCTGACAGATGTTACAATCTAATATTTATGGATCCGACACTAATGTTTTTCTTTAATTACCCAATATGCCTATTGGTTAAAAGGGCACATGCATGTTTGTTCGGTAAAATATTGCCCAATGTTGAGTAAATCTTACGAAATTTCGAGTACATCTTACGAAATAATGTGTAAAACGTCACCGAACAAGCATGCATGTTTTCATTTTACCTCATATAAGGTAATATTTTACCCAATTGTTTTTAAAGTCAACAGTATACTGTAAGGGTTGAATCTAATAAGTTACAAATGTAAATATTTATTTTATTTATTTATTAACTTTGAGTTATCGAGATCTTTCGAGGTGGGGCGGATGGACAGATGAAGCTGACTCCGCCTTGAAGAAAGACTACGATTTTGTCGGGGGAAGAATCTCTAAGTCTATATACCTTCGTACCTTTGATTATAGAAAAGCTATCCAGGTGACAACTGTCTCGTGCTTGATCTTCAGGGAAGCGTTTCATCAAGTGTCTTGTCACTGATTTTTACTAACAAATTTGCTCTCAGCCAATCAGATGCAAGGATTTCAGTAGCTTATAACAGTTGTCGGTAAAAAAATCACTGACAAAACGCTTGATGAAACGCTCCCCATGTAATTTGGAGTACAAATACCAAACCATGAAGTGAAGACAACACAACTATTACATGCAAAAACTAGGTCAATGAATTTTCCAATATGCGAATTGTCGAAGCTGTTTCTGAAATGAATGCTAAAACAATTTTCTGCACCCAACCTAATTGTCAAAATAGGTTAGAGGTAATGAGGATTTTCGGCAGGAAATATTTCTGGAAAGGAAATTCGTCTTAACCCAAGCATTGTATAAATTTGAATCAGTCTGTAGCTTATGCCTCGATGTACATTAACAGCCCCAAAACATATTACAGGTACTTTTTTCCTCGTATTTTCTTTTAATAATAAAAATAGAAGCAAGAATTCGATGATATAAAAGAGAGAAAGAGCGTATCAAGTCATTCAGAGTTTTACCTCATTACTCTAATAAAAAGAAAACACGTTGTAGTCATGAAAACATGCATTTAACAATGACATTATCATTTCCACTGGAATTTATTATTTTCGGTTTTGTACTCCCATTCCTTCAGCGGTAATACTTTAAATTCACAACTTGGTTCTTATTTTAAGCATGAAAATAATTATGGTACAAGACTGCAGTCCTGAGACTGATAATGTCATGTTTACAATATATAAAACAATGGATGAAATAAATATGCATAAAATTTTAACATCAAAATCGTGAATACAAAGTAAATAATCCTATCAAATAGATTATTTTAATCATGTATTGGATTTATGAAAGTATTAACCTATAGATTACGGGAACCGGGTGGCCCCTGTATTACGTCTATATGAGAGTTAAAGAATTCAGTAGTCAACGGGTTATATGAGATAGAAAGGGATCAAACAAAAACATATCATTACATAATCGGTCTAATACACATGATCAATGTGATTGTCTGAGAATTAAAGGTGTAGAACACCCAAGCACAGAGCCAGCGAGGAAAAAAGGGGGATTTTTTTTTCTTTAACATGTCTACCCCCAGGTTTCTATCTCAAATATCACATCTGATGTGACACACTCGCCCAAGCATGTCATTGATACTCGCTGGGTCGAATCGTCAAGGGGCCGACACTGCTTGAGGGGGATGTGTGGAATTACGAAAAAGTCCAAAATAAGAATAATCCCATACATCTTAGCGGAAGCAGTGCTTCCTGTAAATTCTATCTTTCTCTCTCTCTCTCTCTCTCTCTCTGTTACTGATGTTGCAACATTAATCAGGGGGGGCTCCAATGCTAAAAACAAATCCCTGACAAGCAAAGAAAAATAACGGTTATCAAGCAAAAAAGTGGAGGTTGAATTGAAAAAAAAAATCGATGGCAAGCAAAAAGGAGATGTCCAGAGCCCCGTGACCAATTCCCGCTGTATCAGCCCTTGATTATGATGCGCCTGTTCGTAATTACTATTTGGGCATGTGCAGATAAAGTTGATTTGTACCGAATATAATATTGACCTTTATACGCGTTCATAGTGTGCGTACCCTATGTACGTACCACGATGCGCATACCACTGAGCCTATGATTTTACTTGTTGAACAAGTAGCGCGTCCACTAAAGCAAATGCGCGTGCGTGTACACATTGGGATCATTTCAGGGTCATTTTTACCATGTATTAATTGCGAATAAGCCATTTCGTTATTACAATTTGTGCATGCCCAGATGAAGGTCATTTGTACCTAGTACAATAATTGACCTCTATACGCTGTCATTTTGTGCTCACCATGATGCGCTCACAAGTATAATTTTACATGTTAAACAAGTAGCGCGTCCACCAAAACAGATGCGTGTGAGAACACAAATTTGGGTCATTTTAGGGTCATTTTAGGGTCATTTGTACTATTCATTAATTACGAATGGCCTATTAGAAATGGTACGAATGAACCTGAAAATACCCCGAATTGTACGAGCACGCTCATTATTTTGGTGGACGCGCTTTACCGCAGTATATTTGTTTAACGCGTAATCATACTGGTGCGCGCATACTGGTGCGCGCATCGTGGAGCGTACAAAAATGACAGGGTATCAAGTAGCCTCTTGTCAAGGCCCTGGCGCTGTTGAAATCCTTGGCGATATGGAGGCAATGGAGGCAAACCGAGGCGCTTGCGCCGAGGGCCTCTTGACACCCGACCTGAATTATATATTCATGAGGCACGATTTCCTACTGAATTATGCATGAAACGTGAATAGTTAGATAACCGCGGCGATCGCCCAGCAAATTGGCCAATGAAATCTCAAGGATTTCTTACTTCAGTTCTGGACTAGTCTATTACTTTTTTTTGGGGGGGGGGGGGATTACGTAAATCTCTTGCTCAAAATACATTCACAGACAAGCACATTATGAAGAATTCGATCTCTAGCTTACAAACCATGGTAATTTGAAATAAGATAATAATGTACATATTTCTCAAGAGATCATCATATATTTACAAATAATGAAGAATGGGCAATAAAAGTCACCGTTCAACAATAGATGCATCTCCATCAATTCTGATGTAACCAAGGAGTTACCAGCAACTTCACTGCCCGGCAAGGCCCCGGGCCGGGGGATCCGCCTGGCCTAGGCCCTAGCATAGCTCGCGAATTCACTCTCCATCCCTGGCCCACGGAGGTAATCAGCACAGAGTCACTACAACCGACCTTTATTTGCACATGCGCGAAATTTAATTACGAACTGGCCTGTTGGTTTATCATTCGGAATTTATAATGTTTCACTAAAACACTTATCCACGTTTATCCTTGAGTAGAACTGTCACTGTGCAAAGCATTAGACAACTTATTACCAATTAGCATTCGTAGAATTATCGATCTTTAATAGAATAACACTGTCTTCATAGGCTGAAGCCTAATCTTCATTAATGCCAATTGCATACAAAGACAATGCCAATTTGAGCTGATAGAAGACATGGTATGAAAAGTGATTTTAAAAGGAACAATGAAACCTCTTGTAGTTGAATTACTGCCGCATACAACATTACTTTTATGGGTTTGATTAGCAAATGCAATAGCTCAATCGAACAAGCATTTCTTGGACAGCAGGATATGATAAAACAAATTTCTAGATAGATACAAGATCCGTTGTTCAAATCTATACCTTGACATTCAGAGGTTCACAGGGGATCATCGTAATCCAGATATAATCCCACAGATCTAGAAATCCGAAAATGGAAACGATTCAATCGAGTCATCCCCTCTCATGAATCATTCATACCGTCATCCCTAGTCGAGGAAAAGGATTCGGGCTCAATTCCCAAACCATGCCAACCGAGACCAAAAACATCCGGTTGGTGCAGAATTTTTAAGGATATTGACTTAGCTTTTTACCTGCAACCTCTTGCTAAAGGCTAATGTACATCATTGTATTTGATTACTAAACTGTTTCTTATCAGATTTTTGTGAAGGTGGGTCAGGCATAAGTTCCTTTCATCATTAAGATATCTTAATTATTCTTTCATACCTATAAAATCCCCAAAGAAATCATCCCCAAAGGAAAAATAATTAATTTGCATTATTACCGCAATGATCAACGTGGGCCTCGTTTCATAAAACTTACTATCAATAACAAGTTGCAATATCATAAGCTACTGAAATATTTGCTTCTGATTATCTGAGAGCAAATTTTTCATAGAAATTTGGCAGTTGTTACTGATAATAACTCTTTTAAACAGGGCCCAAACTTGTACTTTTAAGCCTGATAAAAGTTTGTAAGTTTCAAGTGACAAGCTGAACTGAATTTATGATTTTGATTGTAACCTTGTAAATGCTGTATTAGAATACTGTTCAAATTTCAAAATCAATTAAGGTATCCATATATCTAATAAATACGGACTCATTCCTTATTTTAATAAAAGTGCAGTGTGCGTGCGTGTGTTTGCGATGTGTGTGAATGGGGCTGCGGGGGTGCGTTTGTTTAGCATTATGTCCGAGGACATTTTCGGACAGAGAACAAAAAAAAAATCATGACAACAATGGTCCTCGGAAGGCGGACAATAGTCCTCGAACGTCGAACAATGAATTTATGCCTTATTCCGTCGACTGTCCGAGGACGAGTAACAATAGAGGAACAATAGTTGTCCTCGGAAGTAAAGCCATGTAAACGTGGGTGGGTGTGTGGGTGTGTGTGTGTGTGTGTGTGGGTGGGTGGGTGTATGTAGGCCTTATGTAAGAGAAAAAAAGAGACATAGAGAGGGGGAAAAATGAGGTACTACTACTGTAGTCTGTGCTTGGGCGGGTGAGTGTGTGGAGTGGGTGTATAATACAGAGAGAGGGAGAGAGAGGCGGGTGGGTGGAGAGGGAGAGGGGAAGGCAGAACTACTTTTAAAAAAAAAATTTAATCGTGAAAATTTATCTTTGTCTTCTAAAACTATGAAAAAAATGTCTGTTTTGTCACTTGTTTGAAATAACTAATCCCCCACGCAAAAAAAAAGAAATATTGTACTCCTCAGTTATATTTTGCCATTGTATTGTTATATATACAATGTACAACTCTATCGCCACGATGTTGCAGTCCTCTTCCATTCTTTACTCCTCTCCTTTTCTCTCCTCTAATTTTCTTTCCATCTTTTTGTCTGTCTTCTTTTCTTTCTACTGTATTCTTCTATTCAGAACACGATAAAAACTACTTTCTAAATATCAACTTAAGGTAATGTCAATAGCCCTGTCTATCACCATAAGAAATGTGGGAACATTACAATGGCGTATTATAAAACGGGTTCAAGAATGTAGCCATCCTGATTGGTCAAATAACACCATGGGACCGTGCAAAAAAAGTGATAACAAACGGCAAAAAGGCTCTAAAGCACGGCTGAGCTGCGCGTACGCGTACCGCTGGCGCGTGCAAACTTAAACGCAATGGCCCGTATTCTGAACTCCGGTTTAACTCCGGTTTAACTACGGGCAGCCAACTGTGACACAAATCTTTAACAGTAGACATTCAATTTATCAGCATTTTGGTACTCAAACTGTTAAAAACTGTCTGGGAAGGATAAGCACAATAGTTTTCTTGACCATTAAAGCATGAGTCTAGAACCCAGTAAACATAAGGAACATACATTGTAAACAAAGTTTCGGCATTTTTTCCTACCCATAGTTAAACCGCAGATTTAGACCATGGTTTAAGTTAAACCAGAGTTCAGAATACGGGCCAATGGAATCGCGTAGTTTAATTGTCATTTTAGCTCAGGGATTACATGCGCATTACACGCGCATGACTTTTGTTGGCTGCGCTTCTGTAATGTCATCCAGGAAAGCAAATGGCAGCCCCCATGACTGTGAGACTCTTGGCGTTTCTATGGGTTCGCAACCATTTTTATAGACTTCATAATCATATTGCCGACCCGTTTTATAAAACTATTAATACATGGTTGTGAGTTCGTGCATTAGTGCGATCTGGGAACACGCAGGTATTTATCGTGGTGTACTATACGTACGAGGCGCAAGCCGAGTGCGTATAGTACACCACGATAAAAACCTTTGTGTTGCCAGATCGCTCCAACGCACTCCCAACCATGTATTAATAGTATAATATTATACGTGATCCGAACAAGGTTTCTATTGGGAGTACAATAGACCTTTGAAATCAACCTTGAGTTGCTTTTTCAAAAGTAGTTTTTTATCGTGTTTCAGGCATACTCGTCACAAGCGCATGTTTACTGGTATTAGCACACTCTTCCGTGTATTGCAAGTGCGTTAATATTATTGCTGTCACTTTAGACAAATTGTACTATTTGAACATAATATTCAATCTTGACAAAATCGATAGAAGAAAATAAATGTTGATGTGAATGAATGAGTTTCAAATTCTATTACACAGACAGATGTGCAAGGATTTGGCTGGATGAGCTAATTTAATATGATACCATAATTATTGTAATATGAGAAAAATAGTACAACGTACAGGGCAACAAAATGTAAGATATTGAATTATTAACAATTTTATTTTCCTAAAGTAAAAGAAACAAAAACAAAAACAGTGATCTAGGGTTGTTTTTTTAAGGAATTGCTAAAAAAATATTGGTGTTGGCAAAGATTTTCATTTGTGGAAAGCAACAAATTTGCATCTTATTCTACGTTTACTGACTCATTCACCGAGTAGATGTTTGGAAAATGAATATGCATTCTTTCAACAAAAAATACACAAATAGTAACAGATATATGCTTACATCAAAGAATTGGAATGGTTTTCCCTTTTTTGTTGGTACTTTTATCCATTAAAAAAAAGAAAAATTATGTTAGACTGATGGTTTTCCACACATTATACAACATGCGAACATAAACAAGTCTTTCACGCACCAGTCTACATATAGTGTTTCGTTTTCATTTTAAAGCTTAAAAATGCAAAGGTTTGGAATTATCTGTGTGGAAAAAAATAAACCTCGCCAATCGAATCATATATATGCAATATTTAAATTTATCCCTATTAAGAAGGAGACATCTAAATAGCACTTAAAGCAAAACAAAACAAAACAGAAATAAACAACGTCCTGTTTAAGATGAAACTATTGTAAAACATGCTCTCTTTAAAGTTGTAGAAGGAAGAAAAGACATGACATGATATTGAATAAGTGATCAAAACAAATAAGAAAGCCTTAAAATTGTTGGAATATAATGTTACCGGCAACTCTGGGTATAAAGATCTGATAATTCTCATTTCAGTTATTCAAGGCATTATAAATCCACCAGAAATATAAGAAAGAATAAACTATTGTAACAAAATTAGCACTGCTCACTGCAAATTACAATATAATCAAACAAAAGAAGGTCACGTGGTTAAACAATGAAGTTTTATCTGAGTGTATGCAATATGAAATCATCTATAAGCTATCATAAAATGCGTTTCTGATGCAACGGAGTGAACGGTTACTTATCGAATTGTAGATCGTATCGCGCAATATATACAACTTCATACAAAAACGGTGTTTTCTCAACCAGCACCCTCTCTCCTTTTTTTTCTCCCGATTCCAAACTATAAGTACTCTGAAATGAAATGAATTAAAGAGAGTCTTCCAAGACCCCTTGCTGGAAACCTTGGGATGTGGCTAATGTCCATGAATACAAACTTTCGTAGAGTAGTTTATAAGTATAACCGACACGTTCTTTCTCAGACAGTTTGTATTCATTAAAAAAAAAATATATGTTAGAGTGATACTTCATAAATATATTTTTTTCTGAGAAAGAACGTGTCGGTTATAGACTACTCCGCCTCTCTGCGTAATCCCACCTCCCCCGCCCCCCCCCCCCCAACCTCCCCCTCTCTCCCCTGTCCACATGTATTTCTATCTCTCTATTTCCAGCTTTTCCCCCTTCTCCAGCTTCTCAGTAGTACGGAGCAGCTGCTCCAGTTGTAGCAGTGATGATCGTACTGACCACAGATATTGCGATTATAACACCGCCAAAGATTAATCCCACGGTGGACCAACGTTTCGCTTCAGCAGAAGAAAGGGCAGCGCCGTTGAAGTCCCCCATAGCGAAACGTCTCTTCACCTATGGAGAAAGAGAGAGAAAGTCGATATACAGTCCATTTCTTTTTAAATCAAAATATAGCTTTTGCATGAATATACTCATTACCAGATGCTACAGTACTCTGAAACATCAAACATTTTATTTCACAAGTCTATTTATACAACAAATACATTTTTTAACAATGACATTCTGATACAACACAGGAACCCCCAAAATACCAAAATAATCGTTATTGTCATAGCGAGTTTCCCTTTATATAATGTTACATCCTTCCAATCGATTTTTGTAAGCCAACAACCGTTGACAATTAACTACAGGAACAAGTTGTCTTTTAACCCCCCCCCCCCCCAAAAAAAAAAAAAAAAAAAAAAAAAAGTTACCCTCTTTTACCAACTACATATTCGGCAGCTTGGGCTGGCACTCTTTAAGAATGACCAAGCGTCTATGTTGTGAAGAGCATCCTAAGGTCACTCAGTCGTACACAGACTTCTGACCAAAAAAAATTTTTAAAATAGTGCAAGTCCATATTTTATCAATATATTGAATGATTATCATTCTAACAATTCGTAAGCATTCATTTGAAATGAGCTTATATTTTGCAGTGACTTTATTAACCGGACGTCAGGCAACCATGATGATATAATTTTACAGGTGCTTAACCCTAAGTTTAATATTCGTTTTGTATTTGAATGGAATTTCAGTATATTGATTCTTTATATTTATGTATGAATTCGTTTTTCTTTTTATGTCGATTTATATCTTTTTTGTAACCTTTTATACATGTATATCTGTGCAATTCGACCTTTGGTTGCAAGTCAGATTCCAATAAAGACTTTTTTTAATCAATCAATCAATCAATCAACAAAACCCCTGACTACTCCTCCAAAACAAATCTTACATTTTCGCCTTCAAAACATTGGGGAACTTCATATTTGTCTGATGATGTCAGCTATAGAATATTCATATTATCCACATTCCCCCATCCCCCTTTTCTTTCACATAAACACTTTCATCATCTTATCCCAGGCACCTTAAATCCCCAAGAAATTAACACCGATATAATGTTTGAGGGTTTATCTAAGTTTGTTATTATCCGGTTATGTCCTGTAGAGAAGCTGTTCAGCATTTGTAACTACTTGGTTTGTTAGTTCGGATGGTAGTTTTCTGGATATCATCATACCTCACTTGATTTGATGAGAGCAACAATTCCAAACGGCAGACAGCAACAGAGAGTGACGAAGAGAGCCAAACCAAAGTAATCATTTGGCATAGTCTGGTTGGTCACGTGTACTATGTTCTGTTGCACTGGTACCTATAGTTGGATGAAGAATAACATACACACAATAATTATAGGATAAGCCTATAGGCAGGGAAGTGAACCCTCCCTGCCTATAGAATACAAATATATACTGCCATGAGAGCTAGGGTCTGGTTGGAACTATGGTCCCCGAGCTGACGTGAACCACGACTATTTTCATGAGGGGCGCAGCCCCGAAGGAAAATAGTCGTATTCACGTCACCGAGGATACCGTAGTTTAACCATGCAGGGACTCGATTATAGGCAGCAGCGTTGTATATAGTGCCTGCAGCTCGGCCTTGGCTTTAAGGCGCCTTTTCAATACCTTGGCCTTGGCCTGGATGGTTCCAAGCCTTGATAATCTTTAAAAAAAATTCAGGGTACTTTCAAGTCATATGGAAATTTTTTGGAAGTTAACTGTTTTGTAATACTTTGGTTATTTTGTGCAGTAACACTATATCATGTAGCTAATACTAGGTGTCACAAAAAAAATTCCCACTTTTGATCCTTAATAGTTCGAAAACCATATATCAGATAACACTGTCATTGATATGACTAATAGCTGAATAGTGTACAATTTAGTTGGAGGTGATTTGAATATGGAAGCATAAATAAGATTTTGGTCATATTTAAACCTTTGTACAAAATGTGAACTTTACACAGGAACCAATGATGTGTATGTGAGTGTGTGCTTACAATGACCCTGAACAATGGAATGAATACCACCTATTCAGAGCTCTGCTGACCAGGCTTCTGGTCTCTTGCTCCAAGGCACATGAATGCTTTATTAATGATTCATGATGGATTGCCCTGGGCACTGCTAGTCTGAATTCATGGTAAAGGGTTAAATGCATGCACATGAAAAAGTAAGCACATGTTTCCATGTGCTTGCAACATCATCATCATCACTATCATCATCATCACCATCAATATCATCATCGTCGTCGTTATCATCATTATCATCATCATCATCATTATCATCATCATCATCATCATCCCTGTCACTATCATCATTATTAGCAGCAGCAGCATTATCATCACCATCATAATCATCATCCTCATCATCATTGTTATCATTATTACCATAGTCATGATTACGATGATGATAACGATTATCATTGTCATCATTATCATCATTATCATCACTATCATTGTCATCATCATTATCATCATCACTATCATCATCACTATCATCTTCGTCATCATCATCATCATCATCATCAAGGACAACATCAATATTCCTATCCTTTGAATGACTTAACACTATGAACACAATGACAAAGAGAGCGGACAAAATATACAGCTCCTAATTGTACCCTCCAAAATTGCTCTGCTAGACAAAAGAACACCCCTTCAGTACTATTATGTGAAATAAGTAGAACAGGTGAATATGCATATGACACCTGTTCTACATACTTTTACATAATAGCAACGAAGGGATGTTCTTTTGTCTACCAGGGCAATTGTGGAAGGTACAATGAGGAGCTGTATATTTTGTCCACTTCTTTGTTTGCCATGTTCATAGTGTAAATCACTTCGTATTACTTTGATTGCTTCAAAATCCATTAAAATGACATCTCAGTGAAATGACTTTACACAGTTAATGCCGGAGGATGAATAAAGACTAGCTGTGATAGTGGAATTCCTCTTGAATAAATAATAAAGCATTCAAACCCTGGTCATTGTCCAGGACCATTGCCTGGGTGTTAACCGCACACTCCCATACACACCAATTGACCCCTGTGCAAAGTTAAAGTTTTGTATAGAGGGTTGAAAATAGAGCAAAATCTGAACCCTAACTTTAAAATTAATCTTGAATTTAATGAAACTGATTTATGCTTTAATTTGTACAAAATTGTACACTATTCAGCTATTGCTCATATCAATGTCAGGGTTATCTAATATATATTTTTTGAACTATTAAGGATCAAAAGTGGGAAATGTTTTTTGTAACACCTAGTACATGTAATACAATATGTACATGTTAGGTAATCATAACAGAGTAGGAAACGAACTCATGTTTTACAACTTTTTAGATTAATATGATAGAATGATATTGATGACAATATTACTAATACTTATAATAATGATAATAATGATGATAATGATAATGATATTAATAATGATAATATCTGAAATGCTAACAATAACAATGATAGCTATAATAACAATAATATTAATAACAATAATAGTAATGAAGATGACTCGATGAAGAAGATGAAGATAATAGCAAAACCGTATGAAATACAGAAGCAGATTTAAACAAATATACTTACATTTCTTGTCTATCTCTGATTATTTTGAACGAAATATTTGCAAAAGTTAGTAAATTTGGTCAAAGACTTCTGCTGTATTAGTAATTCTATTGTCATAAGCTAAAACTAATACTAATTTTAGGTATTATAGGCCTACACCTGTTTGGCGGGGGGGGGGGGGGGGGGCACTTGAATGTGGAGCACAAAAAAGCCATTATTGAGAATAATAATAATAATAATATTGGATATTATATAGCGTTTATATCCACCATGAATGGTGCTTAAGGCGCTCCCATATTACCCCGGCTCTAGCTAGGCTACCAATTTCGGTGCTCACAGCATTCAAGGAATTAATTCCTGCCGGTACCCGTTTAACACCTGGGTGTTAGAAAGAGGAAGAAAGAGGAAGAGGAAGGGGTCTAAAGGAAGAAAACAAAACTATGCTCATATTGAGTATTATATACTCCCCAGTACGCAGGGTAAATTGCTTTAGAAATTAGTATTTTTTAGGGTATAACATGCTATTGATTTTCTAAACCTTTGTCGCTTTGTTCCCTCGCATAACGTTGCTTCAGGATCTTGTAATTTCACGCCCCAATATACATATAATTGTGATACATGTACATTAATGGCTCTTTAAAAGGTTCAAACTCACCAAAAAAGGGGGGATGTAATTCTAATTCCTTTGCTCCCTGATATACATGTAGGTCTTAAGTTTCATCAGCCTCTTTTTTAGTATTTTGCCCTGAATATAGGATAAAGCTGAAATAGCACTAGTAAAGAAATCTTAACTATCATTTGCCTTACTAAATTCCTCAACAAGAACGTTCATGAATTTGACGCCCCATTTGACAAAGCAGTTTGTATCAATGTTCATAATTTGAAACTCTATATCGCTTGATTTCAGTGCTCCTTTACCAATTTTTTTTAGGTAAAGTGCGTAGAAACTGCATTTTTTGAGGATTAAAGATGGACAAAAGCTACCTCTCGGTTTCCTTGCTCTCTCACTTGTAAAGTTACAGACATGTATGTATATATATATATATATATATTCAGAAAAAGGTTTGCGGTACAACCATGTGAGTTGGAATAACTCCACGTTCCGGTCAGAATGCTCTGGCCGTCGTCAGGAGAATGAGAAGAGCGAATAAATCAGCAGAATTTATATATGAAGCAGCAATTCAATAAATAAAATGGATGCAAACACATAACATAGAAAGAAATAGTAACAGTAACATCAAAGTACCTACATTGAAAGGATAAATAACATCAAGGTACCTGCATAGAAAGGATAAGTGACATCAAACGAATCCTGTGTTGAAAAGAAAACAATGAAAGCAAGTGAACAATAGGACTAAGAAATCAATTAACCGTCTGGATAAGCTGGAAACAAAAGGGGGATTGGGACCGTAGGTAATCTGTGGAGAGAAACATGACATCCTGTTGGGGAAAGAAATTAAGGTTAAAACATACCTATGGAAAAGGTGAAATATTGACAATATACTAATAATAATTGTTATGAAAGAAATTAAGAGAAAATGATAATGAACAAATTGAGGAGAGAAACATGAAATCCTGTCGGAGATAATCTGAGGAGAGAAACAAGTCATCCTGTTGAGGAAAGACATTAATTTAAAACATACCTGTGGAAAAAAGGTGAAATAATGACATCAGAATGAGTATTCTCTCCTCAGATTATCTCCGACAGGATTTCATGTTTCTCTCCTCAATTTGTTCATTATCATTTTCTCTTAATTTCTTTCATAACAATTATTATTAGTATATTGTCAATATTTCACCTTTTCCATATGTATGTTTTAACCTTAATTTCTTTCCCCAACAGGATGTCATGTTTCTCTCCACAGATTACCTACGGTCCCAATCCCCTTTTGTTTCCAGCTTATCCAGACGGTTAATTGATTTCTTAGTCCTATTGTTCACGTGCTTTAATTGTTTTCTTTTCAACACAGGATTCGTTTGATGTCACTTATCCTTTCTATGCAGGTACCTTGATGTTATTTATCCTTTCAATGTAGGTACTTTGATGTTACTGTTACTATTTCTTTCTATGTTATGTGTTTGCATCCATTTTATTTTATTTATTGAATTGCTGCTTCATATATAAATTCTGCTGATTTATGCGCTCTTCTCATTCTCCTGACGACGGCCAGAGCATTCTGACCGGAACGTGGAGTTATTCCAACTCACATGGTTGTACCGCAAACCTTTTTCTGAATTACAACTTCACCATGCAAACCTTCAAATCCTATATATATATATATATTTTTTTTTTTAAAAGTTGTATTTATACATCTTTCTTTTTTTCTTTTCTTCTTTTTTTTTTTTTGGGGGGGGGGGGGTAGGGGCAGGGGCAGGGGCAGGGGCAATCTTATTGTTTGCTCTGAGCTCCATAATCCCAAGATAAACCACAAGAGCAGTAGTCGCTATGCAACCTTCAATGAGACTTCACATTCAATATCTTGGCAAGAGGCCTAAATTTGTGAAATCAGCCTGACAGAAAATCAACTGGTGAAAAAGAGCATTATGAGCAGTGGCATATCTCCTGTTAAACTTATAATAAAATACATGTACAGTGCCTTCCATGACTTATTAACCAAATGCAAGCTCTCAATCAATCATGCAAGTCCACATTTTAGGGAAGAGCACTATTAAACAAAATGAAGTGAAGTCCCTCTTTATATTAGTTAGCTCACTTCGCTTGCTCACAAATACGTTTTATGTGAAAATGGGGCACCTACAAAAACATGGTGAAAAAATATATATATTAATTGCCATAACCCCCCTTTTTATGACCTACTGTTTATACATGTATTGTTATTTTCCTAGACATAACTGCTCATAACTAGTTATTAACTAGTTATTAACTAGTTATTAACTAGTTATTAACTATTTATTACCAAATATATATATCCAAGAATATAACGATACATAATACAAAGGGTAGGTCAGAAAAAGGGGAGTTATGATATTTTTTGTCACCAGGTTTTTGTAGGTGCCCCTCCCTTGCAATGACCCCCTCCCTTAAAAAAAAATGTTCAGCCACCCCTGCTGTCATTTGGTTCTTGAAGGTAGTGCCTACTTTTTGGGGCGTGTGTGTGTGTGCGCGCGCGAGCCTCCCTCTTTGTATGTTCAATTTTCTCCTCATTTCTTCATTAATGCATTGAGCTTGGCCTTGAGGGTCGATGCCTTGGCCTTGGACTTGTCAATGAGGGTTTCGGCCTTGCCTACAACCCTGATGGGCAGTATATATTTGGTTTATAACTGTCCTTTTGAACCAAACCATAAATCTGCTCATCTACTTTATTGACCATTGGCACAGTAGGTTTATGGCAGACTAGACACTACGTAAACAGTTTTGAATAATGTACGATCATGTACATGAGGCTAGTGCGAATTGTATTTTGCACATGACACACATTGGGACCAATCAATTGTGCAAACGTATGCTTTTCACGACCGATATAAAGGCATACTACTTCTTAACCAAAAGTAATTTAACGTCAAAGCTTTCTAAAAGCTTGCAAAACATAGCAACAATCGACGTAATGCATATAAAGTAGATTCCATCTGTAATATGATATAATGCATAACTTGAGCATTAAATATTCGATTTCTGAGGTTTTCTGGGTAGAGCTCCAATTTTATTTTCGACATTGCATTAATGATAGATAAACAAACAAAAACTATTGAAATTTTAACATTATCAACATGGTTTGAAGCTTCATTTATTTTTCACAATTGTCGTCAATTACTTGTTAATTCTCTCTTCCCAACCCCTCCCCCTCACAATTTCTTTCATGCCCCTTCTTCAATTCACCTCCCCCTCTCTTTCTCTCAAGTCTACTATCGTTATACCTGTGTCACTTGCTGTTGGTAGACATAGGGGCTAGGCTGCTGCTGAGGAAATTGGACGGGCTGCTGCGGGGGATATTGCGGGTGGTGTTGCGCAGGGTATTGCTGCCCAGGATATTGTTGAGTCTGAACCATTGGAGGTGCAGTTGCTTTCGCACAAGTCTCTTCGTAGCTAGGAGGGACCTCATGAACTCCGCCCTCTAGGTCGCCAGCTTCATTGGTGAATTTCTCATATCCTGCAATAAAATTGTCATTTAACTTGCTTTAAAAAGAATGTCGAAAATTGTAAAATTATATAACAAACAGTTATGAACTTTTAAGGGACATCAAACATGCATATAGAACAATATGAAAAATCGTTATGTGTAAATTGGTTATGAGATTGTGACGTCATTCTCTCACCATTGCTCTGTATATTCAGGGGAGCGTTTCATCAAGCGTTTTGTCGGTGATTTTTACTGACAAATTTGCTCTCAGCCAATCAGATGCAAGGATTTCAGTAGCTTATAACAGTTGTCGGTAAAAATCACTGACAAAACGCTTGATGAAACGCTCCCCTGATCCCCTAGTGTAGACTTTCTATTTCAAAATTGTACAGTGATACTGGCACAAGAGAAACAAAAGTCTGGCTACACCACGGACATACAGACGAAACAAAGACTCCTTTGTACGTCGTCGTCTGTTACGAGATACGTGAACTCTACTCACAACACTCGAATGTGTTGATAGTGAATAGCATTGATAGCACACTTTCGGCAACAAAGCGCTTTCAAATCATCGTCTGCATTATTGTATACACCACATCCAGCCATCAAAGAAGCAATTTTAGCTACGCTGTTCCGCTTAGATACTTTTCCCGTGAAAATACAATCCCTTTTGGAAGTAAAAATACGATCTGGACGGTAGCACATGTAGTACATGATGTAGGACTATATGGAATTTACATATTGACTAGCGCGTAATACCATGAAATCTAAAATGAGAATATGTGCACAGTCTGTTCCAGCAACCATTATCATAAAATATAGATATTACACGTAAAGTTCTGCTTCATACTGTTGATTACATGTGTCTAATATTACCGGTACAAAGTATATATCTTACCAGATGCCATCCTGATTTTGTACGTGTTATGTTCTCCACGATTTCCCCGTGATATGATATGGAGAATTTCACTTTGCAATATTTATGTATGTCGCGGTTGTCGAAACTGTGGCTATGTCGAAACCGGTCCAAAGTCCGATATGAATGAGTATTAGTCGGAAATGACAATAACTGTCATGTCAATAGAGATAATTTATGTGCGCTCTTGTGTAAAATACTGTTGAAAGTGATTGGTAACTTTTTAGAGGCTTGGTAAAATCCGAGCCTAGCCTAACATGTTATCAGTGTATGTAAAATAGTGTAAAAATGAAGCGCAGGTGGAAAAAGCACTTCAAAATCATCATGTGCTTCACAAAAGTAAACATACGCAAGTGGCCGGAAATGCCAGGCTCGTTTCCCCCATAGACTGCTGTGTTAGACTAAAGCGTAGCCCAGTACGGTTTCGTAAATGGCAGTATTCAGTCGTAGATATCTTAATGATAACATTGTATATTTGAAAACCTTTCTATGCCTGGATATTCATTTATCCTTCTGAGCATCATTATACAAGATAGATATCGAAATTCAATAATATATTAAATCAAGCCTCCACAAAGTTACCGATTCACTTTAAGGGTTTTAAAAAAAGAATAGGGGGGAAAAAGAAAAAATATATATTCAGCATTCCTGTTGGCATTTCTAGAAACAAAGGAGACCAGAAGTGAATCTTGCAAGGACTTTGCCCTATGAGTTGTAGCCAGAGGCGGCGCTCCGGGGGGTGCAGGGGGCACAGTACCCTCCCCCACACACTTTTCAATACCCCAAAATTGCCCCTTTTTATCTATGAAAAGTGCCCCCTTTCATAGCTAGTAAGTGCCCCCCCCCCCCTTCTTCGTATAGTGCCCTATGTTCTTTCGAGTAAGTGCCATTTTACCTTCTGATAAGTGCCCCCTTTAACCTCAGACATTACTGCCTCTTATGAAATCTAATAATTGCCCTTTTTTCGTCTACTTAGTGCCCATTTCCCGTTCTAATAGTGCAAATTTTTCCTTCCGATAATTAAGTGCCCTTTTTCACTCATGATATCACACACATCCCACACCCTCACACACACAGACACAAAGGGCACAGGTTGGCTACATTAAATAAAAATATACCCACAATAACAAAATATTACATTAATCTTTGAAATGAAATTGCTTTACATAGGATTTTAAACCTCGAGAGTGTTGTGCTATTTCTAATATCAAGTGGCAGCTTATTCCATTCTTTGATATAAAAAATCCGCAAGGAATGATCCTCGGTAGTGTATTAATCAGAATGTAGCGGTATACTAGTGTCTCAAAGTTGCATTTTCCACCCTTTGTGGGTGCCCTTCCTCCCCCAAGTGCCCCTTTTTGTTGGTGCCCCCTCCCCCCCCCCCCCCCCCCCCCCTTGAAAGACGCTCTGCAACGCACCAGCAGAATGTTGCTGAATAGGCCTTTGGAAGAAACGCGCACTTTTTCATAAAAGCATGAAATTTAGCTTGTAGGTAGATTTTTCGATGCTGAATAAATGTGGATATGGTGCCTCCTAGAAGGCCCGCTGTACCAAACAACAATGTTTTCTTTGGTTCCAATAGCATCCTCCCATGCCTCTTTTGCTTCCCACTTTGTTGGTGCGCACGGGCGGGAAATGATAAGTTCCGGAGGGGAATAGCCCATAACGTTGTACACACGAACGAGCATGCAACCTGTTTACTGCTCATCGCATTGCGAGGGGAGAAAGTTTTATTGATAGCATATACGTACAAATTTCTCCATCAGCTCAGTGGCGTGTGTGTGTGTGCGTGTTTGTGTTGTGTGTGTGTGTGTGCTGCAATGATACACCTCTTCTGGTAATTTGATTCTTGTTGACTGTGAGTCTAGATAACAGGAAGTCATGTCTGTAAATCAGTGACAACGCTTGGTCTCCAGTTAAGCATTTATTATTTCCGCCGGATTCATTCCTTTCGTTTTATCGGTAGTAAAAATAGTCAATATTATGAACAGAAACGTGTACATGCTTTTGATAAAATAAATAAACAAATAAATCTTCGTCATCCTCATCATCATCATCACGTATTTTATGTATTACATGTACTTCCTTTACAGTAACTGTTTTCTAAAATATACATCATTTCAGACTATGAGTACAAAGTTCAAAATTTCAAGTTTTATTGATTTCCAAAAACATATATGTATGTATTTTACATTTTATAAAGAGAACATATGAAAATTAAGAACATGAACAAAACAAGTATAGGATTTGAAACATAGATGTATTAAACCGAATATCATACAATGGAATTTGTTATGGTTTACGCATATAAAGCGATAGTTGGTATAATGTAAACATTGTAATTGGAAAGGAAAACAGAAGTGGAGGGATCTATTAAATTAGCTTAGCTTGTATTTCATAGACCCCCGTTTGAAGAAAAAAAAAATTAGTTCAGTCCATAAATTAAAAGAAAAAGAAGAAACGTGCTAATTGAGCACTAGTAACAGATTGTTTGGGGGTTTTTTAAAGAGAGAAAACAAAATCTGTATCGATCAGCAAACTTCAATGCTAATGCAATCGATTCATTCAGGGCAATTTATTTTCCAATTCTTGAGTTGAATTGATCACGTTTAATTCCACACTTCCAAATTTCTTGGCATGTGTGGGGGGGGGGGGGGGGGGTTCAACATATGACGTAAGCATTTCTATAGTATATGTATTTAGAATGTGTCTTGTGTATATTATCATATTCCAAGGTTCTGGATTTCTTGTTGCATAATAAAGACTCCGACGCGTCGCATGCAATTCCGACATGTTGCATGCAAACACATTTCCAGACGAATCTTGTACTACGCGAAAACACCTAAACTCAAAAAATCAATCACAATCCTGTCTCTATCTCCCTGTCGCTTATTTTCCCTTTGGGAACAATTCAATTTACATGTAAATCAGAGCGTCAATGTGTCACTGTTGCGAAGAATGTGTTTTTACATAATTTCCTATGAATATTAATAGCAATATCAGACTGCTGTAAATGTAGCGTGTTTCAGAGATTAGTGATAATGGGACAGAACCATTACAAATACAGTTTTGAGTAGTCGGGAATGGATGAGAGATTAGAATTGAAGACCATGTGCAGTATTGGTAAGACCTTGAATCGGCTGTGTTCAGATTACATAAAGATCAAAGTACAACAAATTATTTACACCTACCCTCGATTATTTGTCTCCTTTAACTCTCTTAATGATTTGATTTGTTTTTCATTTATTCGTCAGGTATATTGCAATACAAACATAACCAAGTACCATGACAGGATAGCCCATGAAAGCCGAAATGGCTTATTTCCAATGGGGTCCTTACCTAAATAACTAATAACTTTTACTCTGAGGATCTACTGCAAAATTAGATTTTTAGAGGTTATCTTTACAGATGCAAAATACGGACAGGATCACTATGACATGGAATATCATTTGCACTTACTGATTTTACAAACGACCTTTAAAAATTGACAGCTCATTCGGGAAATAAATTATACTTGCTGCATGGGTAAAAGTTCCAAATGCTATGATAATTGATTTCTCGTTGATTTGAGTTCATCTCCTAATATTGCATTCAGGACAAAGAATTCCAACTAACCTCAATTGTCTGATTTAAATGCCTTGACAGACTGACACCGCCTTCAGAATTAATTGTGTGAATTTGATTCGAAGAGCTTCTTCTTCTTCTTCTTCTAGTCCTTCTTCTCCTCCTCCTTTTTTCTCTTCTGCTGCTTCTCCTCCACCTCTTCTTCCTTCTCCTCTTCCTCTTCTTCTTTCTTTCTTTCTTTCTTCCTCCAAAACCCACTCTGAAAACAGAGAGAGAATCACGAAGACTTGGTGTTCTATCGTTCCGTTTCTTCTTAAACTCACGTCTATTATGAAATCAGTCCATCGTCACTGTCAGTGTATGACGTCATCTCATGAAGCTCAAGGCTGTCTTGTCAATGAATGTGTTGATCTTACCCTACTATACCCGTCACCTCAGAGTGTGTCCATACGATTGATCTTATCCTACTCTACCTTTCACCTGAGTGTGTCCATACGGAGAGTTCTAATTTTTATGGGCCGTATTTGAATCACGTATGCTAGTCTTCCAGTGCAAGAAATGGAGAGCCGCGTTAGGTTGCGTATACATGACAAATCTCAAACTATATGGGCAGCAAAAACTCATCTTGATTCTTCGTTCGAATTGAATCTCTTAGTACACCAACTTAGCTAAGATATCTCACATCGAATGAAAAACAAATTGCCATCTTGAATGAAATCTGTTGTGATATCACATTAATTCTCGCTACCTCAAATATGCAATTTCTGACGTAGAGGGCAATATTATGCATGGAAATGGTCCGCATCTTCGTTAACTTCACTTCCGGTCCGTATTGAAATACTACGGCTTATGAATAAAATGAGTGCTAAAATGCTTAATTTTTGGATCAATAAATCATGACATAAACCAAATTTTGAAAATGCAACCAATTGTCTCAATAAATCAGGATGGTATCTTTTCAAACATGTCGGTTAATTTATACTCAAACTCGAGGATTTTTGTAATACCTGTGTACATTTTCAATACAAAAAGACAAACACTTGTCCACCCAATCGGGATATTGTCAGCACTGCACATGCGTGGTTTGCATGACAAACGCCATCTGTTGGCGAAATTGCGTATTTGGGGTAGTGAGAATTCTCAAAGCACGCTGATAATTATATAGCAAAGTATGGACAGTAAATTGCCTACTCAAATTGCAAACTACAATGTCTGAAATCTATCAGAACGCTTGACACACTAAGATATATCGCATCATATGGTCATCGAAAAAAAATCGTTTCGTCTGCTATTTCATTTTTTATATTAATAAACTTAAATATTTTGGAGCGTGTGGACAGCGAAATGAGACTAAAATAAGTCCGATGTAAGTTTAGATATAAACCAAAGCGTGGACGCGTTTTAGAAAGTTGGCGTTGTATCATACGGCGCTATGTTCTGTGCAATAACAGGATTTTATTATTATGACTGTCGGAATTTAAGAAATAATTCAGTGTATGGACGCGTTCTAAGAGAGCCATAGGTGATGGCTGTTAGCATACCACTGGTTATCACTGGAAGGCAGGATAACATAAACAGGTACGATGATGACAGACAGACCAACAAACAAAGACCTTACCAACCATCCCTTCCTTTTATTCAATCCTTATCTCCCTCGTTCTCCTTCCATACTTTCCCTTTAGCCATTTATTTTTAGTCCAACAGTCTTACATCACATGATTTATATCGTCTTCCATATCAAACGAAAAAATAAAAGTCTAGGTGTAGGTCTATCCGCTACTTAAATTTAGCTGTTTCTTATCTCCCTCATTTTTCTTCCACGCTTTCTTTTAGCCATTTCTTATCTCCTCCTTTTTTCATCCAACATTCCTAAATCGCACGTTTGTTTTGTGAGGATCGTCTTTTATATTAACGAGCAAAATACCTATCCATCCGCTAAAATACTTTACTTCAGCATGATCTAATCTTCTCCACATTCGTAGAACATTCCAATTTTGCATGTTTCCCTAGCATCGTCTTACGTCAACGATAAGAACAAAAGAGTGCTAGCTACTAGTACTCCATCATTCGAATGAGGTGTTCATTGCACCAAATTCCCGCATCCCTGGGGAGCGTTTTTGTCAGTGATTTTTACTGACAAATTTGCTATCAGCCAATCAGATGCAAGGATTTCAGTAGCTTATAACAGTTGTCGTTAATATCACTGACAAAAGGCTTGATGAAACGCTCCCCTGACTTCATGCACCAGAATAAGTTTTTAGTATTCAGTACCTAGTAAATGTTCCGATTTCTTCTTGTTCAATTGTTCACTGTATGTAAATAATTAGTGTATATTTAAAGAAAACAGCGTTGGTCAGAATATATTAAAGTAAGAAGTAACAACCTCAATCACCAATTTAAAGATGCGACATATTTTTATATACGAACAAATTATTTGCTGAAAAAACCCTTTCTTCGTTACGGCTGATAGTATTTTTTATATATATTTCCATTTAGAAATTAGGAATGCATAATTTAAATCAAAGCTGGCATTGCCCCATGTTTGCTTTTATTAATCAATAAACATGAAGTGGAGTTCTGCTTTCTTTCTTCTTTATTTTTTACCTTCTCCGATATGCACAGTCTTATAAAATTGTTCAGTGATTCTATTCAGAACACAGAATGATACCCCGTTACCAAGTAAGGCTATACCTCCCTTTGTGTATAACCCTTACTTACAACAAAACATTCGTCGTACCAAGAAAATATTGCCTTTGAAAACAGCATCTCTCTTCTGATTTCCGATTGAATTTATATCACCATAATCATCATTACATCAATGTTTGGTTTGGACTATCGAAATGAAAATGGCTGCGGATTTAGAACTCGTGACCATCAATCAGTCAGGCAGCTAAATTCGTCTTTTGGGAAATACATGCAGTTAAGAAGCAAAACACACGTAGAAAGTAAGATGATAAATACAGCTCAATGCCCGAGCAGCATGGGGTAAAGCGTGACTTGATTTTTAAAAGTAAAACACGGTAACATAAACCTTTCAGTTTATAAACTATTGCTAAACTTCAGACCTTCTATTCATCACCGATAATTTCGTCTTATTTATTGTCACTTCATAAAGTACTTTTCAAATAAACATAAGTTACCAACACTTCACAGACTTTTTTAATTAAGCCATTTCGTAATTAGTACATGTTATAAAATAATGACCCTGGGGAGCGTTTCATCAAGCGTTTTGTCAGTGATTTTTACCGACAATTGTTATAAGCTACTGAAATCCTGGCATCTGATTGGCTTAGAGCAAATTTGTCAGTAAAAATCACTGACAAGACAATTGATGAAACGCTCCCTAGAAAGTACCTCATTTTGTACGCGTACGCGCATCTGTTTGGGTGGACGCGCTACTTGTTTAACACGTAAAACCATACTGGAGCGCGCATCGGAGTGCGTATAAAGGTCACTTGTACTCGGTACAAATGACCTTTATCTGCACATGCGCAAATTGTAATTACGAACTGGCTTAACATCCGACTGCAGGCCCACTGTTTAAAAGAGACTCATGTATGAGGAAGTGACAATCATGTTTTGACCCTTTGCTAGTGATAACCTTATGGACACGTCCACTGCTTCTAAATTTGGTTGTTTTTTTTTTTTGTTTTTTCTGTGCCTCTAATACAGGAAATACTGTGACGCTTCCCTGTGTAGATTAAGAAGTCACTAAATTCCCTGATTTTCTATTCATCCGTATTGTATCTCATGTTACCTACTAACGTACAACAAATCTGTAAAGCCCCATCAATCACACTGTTAAACCCATGTTAACTCGAGAGAACCATCACAGTGCAATGTCGCAATACTCTACTCTATTACAACGCCGCAAGATACAAACCGCTTATCTCAATAGTTTGTTATTTTTCCGAGGTCTCCACCAAAAAACGACGCCATCCTGGCGTGTGTATAGTTTGGTATAGTGTATAATATGAGCGCCCTTTCATGCAACTTAGACCTTAATGAATTTAAAAGACACCTCCGTTTAACTTTATATTTTTACATCGCCATAAAAACAATGCTTATCTCAAAACTTGGTCGTTTGAAGAGGAAAACGCCCAAACCAGATAACTTTCAGTTTCCTGTAAAAACGCCGTAGTTTAATTAAACCTGCATTCTAAACAATCTCTCGGGTTTTTTTTACCAGATCGCCTGGTCACATTTTCTTAATTAAATTCTAGTCATTCCGATTAAGATTCTGTTCATTTTAACTAGGATTCTGTTCAGTTCAAACCCAAAACTGGTAGAATCGTGCAGGTGCCCAAGGGAATAGTTATTCTAGTCAAACCTGACTATAGATTCTAGTAATAATTGACTAGATCATTTTCAGAGTTTGGTATATCTTTTAGAGCTTCAAACCTTGATGACTTGTTAACCATAGAGTTTCATCTTACAGAATCAATTATACATGTAGACATGCTTAAATTATGTCCCTTGTTTTGAAAATAATGCCTTGAGTCCTTCAATACGTAAATAAAATATTTTTTTGTCAGTACATGATACGCTATAAATCATTGTTGCCTCAAAAAGAAATGCTTTGATTTATCAGCAGCAGGCCTTTTCATAGATCACTTGCAAAGATTTGTATTCTAATTATAACGCAATTAAATTGAGATGAAGTTGAATTTGCAGCACAAGACCGCCATACTAAAGGTTAATTGTTCCTTTTTTCATTTTTTGTAAATAATTGATTACCTATATAAAAAGGGGGTCTTTAAAGTTGTCTGCAACCAAGAGACCACTCTTTCCCCACCTCAATAAAATACTTGCCATTACCACTGTGATCCTTAGTGTATATTAGCACTGTCATAAAGTGCACCTTCGACGCCATTTTACTACTTAAAATCTATGTTTATATCCACCTTTCATTGATGTGTGTTTCTTTCCCTATCAAGTTCTCCCTATAAATTGACGGTGCCCTATATGCAATTTCCTCCTTAATACGCCTGACTCCCTCGAATTGCCTCAATATCCATTTTTATTTTGTAATCCATTTGACGCGGTTCTATCATCAGTATATGAATTAAGAAATTGCCCTCAATAAGGTTAATACCCATTAGAGTAAAGTAGACCCGCTTTCATCAAAATGATACTAGCCGACTTTAATGGTGGGAATTCGTAAAGGGGCTTCCATTTCATCGGAACACTTTGCGAGAGGAGGTTTGCGACTTTGTTATCAGGTGTTTTTTTTTTCTGGTTTGAAAGTAATTATGAGTGCCATTGTTGTGTTGAAAGTAGTATATTTCCACATTTAGAATCAAGAAATCTATTAATAGAAGGAAAGATATGTATACGTATTTTGGCAAGTAATCGGAGAAGTAGTAAACATGGCGGCTTAAAAGTAAACCAACCACTTAAGAGTGCATTTTGCTAATGTTACTTAACGAAATACCAACAATTTACACCAATGACATAAATATTTTACTGTTCTTTTATGCTTTTTTTTCGCTTCATGATTTTTAACAGGATCTTTGTTTAGTTTTGCTAAATTTTAGAAGTGATTTTCTGTGCCTTGGCTGACACAAAGCTAAGCTCCTGTTGTATGTTCCGATAAAAGAGGCAGTGTAATAAAATTGGCGTGATTTTGTCCACTCTCGGTTTTATTATATCGGAAAGGCTGGTCAATCGTTTCTCTCTCTCTCTCTCTCTCTCTCTTACTCTCAATCTTTTTCTTTCTCTCTCTCTCTTTCTGTGACACACACACACACACACACACATTTTACGCACTGCGTGTCTGTTTCTTTATCTCTCTCTCTTTCTCCCTCTCACTCAAGTCGCCATATATTCAAGTCGGCTTGTTTTATCTTGTCCTCCCAGACATGTGTCAGTTGCTATTGTTTCACGGTCGAGTCAAATGTCATGGGAAAAACAGTCTAGGGAAAACTGGTCCCTATCGAATGTAAGCTAAGATAATTGGAAAACATTTTGACAATGCAGCAAAGTCACAAATTCAAGGCTATATACGCAACTTTGAAAAAGGAACAAATTGAGATGAAAAACCACTCCAAATAAAAATTTCCGTGAAAGCTAACATACGTCACTCAATATCTCTTCAAAACAACTTTTACTTTGCAAAGCCTTCTGTCCCTTGCGGTGAACCCCTTTTTCACAAATTCTAGGATGTTCAACTTTACCTCAAATGGCTCAGTTGTAATGTATAACCGATAATGATTTGTGTTACAAAATGGAAGTATATTGACATACCCAAGACGAAAGAGTGTAGGCGGTAGAGCTTTACTATCCCTTATTAATCTATATCCGATATGATAATCATGATAATGATTTGTTTCTTTCGCAGGTTCGAATAAGAATGGACAATATGTGTTAAACTCTTTATTATTTTTTACCAATATCATATTTTTCATTGTAACGATTACTTCAGAAATACCTTACTTGCCTCACTTTAAGTTGCTCTTTTATTAGCCTTGGATTAACTGGGGAAAATGATTCTTCACGTTTAGAATTACACAAATTTAGCAGCAATGCGATCAAGAATGGTTACTGATAGTGTTATTTCTGTGGTAAGAAAGAAATAGAAATATATGATATTCATTCAATTAAATACAAAGACAAATCATTTTTATACTTTTGTATGCATATTATAGTACCCTTATTACAGAAGCTTGGTCTAATGATTTTTTCCAGGGCTGTATGTCAGAGGCCGCAGAACCGGGGGGGGGGGGGGGTTGACCGCAGCCCCCTCCCCCTCCCCCCACTTTTTTTAGTAGACACGTTTCATTAAATCTCGGGAAAAAAAGATTCGAAAATTGTCATTAATGAGTGAGATCAAATCACCGACCCCTGTAAGTAACATGCACTACAATATAATGAGAGTTCTGGTCAGAAGTGCTTTGATTTCAGGGTTAAAGGTCAATACGGACATGTCTATCTCAGAATAGCGAATCCGGACAAGAAGTCGGATGAGGGGACAAGTTTCCCCTTGACACTGGCTAGACGATTGGCCTATATCAATATCTGAACATTGCCGCTTATTTCTAAACTAATATCTAGTTCACAAGATGCTCTTCCGCCTTAACTTTGATAACCCCATTTTTCTTGAGCAAAAAGGTTTCATCCCCCCCCCCCCCCACGTCAGGTCACGTCATTAAGTATTAAGCCTATATACCTGCTTAGGTTGAGAAGGAATGTGTTGTTTTTCTTCTTTCTTCTTCTTCTTTTTTTTTTGGGGGGGGGGGGGGGTTGGGGGTCCTATATTTTCCCCTAATAATGCTTTTATCATCGAAATTAAACGTTTTGGGGTTTTTTTTTCATAATAAATGATTAACAATTTATTTTTGTTCTGTTTTGTTTTCATTTTTATGTTCCTCTTCCGATTTCTCGGACATGGTGTTCTCCTTTCTCATGCTCCGTTATGGTTTCACATTAAAGGTAAGAACAATTTATTCGATCAATGAATCATTATAAATCATTTGATGAATATGCTTTATCAGCAATGAAGGTCGTTATCCAGTTAGCAACAGATGCAATTTAAACCTACTCGCTCACCCTTCTTGGTTGTTCGCCTATTAATAAAAAAAATCCCAATTCCAGTTGGTTACTGATATTTTCTAACAAATATCCCAGCAGAAATATTTATATGTAAAACAGATTGTAAATAGATCCCTGTAGTCGAATGCTTGGTGATTTTATCCATGAGCGACGACATAAGGAGAGAACAGATCACTGGTGTATTCTTTAACTATACACGCACAAACACTAAATCTTATTCGCTCTTTTCTTAATGTAAAGTCTTGCATTAAAAGGTTACTTGGTATAGCTTACTATTTATCTCATGTGTTTGTGTGTAATTGAGTTTTGACATACAGTACGTGTCTCAATCATTTATGATTAGTTACGTCTGGGACTGACCTTTAACGTCACCATCCGAAAGACGTGACTAAGATTCGATCCTGGGTCCGTTCAAAGTCAGTTTGTAGGCGACTTTCCAGAAGAAGATGGGGTGATTTTATCAATGGCTAAACAGCTGATGTTATTAACCACTCACTGGCAATAACATTCTTCACTGATGTACATCAATTCTTCCACATATTGCTCTTATTTCACCTATTCTCAATGGTTAATTTGGTGGATTTACCTATTTTTCTCAACTGATACCTCAAGAAAATCTTTGATGACAAAAACTTTCCTGCAAACGACGGGGCGTTTTTATCAATGGCTTAACAGCCGCGGGTATTAACCACTCGCTGGCACTTCTTAACGAATACACACAAACACTTGCACCAGTGATACCACTCTTCTTGTTAAATAGTTGGTGATGAGTGATGTCAAATAAAAACCACACGATATAATGCTTAACACCTTAATGCAATGAGAGCTCTTGATAGCTTACACTCAGTTTCATCTGTCACCAATGCGCACTTAGGACTTGGTATCGAAACAGGCGAGATGCGTAACCATGGTGACTAAACTGTCACATCCAATCTCTGAATGAGAGACATGGATGAGGGACTTCAACAACCCAGATTGTAAAGCGATAATTTACGTTTCTGCAGCTCCCATGTCGATGCCTTGATGCCAATCCCATTTTACTGCATGGAGCCTTTTTTTATATAATTGTGCAAAGTCGTTAGCTTTGGGGGTTAAATGGAACACGTGCCCCTTACCAAAAAACAAGATAAAAAATAAAAAAATAAAAGGGGAACAGGAGAGAAAATGTAGAGTAAAAAAAGTGAAATGACAAGAAGATTATACGACCTCTTCCCACACCCTCCAAACCATCAATGCGCTTTTGAATTTATGTCTAATCTACCATGATGTAATATAGGTCCCCCCCCGATCCCGATGCCCCACGCATATGTACGTATAAACCTACAGTAACGCACTGATTCTGCATTCACGCGAAATATTCTTTATGAAAAAGTGTGCATGGGTGGTTTTTTTTTAGTCCGATTACTACCAGATTTTGAGGTCATTCGTTTAAGTGTAAATATTCATATCTACGTGAGATATGAAACAAGTATTTTCGGTTCCATGACAGTTCTTCCTGTGACAATTGCTCCGTTCTAACTTTGCTATGTTAATCCTAAACGTAAACCTAACCATAACCCCAATCCTAACCCTAATCCTAATCTTCACATTGCCCTGAACAAAAAATCTAATCATGACCTTGACCTTAACCTTTGACCTTTCGAGATATGGATGGTGGAGCAAATTTCGCAGGAGTAGATGTCGTGTCACCGTATTTTCATACTTAAGCATATTTATTTTCACCGAAGGTTTGTGTAGTTTTCTGCGATAATGGAAGTTATATTTCCATACTTAAATATTTCTAACATAATAATTTTCAGACATTTAGATGCTATGTTAAAAAGGAAATAAAAAATATATCTACATCAGATATGAAGTAAATCAAGCCCATTTTCTAAGAACATTATTCAAAGAATATATATCTGTTGTTGAGTAAAACAGAACCATTTTCACATTTAATCTTTAAAACCTTACAATTTATCAGACCTTAAATCACTGAAAATGAGAAATATTACTTTTTTTTCATAATCTGTAAAAAATTACTTCTTTTTACTGATTTTCGATCCAGAACTATTGCTCAGAATATTCAATCCTCCCATTAAAGTGACAGTAAACTGAAGCTCTTTAATAGTGCCAACTTTCAACGGGAATAGATAAGTGTCTGTGCCTCTCATTTTCCATACTGCCCCATTCTAGTCAAAATGATAGTTTTGTATATAATTTGTCTATTATCCAAACAAGCTGTTTGTCAAATTTCAAAATAAAATACTATTAATTTTCAACTTATGTTAATTTAGCAATCACTGTAAGATGGCGCTTTTCAAATTCTACTAGTTTAATGCCACTTTAAAAACAGGCGCAGAATAAATATTTGCATCCATGGGTTACGTTCAACGGTGTGACTTTATTTGCCAAGCCATGTTTCTCACGTCCATGTCATCAAGCTGAGGTCAAAACTCAATGTCTGAATCATCCATCATTATATAATTGCTTTAATGTAGTAGACCTGAACTGAAATGTCAATAATTGCAGAAGAAATTAGAATTTAAAGGGATACGCCACCAGGCAGCCGTGGGGAGAGTCAGGATTGCGTAAGCCCCATTCACTCGTACACAAAATCTTTGCGTCGAACGCGTCAGTCGGACTACTGAGATTATATTTCGGACTGCACGAAGAGGACCGAATCTCGCACGAGAGCTCGAGCTGAAACGTACAAGATCTGGCGTTGTTTTACCTTGTTAGAGTACATCACTTAATGTTTATATGTTTTCCCACAAAATCAACAATCATTTCAGAATTACAACTTGTAGACAGTTACCCATAATACAATTGCATGACTAGTATAGGCCTATTTTGAATTACAGTTATAACTGATTTATGTCATCGATGAATGAATAATCATGTTTCTTCCTGTTTAAAACATTATCGGTGTGTTGCTTTAATAACAATCAATATGTTTCATGTCTTGTGTGATAGACAGCGGAACGGGGATTAATAATGTTCATTCTTTTTATGATTCTAAATCCATCAATCACAACCGATCCATGACTATTCCGAACCAATGTCTCAAAACGAAAAAGAAATTGCTTCGTAAATACCACAGCGGCGGACTTAGGATGTTGAATTTAGATGGAGCACATATACAAGACTGCATGCTTGGCGGAGTTAAAAATAGATCTTGAACCCTTTCCAGCTCAAAATTTTTGGACTGTTTACTCATTAAACCTGAAGTAGACCGAGGTATTACTACAACGTACCCTACTACGCATAATTACTCGCGGATTTATAGAGCACAACCGCCCCCTCCCATCCCCTTTTAAACCCAAAATGGCATACCTCAATTTATCTACACAACCCCGAAAATGTGCCTGCTCTCAGATTAGTGACCCAAACGGCACCTGAAAAATGTGTTGAATTTCTTTTTGGTTTATTTATTTATTTGGTGGTTTATTTGTGTGTTTTTTTGCTTTGTTTTGTTATTTAAAAAAAAAACATTTTATCAGACAATTCTTGTATCCTAGATCTGCCCAGTGCGTTTTAACCCTACCATAAGCGAATATGCGAATAGGCGAATACGCGAATACGTGGGGCTAGGTCCCAGTTTCATCAAACTTGATATTTATTACAAGTTACAATAACAGTTATAAGCTACTGAAATACTTGCATCTCATTGGCTTAGAGCAAATTTGTATTAGATACGTGGCAGTTGCTATTGCTAACAAGTTTTATGAAACGGGGCCCAGGGTAATGAATGGCACCGCGGTAGCTTGTACACAAGGCATTGGTTTTCTCCGTGGGGCCCGGCAGGACCGAGATAGTAAAGCGGTAGTGAAAAAAGCGTATACACTATGAACATGACGAACAAAGAAGCGGACAATTTATGCTGCTCCTCATTGTACCCTTCACAATTGCACTGGTTAACAAAAGAACATCCATTCATTGCTATCCTGTAAAAATATGTAGAACAGGTGTCACATAATAGCAGTGAAGGGATGTCCTTTTGTTTACTAGAGCTATTGTGGAGGGTACAATGAGGAGCTGCATAAATTGTCCGCTCTCTTTGTCAACGTGTTCATAGTGATATCGGACTTCTAAGAGTTGTTCACACCCATTAAGAATTCCGCCACACCAAAATCAAAACCATTTAACGGGCAAATGAATGGGAAGAGGGTGATTTAATAGATAAATAGATAAATGTTAAAAGCTTCGCGCAACAAAGGCCTCTGTTCGTACTCTCTGATCTCTGCGCTATGAGATTAAAAAATGTTTAGGCGGTTTACCCGGGGGGGGGGGGCGTTTCGCCAAGTGTCTTGTCGTTATTTTTACCAACAAATTTCCTCTCAGCCAATCAGACGCAAGTATTTCAGTAGCTTATAACAGTTAATGCAACTTGTCATTGATGACAAGTTTTATGAAACAGGGCCCGGGTTGCGGTTGAATGAGGCTGTAGAAGTTTCAAACGCATCAGAGTGTAGCGTGAATACATTGAGTAGCGTTTAAGAGTTGGGCCACGTGAAATCGGATAGGCATTTTCTTGTTTAAACTCTACTCTACGCTGAGGTACACTGAAAGGTATTAGATGAGCATGATAATGTGGATAAAAGAGACGTAGAGTAGGAGAGAAGAAGACAGAGAAAAGAGAAACCAAAAGAATGAGGAAGGGGGTTCAACCTACATGATAAATCCTTTTTGCGTGTGTCAGTGACTCATGAATAACGGTTAAAGTGATTAGGTAACTTTGTAGAGGCTTGATAAAATCAGAGCTGCCTGGCCTTACAAGATATCAGTGTATATAATATGATGTAAAAATGAAGCCCAGGAAAAAAAGCACTTCAAAATCATCATGTGCTTCACAAAAGTAAACATATGCAAGTGACCAGAAATGCCAGACTCATTTTCCCACATAGACTCAGTGTTAGACTAAAGCGTATGGCCATACGCTTTCGTAAATGGGAGTATTCATTCATACATATTTTAATAATAGCATTATATATTTGAAAACATTTATTTATTCTTCTGGACATCATAATACAAGATAGATATCAAAATTCAACAATTTAATAAATCGAGCCTCCACAAAGTTACCGAATCCCTTTAACCTCCTTCATATTACATAGATCAAATGAATGAAATAAGAGTAAGATTGTAGTAAGAGTTCGTGGGTAATTTGTACAGATTTCAGTTCAGTTCTATGAATATATTCAGAACTTAGATTGAATACATTAAACTCATTCACCCGTTTCTTTTGAACGTAACATTTTCCCATACAACCTAGAAATTGACCTCATTCAAACTCTTAATTTCCTTTATCAGCGCCCTAGGTACAGAGCGATGTAACTTGCTTACATTAACATACCTCTTTCAGTTTCCCGCCATGAATGAAGACGGGTAACAAAACTCCAAGTCTATACGTTATATCGTATGTGTCGTTCGATTCATAACCAAGGGCAATGAAACGCCGCACCAATCTTAACCCCTCGCATCTGTCATATACCACGTGACGCAGGAGGGGCATACGTTTTCATATGTCTTAGGAGACTGCGGGTTAACCCAAAGGCGTCCTAGTTTGCGATAGCCGACCAGTTGTGTAAAAGCCGCAGTGTATCCGTAACATTGTATTCATCGTGTCAAGCTTCAGGCTCTAGAAGGGGTCGGTTTCACAGGAGGAATCGTAAACATATATCCTACATCATTTTAGTTGTCTTACACTGGATGTGCCTAGGGAGCCAAAAGCTACAATTGGACTTGCAATCTTCAAAATTCAAAATGTTGAGAAATCTTGATTACTCAATTAAAATAAAAATAATAAAAAGGAAAGAGAAGAGATTAAAAGAGATATGAACATTTTTTTGGGGGGAGGGGGCTGTGATTTCAATATACACTCTCTCATTATCCTACCGACCTTAAGATATAAGAAAAAGTGAAAAAGATAACACAATGCCCGTTACACAAATATAAAAAAAGTATAATCAACTTGTTCTTACCTCCTTCCAAAAAGGGAAAAGCAGTAAAGTGTACTTCTTACTTCAGAATCAGGCCACAAAGTTAGTGTTCCGAATACATTTGTGAAAACGAGTCTCTTTCCCATTGATACCGATCTATCCTGTTATTTAATTTGAGTTGAAAGCGATACCACCTATCGATTGATCAACTACACGCATTGGGTATGTTCCCATTTGTGTCCAAATGTGAGCGAACAACTGAACAATGGGATGCTATTGAAACCACCCCTGAAAAGAAACAGTACGATCGTTCGTTGAGATGATAGAGGGAGTATTGAATTACATGTCGGTAATAATCGATATTCATTTTAAATGTATGGGTAACCCATGAATACGAAAACCAGAATAGGCCTTGTCGGTTGATAAGTGTTCCATTCTCACTACCCTCTCACTGCCAACTTTACCCTGAAGATTGGAGAGATCTCGAAAATATGTATCTTAAAAAGCGGATTATCGGATGGGGAAAATACAAAGATACTATCATGAATACGGTTGTGGTTATGCCGGTTGAATAATAATTTTGAAACTTATGACGGAGCAAGCCCCACTACAAACGGCTACAACCCAAGAGACCGACAGCACACCCAGCAAAGGCGGGTGTCAGCGATTAGCTTCCCAGTCATCGTCACAATCATCTTGCCAGTTTCTTAAGCCCGTCTCACTCGAGGCAGCATTTCGATTGTGAATACAATAAGCTATACGCCAGATATTCCCGGTATTGTTTAGATTGTTCATTTTGGAATCACTTTTTCAAACGATATCATTCTTTCATGACGCGCAAAAGACCTTACCAGTCGCTGACGCGGTTCTAACGTCAGCAAACAACGCCTCGTGTAATCAGGGCTTCCGATACACACGAGGCGTCCATTAAACGCCAGCTAGCCAACTGATTGTCCAATTCATAGCATCCATTCCAAAGTAAGCAGTGAACAATGTCTCACAAATGTTCTGTATGCACTCATTTATTTGTGCAGATTATTTCGCCAGTTTTTGGTCAAAAGTCAATTCTGACAAATCCGAAACCCTGCACTACGCCATAGCATGTGCTTCACGGAGTTGCGTCATTGGCTAGATATAGCACGTGACCTGTTCTATGGATTCACCAATAGAATTGACCAATAGTTGGTGGCATCGACGATGGTGAAATAACTCCTCGTGTGAGCCAGGCTTTACTCTAATGCGCCAAAACTGTTCTAAAGTGTACTGTGAAGATTATTCACCAAGTTTGCGGTCATACCGCAGTCACACCGCCAAACCGACCCCACACCAACTCCAAACCGACCTAGTCTTGTCCATTGGTGGCAATGTAATGTTTGTTCGGTCTGTGTTCGGTCTGTGTTCGGTCTGTGTGCGGTCTGTGTTCGGTCTGTGTTCGGTCTGTGGTAATAGACAGATACCTCTTCTGCCGTCACAAACCACACCATATCGGAACGGTCTCAAATGTATTATTTTGTAACGAAAACTGAAATTTGAGGGCGCCATACAAGGTCAGATCAAGTGTCCATTGCCTGAACAAATCGATTACTACTACCCTCCCAGGTCCATAGAATATCGCGTGACAGTTGGCTTTTCTAGACATTGTGTGTTACTTTAAGGGCGTACAGATTATTCCGTTGCGTTTCAAGGTTAAAAAAGGAATGTTTTACAAATACAAATGTTGGTCTAATCACTTTTCTATCTTAGATCTATTATTCACTTGCACAGAACTACTTTGTAATTTTGTCCTTATTTGTGTCAAAGATGAGTTTATTTTGTAAAGAGTGTGTAAAATATCACAAATGATCATGAATCACAAGTTTCTCTAAGGTACTTATGTTTGAAATTTTACACCTTACTATATTTATTAATCAATGTTCAAGTTATCTCTATCCTTTTTTCTTGGTTTTTTCAACACTTTTCTGTCCGCTTTTTGTTTTTCTTCTTGTATGCACCATACTTTTCTACCCTTACCAAGTCATGATGGCCTTTAAAAGTGCATGTGATATTGGGGGTTTTTTTTAGAGATCCCCACTCAACAAGTCCTGCTTTTTAGTGGATCCCTCCATTTCCTCAGCTTTACTTTTACAAAAGGATAGACTATATAAAATACACATTTATTATATATGTTTTTGTTCACCATAAATATATATTTTGGGGGGTATTGTATTGTATTTGAATATTCATTTTTATGGTTTACTATGCAATGAATTGTTATACTGTTATGATGTGAATCGAGTTGTGTTGAAATAAATAAACTTGAACGTGAACTTGAATTTGATAATCAAAATGCCAAATAAGAAATATTTAGAGCCCTCCTTCTTTAGCGAAAATTTAGCCAAAAAGTTAAGAATCAAAAATGAATTTCTAATCATTCGCGCGCAAATTATGGAAAAAGTATATTTCAAATTGATACATGTCTCATCATGTCGACTTAAATACAAACAAAAACAAAGCTTGCCTAGATGTTGCTATAAATATTGCCGATATTCCACAAACATCATTTCTGCATAATAAGATAATCATCCCACTTTTCATTCTTCACCAAGCCTTCATTACCCATAATGCCCTGAGGCTCCTCGGCTACATACTGAAGTACGATGGCCTAAATATGAGGCCATTGTGGGGCTTCGTTTAGCCCAGCCTTTAAAGCGTTTATTTTATATCGCTTAAAGGTAATAATGCACACTTTGTTTCAGTCTTCATCGGTATAAATTGATTTTGTTTATTTTTTCAGTAAAGCAAACTGAAAATGATTAATGCAGAATCATTACCATGTAATGTGATAAAGGCAGAGACTCTCCCCGCCCCCCCCCCCCCACCTTGCACTTTTACAATTCTTCGTGAAAAAACATATTTGTTTTGATTTGATTTGATTTGATTGATTTGATTTTATTCGTCAGGTATATTGCAATACAAACATAACCAGGTACCATGACAGGATAGCCCATGAAAGCCGAAATGGCTTATTTCCAATGGGGTCCTTACCTAAATAACTGATTAAAAAATACACTAAGAAAACACATTAGTACGGCTACAAGACTATCGTACACGTACGACAAGTAATAAGAATGTACTAATTAAAAGTAGCAAAATAAAACATAACATTTTTTATAAAGTAGGCGAAGATTACATAAATGTGAAAACAAGACTTACTCAACGGAAAAACTATATACAGAAAATCATAATGAAACTATCGATAATAAACGTTGGTTACATAAGTCAAATAATATAGGAAAAAACCATCTGAGCTACAAAAAGGAGAGGAGAAATATAGTTATGGAGTAGACACATTTTTCAAATGATGCTTCAATACCCTTTTAAAATGTAAAAAATTCTTAACTGACTTAACATGATTTGGGAGGGAATTCCAGAAAAGAATACCGTTAAAATAAAAAGAATTTCCAATTTTACCTTTCCGCTTAGGCACTACGAAATTAAATTGACTATTTCTAGTGTCATGCCTATGAACACTTGAAGAGCGAGTAAAATTATTAGAAATATAGTGATCTGTATTACAGTAAAAAATCTTATGTACATGGTGAATTAATAGTTGTTGTGATCTAAGGTTTACATGAAGAAGATCAGCTGTTTCAAGTTCACTCTTCCCAATGTGTGTTCTTGGTGGTAAGCGATTGATAAATCTTACAATCTTATTTTGAATTATTTTTAACTTGTTTTGATCCACCTTGCCTAGACTGCAGTACCATGCCGCATTAGCATAATCAAATAAACATTGTATTAAGGAAAAACTTAAAATGCGTCTTGATTTTAAGTTCATGCAATTTTGATAACGATACAAGAATTTTAGACGAGCATTAGCTTTTTTGACAATACTGTCAACCAAACTTGAGCAAGAAAGATCACTAGCTATATTTAGTCCTAAATACTTCACAGAATCCTGTCTCTTAATGAGTTGATTGTTATAACTTATATTGAAATCATCAGTATACTTCAGCCTACCCCGCGAACAAACAAAATACTTTCGGTTTTACCAATATGTAAGCTAAGCTTATTTGCTGTCATCCAATTAACACAGTTTGATAATTCTAAGCTAAGTTTTTCCCCGATCAGCTTAGGATCAGTACCAGAATATAGTAACACACTGTCATCCGCATATAAAAGTAATTTACTGTCGTTGACACAAACACACATATCATTAATGTAGCACATGAAAAGAATAGGACCTAATATGCTCCCCTGGGGAACTCCGCATCTTATGGGCATAGAATCGGAGAGTACATTTTGCAACGAGACAACTTGATGACGATTGGTCAAGTAAGACCTAAACCATTGCACACATGCAGAATTTAAACCCATTACTTCTAATTTACTTAACAGTATATTGTGGTTAACGGTATCGAAGGCTTTTTGCAAGTCAAGAAGAACCATCCCAACAAAACGTCCTTGGGAAATTTCGTTCCTCACAAAATCTAACAGGTGAATAAGACAAGTTTCAGTGGAATAACCATTTCTAAAACCAGATTGAAATTCGTATATTATTTTGTTTTCTTGAAAGTAGTTCTCTAATTGGGCATACACACATTTCTCTAGGACCTTCGAGACTATACTTAAAACGCTAATCGGTCTATAATTGCTAACATTAGTTTTATCTTTCTTTTTATAAAGGGGTGTTACTTTTGCAATTTTCATTTCATCAGGGAAGGTGGAGGTTGAGATAGATAAGTTAATAATGTAAGTTAAAGGTTTATACAAATATTTAGCTCCATCCTTCAAAAATCTGGCAGGTACCAAGTCAAGACCGGTACTTTTTGATATTTTCAACTTATTTAATTCATCTAAAACAAACTTTTCTTTGACAGGAGAAAAAAGAAAACAACCTTTCGACACACCCTTAGTGTCGTATAATTTTTGTAATTTAACACTGTCCGTTCCAAATTCATTTGTGTTGCTATCTGGCAGATTACTAGCTAATTTTTCTGCCACAGTTGTGAAATAATTGTTAAATTCGTTCGCTATCCTCATATTATCATGACATAACTCCCTTGGATATTAATAACATTCTCTTTAATATTCTTTTGTTTGTTTTTACAACCTAAATCTTTCAGATTCTTCCACAACTTTTTAGAATCATTTTTATGCTCATCAATTTGATTTTGGAAGTATTCATCTTTAGCCTGTCTCACTTTTCTTTGCACCAAATTACGTAAAAGTTTATATTTCTTTTCTAATTCTAAATTACCACAATCCTTTTTCATTCTTTTAAAAGCTATATTTCTTTGTCTTATTAACGAAATAATTTCAGCATTCATCCACTTATCGGTTCTTTGCTTAATTCTTACTTGTTTTAATGGAGCACATTTATCAACTATAGACATGAAAATATTTTTGAAAACTGACCACGCAGTATTTACTTCTTTACATTCTAATATGTCAGACCAATTGACTCGAGATAAAACATTATTAAAATCATCTATACAATAGTTTCTCATACACCGAATATTTATATTTCTATGCTGTTTGAATACAGGTCTTATTAGCTTCCTAGAGCAGTAGGTTAAAAAATGATCACTTAGGCCAATTTCAATAACACCACTTTGACAAATATTTTCTTCTTTACTGCTGATTACATGGTCTATTAATGATGAAGTGGCCGATGTTGTTCGAGTGGGTTTAGTTATAAGTTGACTCAAACCATTTAAATTCAAAATATTCTTGTATTTTTTTGATAATGAAGACTGCTGCAAAAGGCAGATATTCATGTCCCCTAAAATTATAACCTCATCATCTTTTGTTAATTTATCCAAGGTGTCAGTGAGATATTCAATAAAATAATGATCTGTAGGGGGTCTGTACACAACACCTAGAGTAATGGGTTTTGTATGGGGTAATAGAATGTCAATCCATAACGATTCAATATCATTTTGTGTAAGATCTTCTCGTACGTTAAATGCAATATCATTTCTAATATAAAGACAGACTCCACCACCATGTTCACCTACACGGTCTCGTCTTAAAATACAATATCCATCGATACAAACTTCTTCATCGTTCACGGAAGAGTTTAACCACGTTTCTGTGATTTGTGCAAAACTATAACATCAGCTTTCAAAATTTGTAATGAAGAACCATCTTTATAAGGATTTTATACGGGAAATTTATTTTCAATTTGTGTGTTCTATTTGTAAATCAGTATTTTTTTCCTAGAAATTGATGTCATAAAAAATCAATATGTAGGCCTACTTTTAAAGATAATATTGATACTATTATTAAAGCCGAAATAGTAGACATGAATTCTATTTAACAGTGGCTCTTTTCATGAGATATGTGAGTTATATATAGGAAGCCAGCACAGAGGTAAATGAACTGTGACGAAAGTTCGGGTTGCCATATGTTACCAACTTCTACTTCATCATGATTAATAACAACTGCCTCAAGGAAAAACTCGCAGGGGTATTCGCGATGTAATGTATATATAGCACAATGGGAAAGGAAATGGGAGAATAATGGTTGCAAAGCTTAAAACAAAAATTTCCAGATAATGTGTGTATATATATATATATGGGACACAAATATATATATATATATATAATTTATCCTTTTGTATTTGGCCATTGTTTTAAGAGGGAGTTGTAAATACGGTCGTATTCGATATCTCACCCGCCTACTCCTGTCCTTTTGCAGTGAATTCGGGAACGGAGGGGAAAACAGATTTGGTCCGCTAGCGAAAGTTCCAACTCAGGTGGGGGTTAGTCACAAGACCAATAAAATAAACAAATTCCAAATAAAAGATAAGGAAAACTAATAAACAAAAGTGTACATTAAAGTGAAATAAAATATTTTATTTACATATCCATTAACAAATAACAACTACAATCAATTTACAGATATTATTAATAAAACTCTTTTCATCAATTTCACTCTATTAAAAACCCATGTTTAGAACCTATATAAACAATACTTAAAATAACTTAACTATCACAGTCACTAAGGGGAATACTATAAGGGATGGGAAGAGGTTAGTCAGGGAGGGATCGTTAGTACAGTGGCCACTTACATGCAACGCGGATGTCTAAATATGCGATGTCGCGACTTGTACCGGTGCACTGCCTTAGCTGCTGCGGGTAGAAATGACACTCGTACAAGAATACTGGATACATACAGCATTCACACCATTTATATGCTACCGTAGAAATTTTCAGAGAAAATGCAGATTAAAAAACTATATATCAGTATTACCTTATTCCAACATTAAATAATAATAAACAAATGGGAAACCGAAAAATAATGGACGAAAAAGAAACTCAAATGTAATTTTCAATAATTCTTATGCATAAAGTTGGGTTAAAGTAATAATGTTTGCTTTCATAAGGAATGGTTATAAATTTCGAAGTTTTGTACACAATATTTTGTGAAATAATAAATGGTATGAAGGGCAGACATTTGAAAACTAAGCCATGATCACAGTGTGGTAAAATGTTGAAGAGAGCTAAACCCTTGGCACAGTAAGGCCCGAATTCACAAAGGAGGTTTAAAAACCTAACCCATGGTCCGTAAGCGTACTGAAATAGGCGTAAATAAGCGCACATTGCCCATGCGCGCACTCAAAGAAAATATATGATTGGATCGGATTCCGTGCGCACGTACGCTTAAAACCCCCATGAGGGGGTTTAAACCATGGTTTAAATCAAACCTCCTTTATGAATTCGGGCCTAAGAGTTAAACCATTGTCCGGTGTTCACAATGTCAAAGCTCGAATTGTTTCCACGCAGTTTATTCACCAATCTCTTTTTCTTGTTTTGATCTGTTTGTTATTGTCTGGTAGAACAACACAATTACTAATTCCTCCTCGTGATGAAGACCATGATGACTATTGTACCAACAGCAAACAATGCCTGCACTCCGCCGACCATGTAGAAAACCTTGGTGTACGACTGGGTCACATCAAATAAGTAACCTGAAAATACAATTTCGAAAACGATGTCATTTTCGGGGGATAAAAACCCGAAATTTCAAACCGATGGGTGACATCCCTTTTTTTAAAGTAACCAATAGAATTGGTTTTTCCGGTCAATTTTGCAACTTTATGAAACGTATTCCTTTTGCAAGCATTCAATTTAAATGATTTTCGGCAAGCCGTGCTATTTGGCAATTTCAAATTTGAAGTTAAGCATATCATTTAGAGAGCGTTGATTCAGTTTGGCCTTGCATGGTCAAGTGATCACGCAGCTTCTGTGCATTCCAACAAAAAACAGAATAATAATAAGTTTCTCTCCATGTCTGAAGAGCACTCTCCTATTGGGTTATGTTAAATATTTAAAGGGGGATCATAAGACATGGGAGTGTACAGTACTTACTGTTTGGGCACAGTGCAATATGAAAACACTAATACATTTAGTGTTCTGTATATTTGTTTGTGCTTCACATTTGAAATGTTTGTTTAAGACATCAATATCTTTTTCAAATTTACTTAATGTCGCTTATCAATCTCTAAAAATAGTTGTCCTCTTAAAAGACTATCTTTGTAGATAATATATTTTTCTATGGGAAAGTTTACTGTACATTCTCTTTTGAAGTTGTAAAAAACTGTTTTACAGAAGTATGTTTAGAAAACTGAATGCATCACATTTTTCTGCCGAAAAGTAAACATCGACACAAATTTCAGATTACTGCGTTTTCCCGTGGAGGGGCAGAAAAAATATCCAAACTGTTTGGACATTAATTACTGCTTTGGCAGAGCTATTTTCTGCACGCAGTAGAAGGTGAGATGAAATACCCATTTTAATCCATTTCCAGATTATCTAGATTTCAGAGCACCCTTGAATTACTTAAATTACAAACTAGGAAGAAAATTAGCTGGCAGTAATTATACTATAATGAATTAGAAAAAAAGACATATAGCTTCGAGTAGTTTTAAGCCTCATGTATGAGCTAATTGGCACGCAAGAGTTAACAATGTATAAAATGATACGAAACCAAATAACAGGTAGCATGGCACGCAATCACGCACACACTAGGCGTGTACCACATCATCCTCTCCCCACTCATAAACACACGTCCCTCACGCCTACCTACCTGTGACGTAGCCGGAAGATACGGCACCAGTTCCGAATGCAAAACATTGAACCCCAGCTCCCAAGGCAAAATTTTGTGCATCCTTCAAAGTGATTTTTAGAAAGGCGAAGTTAGCAGTGTCCTGAATAAAAAAGCACATTCCCTGGATAAACGCTAGAAAGGCGCGGTCCAGATAATTTTCATCCATGAAGTCCAGCATGAATGTTACACTGCAAACTATTGCTGAGACTACATATATTCGAAGTGGATCTACGTTCTTTGCGAGTAATGCAATGAATACTGTACGACCGAGGAGTCCACCAATGCCACCGATTGTAGAAAGGAAGACAGCACTGGATTCACTGAAGCCCAAGAATTTAGCATGGGGGATAAGGAAGAGCATCCACGCATATATGGCAAAACCATCGGTAATAGTTACCAGGAGACTGAACAGGAGCAGGGGTTCATTGAAGGAAAGCGAGTGGTAGCATGATTTAATATATGTCTTCATTAAGTTAAATTTCTGGGAATGATCTGCGTGATAGCGATCATTTTCAGTGTCATCCTTTTCATCGCCAATGTCCCAAACCAATGAAGTGCTAGGTCCTAATATTTCATGGTTTTCGTCGATCATATCACTGTCACTGCCTAAGCCAGGTCTATCTGACATGTGTATATCCTTCACTGGACGTTTGACATTATTCGAAGAGTTAGTATCTGCATCATGATTACATTTTACTTTATTTCCGCTGGCAGTAGCGTCTCTTTCAACAATTTCATCTTTACGTCCATGGTCTTCGCAGGATGCCGTTGTGATTTCTGTTGCTTGCCTGTCAGAACAGGCCCGTTGACCATCCCCTCTATCGGATGCCTTCCGCGTGAAGACTGGTTTACGAACGGTGGCGGCACAAACTGTAATATTCAGCATGATTGCCCCTAGGATGGCATAAACCCCATGATAGCCGTATGCTTGCAGTGACTGTTCAGTAATGAAAGGAAGAAACATTGCTCCTGCTGTCATGCCATAAAGAGATACTGCGTTGACAAGAATAAATTTATTCTCGAAGTAATCATTCAGCAGGAGAATGAAAGGCATGTAGACGCAAGCTAGACCGACCCCTGTAGGCAAAATTATAAGATATATCACAAAATTAAAATGTACCATATACACGCAACGTAATATCACTTTTGAAAGTTTTATTCGAGCTACTAATGAAAATTTCAATCGAAAATCTAAACATCTTAAAGGGATACGCCACCAGGCGGCCGTGGGGAAAGTCAGGATTGCGTAAGCCCCATTCACTCTTACACAAAGTTTGTGCGTCGACTACTAGGATTACTGTACGGACTGCACGAAGCCGACCGAATCTCGCACGAGAGCTCGAGCTCAAGCAGAGCGTGCATGTTGCGCGGCCTGTTCGAAGTTTGCTACCGCGGGGCAACGGCATGATCAGGTAACGATCACGCGTGCCCTCTCGCAGCATAAAAACCTCCACAATCTGCGGTTGAGTATCCCTTTAAATATGCCTCCATAAGTCTCCATGTTCAGAGAATCGACTGAAGATGCAAATGGTATAAATGGTAGATGGTAGATGGTATAATCCCCCTATTTTTTTGTTTGTTTGTTTTTAATGTGTGTAAATGATTGAAGAAAACATGGCTTCTGTCTGAGAAAAATGAGGCAGGGGTTGAAAGATGGGGGTCGGGAAAATGGACTTATATATCAAAATATGATCAATTCCTTTATGAACTTTTTAGAACTGTTACTTTAGTTTGCGTACCTCTGGTGCGTGCAAACTTAAAACGCAATGGAATCTCGTAGTTCCCCAACCCCCCCCCCCCCCTCCCCATTTTAGCGCATGGGTTACGAACCCATAGAAACGCCAAGAGTCGCACAGTCATGGAGGCTGCCATTTGCTTTCCTGGATGACATCACAGAAGCGCAGCCAAGAAAAGTCATCCGCGTTTTAGTGCGCGCATGTAACCCCTGCACTAAAATGACAATTAAACTACGCGATTTCATTGCGTTTTAAGTTTGCACGCACCAGAGGTACGCGTACGCGCAGCTCAGCCGTGCTTTAGAGCCTTTTTCCGTGCGTTATCACTTTTTTGGCACGGTCACGTGGTGTTATTTGACCAATCAGGATGGCTACATTCTTGAACCTGTTTTATAATATCACATAATGAATCACACGTGGCGGCTTTCAATCGATCATTTGATTAGGACCAAGTAATAGCTCTGAAACCTACTGACAAGCATTTGCAAAGTTTAAGAGCACTCGGAAATTTGTTGATATATCTGGCACTGGCACTGCCTTAGATTTTGTCATTGAATGATTCACACTATATGTTTTATAGTTTTCCATATTATTAGAGTAGTGCTCTCATCCCTTCTAAATGACTTTTTGAGGTTGTAGAACATTTTGTTTGTAATGCAATATGACCAACAATAAAAAGAAAACTGGGGAAAATATTCAAGGGCCCTGAATCTGACCCTCTATCACGAGTGCTACCCGGAAAGCCTAAAAATCAAATCAGCAAGAAATTTTATTAATTACAAGTCTGTTGTACACAATCATATTTCTGCATTTCAAGAATCCTAACCTGTTGTCTACTGGAAGTGGGTGGTCCCTGTATTAAGCCTATGGGAATGAGATAATTCAAGAGTAAAAGAGTTAAGAAGATAACGCTATTTCTATTTTATTTTAGTTTTAAGTACCCCAAGCCCTACATTGCTGACCGTGAAATTCAAGAATTCTTGTGAAATATTATTCTGGGGCCGTATTCTTAAACTATGTTAACTTGTATGTTAGTAACACAATGTTAATTGTCATAACAAATCAAAATCATGACAAGTCATTGGTTAATGATTGCGCAAGGTGCCCGCGTAAAGTTAACAGAGACATCTGCGCAAGCACCAATGATTAGTGTTTATTGCGCGCAATTTCAATTTGTTATGACAATTAGCATAGTTTTCCTTAACATATTAAAAGATAACATAGTTTTCAGAATACCGCCCCAGGTGGAAGGCAGCTCAGACAAATGTTAGTGTATATCTCTGGCCTTTTGAACAAGGAATAAGTTGCTAAATAAGTTGCTTGCTGCGATTATTTTTTTTTTAATTCTTTTCCTTCTTCTTTTTCATCAAATTAATGTACTTTGTATAGGTGATCTTAAAGTTTTTAAAGGACCGTCTTCTAGTCGTCTTGAAAGAACTGGACGCCAGCATAGACAACTTTTCATGCGAAGCGAGTGTGTCGACAAATTGAACAGAAATTAAATGCTCGTAATTATTTGCACAAAGAATGATAGATATGCAGTACATATTGGGTATCATTTTTCATGAGGGCATTGCTCACCTTTACACCTGGCTGATAGAATTAGAAAAAAATGAGTAGCAATCCATTATTACTTTCTAATGACACAATACATCGCTGTAGGCCCACCTGTAAGTGCCAGAGACACAGCAAGTCCAACAGTATTCGATATGAAGGCGCATGATCCCAGACATGCACTACTCATTACCCCTCCAAGCATTGCAACCAACCGATGATCCACTCTATGGAGAATTAAAGAAACCACAGGAGCTGACAAAAAACGGAAAAGAAAAGCGCAACAATAAACAAATTCTATGTCCAAATATTTGAATGAAATGAATAAAATATTTTTATTAGGTTGCTGTTGATTAGTTACTTTCAAAATAAGAAAGAGGGTGAGAGAGAGAGAGACAGAGAGATCATGCTGGAAGCAATCTAAACTCCTCAAAAAAAGTTTGGAAATCTGACTTTGATCGATCATTTCTCCCGAGTCTTAGTGCATATTGATGTTTAATTGATACCACTGAAAAGATCATTTAATTCTCTTTAAAATGATACCATACATGATATGATTATCGTTCATATGGAGGTGCAGTGCCTTGAAATGTGGGGCAAGGTCAAAATTCAAAAGTTGCAAAATGACACAATATTGAAAGTCACTGTTCTTTTTTACCGTGGTGATGAGTGAGTTTCCCAGTTGTTTCTTTTGTTTTCATGCATCTTATCATCAACATTAACATGGAATCAAACAAACCTCTGCACAAGCAAACACATAACAAACAAACAAACATGCATGCATGGGTATTTCAAAATACTACTCAAACCGTGCTATCTCACAGAACCAGTACATAAACCACAACAAAACATCAAAAATTAAGAGGCAGGGGCTTGATTTAAGGGATTTTCATCTTTATTGTCACATACAGAGATCTTTGATTTCATCAATTAACATGATCAAGGCTCAGTAACGGGTGGACGACCCAAGTGCTTGCACCACGGCCTGGCACCGCCTCCTCATGCTGCTGATGAGCTTCGTGATTCGTTGCTGTGGAACGGCATTCCATTCTTCAATCAGAATCTGACGCAGTCCTGCCAGTGTTGTTTTCATTGGTGACTCTCTTCCGTACAGATTGCCCGAGTTGATCCCAGAGATGCTCGATGTGGTTTAGGTCTGGGCTGCATGCAGGCCACTCCATTCTCGTGATATCCTCTCTCTCGAAAAAATTGAGGACCAGTCTCGCTCTGTGTGGTCTCGCGTTGTCGTCTTGCAGGATTGCGTCGTTCCCCATATTCCTTAAATACGGGACAGCTGTTGGTTTGAGGATCTCGTCTCTATACCTCTGACCAGTGAGGTTTCCGTCAGTGACAACAAGTTCTGTTTTTCCTGCAGTCGAGATGCCTCTCCACACCGCCACCACGTTAAAAAAGAACAGTGACTTTCAATATTGTGTCATTTTGCAACTTTTGAATTTTGACCTTGTCCCACATTTCAAGGCACTGCACCTCCATGTGAACGATAATCATATCATGTAGGGTATCATTTTATAGAGAATTAAATGATCTTTTCAGTGGTATCAATTAAACATCAATATTCACTAAGACTGGGGAGAAGTGATCGATCAAAGTCAGATTTCCAAACTTTTTTTGAGGAGTTTATCTATCATGCAAGCTACCATATTTCCCTGTTTGATCTTTATTTCAGCACTTTTCCACACCTATCTGTTCTCTGTTACTTGCAGTGTTATTCCACTACATGTCTTCACGCTCTAATCCCAGTTAAGTTTGCGGCTTCCCTCGTAACCTATTTCCTTGCACTTTTGCTTCTAACATAATTATCTTTTAAGAAACTCATGTCTTTCTGACGTACGTGACCAAAGCATTTCGCTTGCATTTATTTGACTAGTTCTTTCACCAGTAGCAGATCTAGCCTAGTAAGACACAAAACATTCTAAAAGCCTGACATTTTGCACAAACAAAGCGGACCTGTAGAATGTATTGTGTCTAATCCGGCTAGATCCGCCACTGTTCACTGTGATCAGGGTATTTTCTTTCACCCCTGTTACATCCCATACTTCTTTGGTGGATCTTGGGTTCTTCATAAAAAAGGTTGACTCAGAAAAAAAATCGAGAGCATGCCTCAGACCCGGTCGTAGGACTGGCATACCTAAAGCAATACATTCAGGTAGTTTTTAGTAGCATTGTCTTCCACATAATGGATTTACCCTAGTACTTATAGATATGATTATACTACTCACTTGAGAAGTAGACAAACGTGCCAGCTAAACTGCATGTGAATCCCACCGTGGCATAGCTTTCATGAAGGCGTTCAACCATCTCAGGGATGAGCACGCCGAGTGATTTGACGATACCGGCCATCATGGACATCACTATAAACTTGCAAAGTAGGATAACGTAACCCCATCGCCAGTTCGATATATCCGTCTTTTCCATGATTCCACTGAATTCAATTGATAAACTTCAAATCAACAATTTTAGAGCCTTTTTTGACGAATAAAAAGACGAGATACGTCAACAACTTATTACAACAAAGATTTTTTTAGGGACTCTTTGTTTTCTTATATTTTAAAGTGACACTGCCCCAAGAGCGGCGTTAGGTTGCAAACTGCCCCCTAATAATTACGGGATGCAGGACCTTTATAAAGTGAAACCTGTCTATAAAGACCACTCAAGGGAGACAAGAAACACGGTATTTATGAGCAGATGGTCTTTATGTACAGGTCCCTTAAATACATGTTTCAACGAGAAACATTTTTCGAGGGAAACAAAAATTAAGGTCTTTATAGATAGGTGGTCTTTCTATACAGGTGGTCGCTAAAGCAGGTTTGACTGTAGATGTACATGTGAGAACGCACGTTAATACGTGAGTTTTCGTTAATTTGCTGGATTTTCTTTTTTTCTCAAGAAGTATCTTGTAAATTTGACCTAGCAATTATGAGAGGGGTTTATTTCACATTTCATCCGAATCAAGTATACCAACTTTACAAGAAGCGCGGGAGCAATCAAACAATAATAAAATCCCATTTTCATAACAGCTGAAAAATATGACTTGACCCATACTACGCCACTGTGTAACGAAATTCGCTTAGCTCTTTCAGTGCCGATGTCACATATATGTGACAGATAGACTTGCCACTTTCATTCACCAATTAATCGACCACAGGAAAGGTATATGGTGGTCAATATATATCAGAATTTTTAGCATAAATCAAGCATTCTAAATATTTGATTATATGCTACCGTAGAATGTTTCAGAGAAAATTGCAGATTTTTAAAAGGATATTACCTTATTAACATTAAACAATAGTAAACAAAATTTAATGAGAAACCAAAAAATAATGGACCAAAAAAAAATTAATTTTCAATCATTCTTATGCATAAAGTCGGGTAACGTAATAATGGTTGGTATCATAAGAAATGGTAATAAATTTCCCACAAATATTGTACACAATATTTTGTGAAATAATAGATAATCAGTAACGCGAAAGCGTTATAAGGGTTTAGCGTTATATTTGCTGATTGTTAAGCCCCGCACAGCAAGGTGGTACGGTCCAGTAAATTTTCCTAGTCTCGTATTAGTCGTTCGCCCGTATTTGACGCAAGGAAAAAGGAAAGACAGAGAGAAGAAACCAAAGAAATACATAAGAAAAAGGAAGACACAGAATAAGCAAAGAAATGCATATAGAAATAAAAAGAAGATATGGAGAATAAAAACAAAGTAATACATTAGGGGGAAAAGGAAGACAGAGACTAAGCAAAGAAATGCATAAAGAAATAAAAATAAGATATGGAGAATAAAAACAAAGTAATACATTAGGGGGAAAAGGAAGAGAGAGAGAATAAAACCAAAGCAATGCATGAGGAAAAAATAAGAGAAAAGTGAAACAAAGAAATACATAAAGAAATTAAAAGAAGATAGAGAGAAGAAAAACAAAGAAATACATTAAGAAAAAAGACAGAGAAGAAAATCAAAGAAATACATAATTAAAAAGGCAGAGGAAAAACAAAGTAATACATAAGAAAGAGGAGACAAGTGAGAAGGAAATTCATCAGGAAAGAATGAAGATAGAAGAAAAAACAAAGAAATACTATAGTACTGCGGCCACGCCAGCCGTGTTGGTCATCATACACACGTGGATATTGCACAAACAACGACTGTCATTACATCTATCAATAATAATAAATAATAATACATGTTTGTTTTTTTTTTAATCACCTTTAACTTAAGAAAAAAGTGTTGTATAATAATTTGATTTAGCCATTCTCAAAACACTAATCAGTTTATTTTTATATTTATTATATGTTTCTTTATTCAATTCAGTTTTCAGCAGGATAAGCAGTTTTCAGCAGCTTGTTTTCGATATTTATTCAATTCAGTTTGCTTATTCAAATAATTCTTATATAATCTGTGTTTTTTTTATTAATTGACCTTAAAAGTCCAAATGTCATCCAAGGTTTCCTAAATTTAATTTTAAAGTTTTTAGGCTTTATTATAGGAAAACATTCATTATATAACGAATTATAAATCATCAAAAATATATCATAACAATGATTTATATATTCAATACATAAAACCTGACTCCAGTCAGCTTCTTTTAATTTATTTCTAAATGTCTGAATAGTTTCATCATTTATTAAGCGTTTGGGTAATGTATTTCCAAAATGGCTAAATGTATAATTATTATTTTTATTAAAACAAAATATGGGGAAGTGATCAGATAAATCAGAAATTACAAGACCTGAAACAATATTACCATCGATAGAATTACTAAAAATATTATCAATTAAAGTTGCTGAGGTTGATGAAATCCTTGTTGGTTTTGTTATAAGAGGAAGTAAATGATGAGAGAACATCAAATCTAAAAATTCATTTGATTTTTCATGTGAATTAATGTTCAAAATATTTATATTGAAATCGCCCATCAAATATAAATCAATACTATTTTTGGTAACAATATTCAAAATATTATTCATTTTTTCCAAAAAAAATATCTATGCTAGTATTTGGAGCCCGATATATGCATCCAATAACAACAGGTTTTTTATTTTTTAACTTTAAGTTAAATAAATAAAGATTCAAATTCTGATGTTTTATGGGACAAATCAGATCGAATCACATAATCATAATTACTATTAATGTATAGTGCAACCCCACCACCTTTTTTATTTTCTCTATTCATCTGAACTAGATTATAACCCTTCATATTATACATATTAACATTTGAATTTGAGTTAAACCAAGTTTCAGAAATGCCAATGGCTGTAAAATTATGATCAAGAGTTGCAAATAAAGAGCAAATATCATCAAAATTTTTACATAAACTTCTTGCATTTATGTGTAAAAATGAAACTGATTCTTTAGCATGATACTTTGAGCTAAATTCATCTCCAAAAATATATTTACAATCAATAAGTTTAAAATTATCATTGTTTTCGAAATTAAAGTACTCATTATCATCACTAAACATACCTTCAGTATTATTTAAGTCATATGGGTTAATTTTTAGATGCTTCAGTCTTTCAGTTAATGAGTCATCATCTAAGTTAAAATAACTATACATGTTAATCTTATATTCATCATTATTTTCAAAATGATTAAATGGAAATAGTGTTACACAATCATCGCATTGTTTATCGGTAGAATTGGCACTTTTGAAATACACGCCACAAATTACACACCCAGAACGCATTGAATAACACACACAAAAACAAACAGCTGAATTAAGAGTAACCAATAATACAAAATAACACAATAAAAACCAAGTACAATCTAATTTTAGTGCTCAGTGCTACTACACAAAAGAAACAAAAAAGATACAAAACTATGCAGTTTCAATGGTAACATTGTGGCAATGAAAGTGAACTCAATACATAGAGTCTATACGAAAATGGCCTATGCCTATGTGTGAGAGTAAGCTGTTGGTGAACAACAGAACACCACAAAATACCTCAAAATGCAAGAAAGATACTCCGTATAATACACTAAAAGATTGTCCTGTACGTGCTATCAGACAGACCTTCATAAATAACAAACAAATCACAATCACTGAAGCACATAACATGGAAAAATATATACAACAAAGTGAGAGCTCTGTTGGAGGGCGCGTGCAGCCACAAAAAAGCGTGCTTTTTAGCTGCTTGCAAAAGATAATTTATGATTTTGATTGATTTATAGCAAAACGGCATGGGGGGGGGGAATTCGGCGAGGATAGACTGATCAAGTATAAATTTTCTTTAAAAGTATCGTATTTTGCAGCCGTCACTTTGCCTTTGAAGCCGTTCCTGTGAATTTAAAGATTGAGTACGCATCTTGAGCCCAAGAATACTGTAAAATATGTTTTTTGTTGTATGAGCTGATGCATTTTAGCTTCCATGAAGATTGTTTAATGTTTAATGTGGTAAGTGAAGCAAATACTTTACCTGTCCTTTACAAGCCCGTCGTTTACAGCAACATGGCTAATGCGAAAGGTCTTCGTATATGGGTCACACAAGCACGTTGATACTCATCAGGAACAATGTTGTTCGTCACTTGCCATGCCGCGCCTGTGATGCGGCATAAGGGAGGTTGCACGACTGACGTATCGCGCGATCCGAGACCTTCAACGCTAAAATAAGAACAGTTCTTTACAAGTTCACTCTAGCTTATGAATGGTCAAGGTATGCTGCCACAGAACAATACAAAACGAGGTACTTTGTATTTTGTACCGTATGCTTGTTCAGTAAAATAGATGAAAGGTGAAATAAATTTCTATGGTTTTTTTTTTATATATTTTTTTTATGAATCATCACGCTTCAATCGAGCTGAACTGAATTAAAAACGATTTCTGTAGTGGTTGTTTACAAATATGCAATAAATAACCAGGGATTATATACCTGCACAGAATAACATAAAATACTTGAGGTATACGTTTATTTTCAGCGTTAATACATGCATTTACTTTTAGAACACATATCTGAACCGGTCAATGTTTGTCTTTTAGCAACTGCAGTGCGAGTCAGAAAAAAAATTACACTTTTTAAAATGCTTATATAACAAATAATTTATGATAGATATATCATAATTCTTGCACCATAGAATAACTCTTCCAGCTTAAATTCATACCACATTTTGGGGGAATCAGTAATGAATTTACTGGATAGGAATCAATGTGTCTGGGTGAAAACCCATTTGCGCCGCATCAACAATGATTTGGATTCAACTGCACAATGTGCAAGAAAGCCTTTGGTAATGATAATTGAGTCATAGCGTTTGGCGAATCTGTGGAATCATCTGCATGATCTGTGTGTTCCTGAAGTCCAAGATGTGCAGCAGCCCACCTGCAAACCTGAATGACTTGCAGCAACGAATTGCCAGAGAAGCAACCGATCTGCGATAAGACAGACACCTCGTAGGGCCATGGTAGCGATGCTCCATCGAGCTCAGAAATGCATCGAGAGAAACGGACACCATGTGGAAGATTGAAAGCTCTGTCCAAGTTCCAGTGCCCAAAGTGACTATGAAAAGGAACTTTTCGGTGCAGATCACTGCAAGTTATGATTTCTGAATTTATTTATTTATTGGTTCTCGTGTTTATTTGTCTTGATTATATATGCATATATGCATAAACTTTACGCTCATCGTTTACGCTCATCATATGAAAACGGCTTAAACATAGACCTTTCCTGGCTCAGCCCATTCACATTTTACCGATAGGCTCATACTGTATTAGTTTTATTTTCATATGGCATCTGGTATTCTTCCCTCTTCCTTTTCTCAAGGATCCTTATCTATTATTATTGTTATTATTATTATTGTTTTGTTTTTCCCCCTCCACATGGATCTTTATTTACAAAAAACAAATTCAACAAATACTATAATAATAATATAAATCTATATTATAAATCATATATTTTCGTAATCAGGATCGTGCAACAGAATGATAAAAAATGGCATAACGATGAACTTCACGGCCCAAGCTTGAGGGCAGAGAAAAATAACAAAATTACTGATCATATGATATAAAACAATACATAGTAAATTGACTGATTATTGATTGATGTTATTATTATTATTATTATTATTATTACTTCTAATTTAACCTTACTCTCTGTGAAGCTTACGCTATCTCAGCGTGACTTTATTATGACGTTAATAATAATAATAATAATAATAATAATAATAATAAGTAGGCCTAGGCCTACTGTATAGGGTATAAGTCTAGCTCTAACTGTTTTTTTAATTAATTACCTCTAGTCTAGGCCTAGATCTAGATACGGTATATCTTATTTTTTGTTTGTTTTGTTGTTTTCAAAATGGCCCCTGTGCCTCATAACAAAATTGATATCTAATCTCTCAGGCTATAAATTATAAAGAGGTCTATAGCCTGGGTCCGTTCCTTTTGCTCTGAATCTGACGGTGATGCGTTTGCCTCACCAATCAGTGGCAGGTGGGGGTTCTCGAGGTGCGGACACCCCCCCCCCCCCCCCCCCCCCATTTTTTTATTTTTCATTTTTGCTTTGCTTTAATTGTCGGCCGTAACTCTAAGTCATCAAACTTTTTTATTTCCCTGAAATCAACCCCCAAATCTGAAGCTTTTTGTTTTTGTTTTACTTTTTGTTGTGTGTCAATTACTTTACTTAATTGAGCCCCTTTTCAAAATACAAAATCCTTCATCCGCTCTGCTCCCACATGATGGACATTGCAGGCCTAATTGTTGGATACATGTAGATCTAACTTTAGTTTTAGATCTAGAGTCTACCATGATTTTTTTTTTCGCCAGCCCTCAAAAAGTTGTTCAGTGGGGGCAGTGGTTATCAGATGTTTTCCTCTATAATTATCCGACAAGCAAAAAAAAAGGGGGGGGGGGTCTTGCCGGGTTCCCCCCCCCCCCCCCCCCCCTCCCAGCCGACGCTAGTGATCCAGCCATTTTGAAATGGAAGAAGGAGCTGAATACAGAGGCGTAGTGCCTGCGTTCGATATCTTCCCTGGGACTAGGTATCCGTATAGTAATACATGCATAAACCGACCAACCTAACCTTAAATAGTCGTTCACTATGATCCACAAAACTCCAGTAGGCTAATCATGACAAATGAAGTGCCAAATGGTATGCCTTTAATTTGTGTATAGAGTATTTCATGACATTTCTTGATTAAACATCCTAAAAATGAAAGGAATAAGCAAATTTCAGTCTTCTTGAAGATAAATTCAGCTCTACTGGGCATGCGCAGTAGCAGCAGACTACATCTCCATGGCAACTAAACCACAGTTTAACTTAGACTGGACTTAGACTCTAGTTTAACTAAACTGGACTTTCCGAAACAGAAATGGAGTTAAACCCGACATGCAGTCTAAGTCTGGTTTAGTTAGACTCTGGTTTAACTTAGACTGGAGTTTCAGTTAAACCGGAGTTCAGAATACGGGCCACTGACATCTGTGCTTCTTATCTCTATCATGGCGACTTAGACTCGCCACCTGTTTTTGAGCCCGTATTCATTGATCTCATGAACTTGGCCACTCGCGCGGTTGAGTTTAGTTTCAATGATACAATGTATTCACAGATAGATGGTGTGGCTATGGGATCCCCATTAGGCCCCGCGCTCGCTAACATTTTTGTTGGCTTTCATGAAATGCGCCTGCTACAGAACGCCACCGATCTTAATATAGACCCGCATGTGTATTGTCGGTATGTTGATGATACGTTTGCAATTTTTCCTTACACAACTGAACCGGTTCCATCCCGCGCTAAAATTCACATGTGAAATTGAAATGTCCAATGCGCTCCGATTTCTCGACGTTCTCGTGGAGAGAAGTGATGGGAAATATCACTTCCGTCTACCGCAAGCCCACATTCACCGGGCAATACACGAGATGGGACTCGTACAGTGCAACTTCATACAAGATTGGGCTCATTGGAAACTTAGTGTGCCGCGCCCTGAGGATTTGCTCTGAGTACAAATTAGCTCCCGAAATCGCGAAAATCAAAACTATTCTCCTTGACAACGGTTACCCTGAGCATGTTATATCTCGCACCATAACACGGACGCTGGAGGCACAATCCAAATCTGACACCAGATTTGGACCTGCCAAATGCCCCGTGTATCTCAAACTACCCTGGATGCTACCGTCAGCTGGTAAGGATGTACTAATGACCCCCCACTTGAGTAATGTTATATACCAATACGTGGGCCGTACTTCTCAGCGGTTGGCTGATCGCATTAAACATCACGTCCCCTCGACTATTCGGAACCGTACAACCAATCAGCGCACGCAGCCCATCCGTGCCTGCAAATCTGAAATGCACGCTAACAGACCAAAGATAGCCAAATGCGATTCAGCGATTGGTCTCCACTTGCTGAACAATCCAGCTTGCGCACAAAGCTATGACGACTCAATTCTCAATTATGTCCCGGGCCAGAAGCTCTCTGGAAGCCGCCTACATTCCATCGCACGAACCCCTTCTGTGCAGACAAAAGGAGTTCGTCCAAGCTTTGCGATTGTTCTGAAATTACGGCGTCTGGGTTGCGTGTTGGTTCATCGAGTATAATATAGTTCATTTCAAGTAATTTGTTATATACCTGCGTGATAACCTGATGAGTGCAGGTCGAAAAGCTTCGTTATCATGTCTCTTTTTCGTGCCATCATGAAAGTTACAATTACTCTCATCAACATTGGGATTTGTAATTACGCACATTTATAGGGTTTGGTTCAGAAAGGCTTATTTTATATAGGGTATTTCTTTTATTAATAGATTTCAGAATTCCTCTTGTAATCCACGGTTTGATAGGTTTATTGCGTTTCCCCCCAACTTTAACTTTAGGAATACTAGTATTAAAATATGACTCAAATTTTGACCAAAATAAATGATATGCTCTTTCAGTGTCATTGCTCATTAAAACATCTTCCCATTCTTCACTCTGTAAGTGTTCGTTTAACCTATTATATTTTCTGGGGATAACTTCCGTGTAAATTTTGTTTCTTTCTCTCTAAAAGGGGAAGGGATATTAAACATTAAAAAAACAGGAATATGATCTGAAATTTCAGAATATAACAGACCGGAATTAATTTTGTAAGTATCATCATTAAAAATTATATTATCTATGATAGTGGAAGATTGATTTACAATTCTTGTGGGTTTGTCTATAACAGGAAAACAAGTATTTCAATATATGATACTTTGAAATTGATTGACAGTGTTATTATCTTGTTTAAGGTCTATATTAAAATCTCCCATTAAGCATATTAATTTGCCTTCTGGGTACAGACTATTCAATAAATTATCAAAATCTTCTAAAAAGCTATCAACATTGTTGCTAGGTGGACGATAAATAACACATACAATTAAATTTTTCGCATTCTTTATAGTAATCTCAATACATAATAATTCAGAGGAGCTATTAACAAGAAAAAATTCGTGTCTGACTTTGTACGATAACGATGGGGATATATAAAAGGCAACACCACCACCATGACAGTTCTGTCTATCATTATGGATAAAATGGTAATTATTAATATCATATACATTTGGAGATCTATTATTTAACCATGTTTCTGTGACGCCAATTATTGAAAATGAAAAAGAGGTTTACCAATAAGTAAGATATGTTATCAAAAAATATCGAAACACTATAGTACTGCTGCCACGCCAGCGGTGTTGTTCATCATACACACGTGGATATTGGACAAACAGCGACTGTCATTACATCTATCAAGCGTTCTTTTTAGCTGCTTGCAAAAGATGAATTATGATTTTGATTGATTTATAGCGAAACGGCATGGGGGAAAAAAATTCGGCGAGGATAGATTGATCTAAATTGATAAGTATAAATTTGCCTTTAAAAGTATCGTATTTTGCAGCCGTCCCTTTGCTTTTGAAGCCGTTCCTGTGAATTTAAAGATTGAGAACGCATCTTGAGCCCAAGAATACTGTCAAATAATTTTGTTGTTGTATGACCTGATGCATTTTAGCTTTCATGAAGATTGTTTAATGTTTAATGTGGTAAGTGAAGCAAATTTTTTACCTGTCCTTTCCCACCCCGTCGTTTACAGCAACATGGCTAATGCGAATCGTCTACGTCACATGGGTCACACAAGCAAGCTGATGCTCATCAGGAACAATGTTGTACGTCACTTGCCATGCCGCGCCTGTGATGCGGCATAAGGGAGGTTGCACGGCTGACGACACCGCCGTCATATAAAGGGTCCACAAAGAAAGTAACCCTTCCTAGGGCATACCCGTCCGCCCAAATCTCCTAAATCACGTTTATGGACGTCGACGGCGATGACGGGGTCGGCGTGGCTCGCGGACTACAGGAGACACGTGTCACAGAATTATGAATTCGACCTCGCGCAACTGCGAAGTTGGACACAGCGGGGAAAAATATAATCCACTGCCTGGACTGCCTTCGTATCGCGCGATCCGACACCCTCAACATCAAGGTATGCTGCCCCAGAACAATACAAAACGAGGTACGTTGTACTTTGGACTGTACGCTTGTTCAGTAAAATAGATGGAGGCATTAAATTCATACCACATTTTGGGGGATTCATTAATGAATTTACTGAATAGGAATCAATGTGTTTGGGTGAAAACCCATTTGCGCCAACATCAACAATGCCTTGCTTGATTTGGATTCCGCTGCACAATGTACAAGAAAGCCTTTGATAATGATAATTGAGTCATAGCGTTGGACGAATCTGTGGAATCATCTGCGTGATCTGGGTGTTCCTGAAGTCCAAGATGTATATCAGCCCACCTGCAAACCTGGATGATTTGCAGCAACGAATTGCCAGAGAAGCAACCGATCTGCGATAAGACAGACACCTTGTAGGGCCATGGCAGCAATGCTCCATCGAGCTCAGAAATGCATCGAGAGAAACGGACACGATGTGGAAGATTGAAAGCTATGTCCAAGTTCCAGTGCCCAAAGTGACTATGAAAAGGAACTTTTCGGTGCAGATCACTGCAAGTTATGATTTCTGAATTTATTTATTTATTGGTTCTCGTGTTTATTTGTCTTGATTATATATGCATATATGCATAAACTTTACATATGCATAAACTTTACGCTCATCGTTTACGCTCATCATTTGAAAACGGCTTAAACATGGACCTTTCCTGGCTCAGCCCATTCAAATTTTACCGATAGGCTCATACTTTATTAGTTTTATTTTCATCTGGCATATGGTATTCTTCCCTCTTCCTTTTCTCAAGGATCCTTATCTATTATTATTGTTATTATTATTATGGTTTTGTTTTTTCCCCTTTCCACAGGGATCTTTATTTACAAATAACAAATTCAACAAATACTATAATAATAATATAAATCTATATTATAAATCATATATTTTCGTAATCAGGATCGTGCAACAGAATGAGAAAAAATGGCATAACAATGAACTTCACGGCCCAAGCTTGAGGGCAGAGAAAAATAACAAAATTACTTATCATATGATCTAAAACAATAGATAGTAAATTGATTGATTATTGATTGATGTTATTATTATTATTATTATTATTATTACTTCTAATTTTTACTCTCTGTGAAGCTTACGCTATCTCAGCGTGACTTTATTATGACGTTAATAATATTATTAATAATAATAATAATAATAACAATAATAATAATAATAATATGTCTTGTTTACCCAGGATAGCCTCATCAGTATTATATACTGTTCTCACTGAGGGTCCTGCAATCATACTATTACCCCGGCTTTAGCCGAGCTACCGTGGTGCTCAAGCATTCAAGCAATTCCTTCCTACCGGGTACCCATTTACCTCACCTGGGGTGTTTCATAAAGCTGTTCGTAAGTTACGAATGACTTTACGCACGAATGGTGATCAGTTCTTGTGCTAAATGATTGAGAATATGTTTAGTATAGTACCTAAGAACATGTTCCAGTCGTTCGTAAAGTCATGCGTAACTTTACGAACATCTTTATGAAACACCACCCAGGGTGGAGAGTCGCAAAATGTTGATTAATGTCTTGCCTCTTTTATGCACTTAACCAATGAACGCCGTTATAAGATTTTATGTCTAATGCTTAGCAACACCCGCGCACCTTTATGGTTGTCATGATCACGGTTAGATTGCGTAATAAACAACATCTTTGTTATGATTTGTATAATTTTGCATTGTAAGTTGTTATCCCTGAATAAGGGGGAGGCCCCCGAAAATTCGAATCTAATAAATTTTAGTTGGCAACTGATGCATTTCTACTGTGTTCTTCTTGTTTATTAATTTTGCCAATACGTGGACAATAATCATATATATATATATATATATATATATATATATATATATGTACTGTGCATACAACTCTTAGGAGGAGAAGGCACTTGATGAAAGCATGTTAGGAATAACTTGCAATTTCCGATGTCCTAGTTAAAAGATGGCAGGCATGATCGCCCCCTTCGGTCGATTCTATTATGACGTCATCAGGAACAGGTGATACTTTCAGGCGCTATTACAATGTATTCTTTTACTTCAGGCCTTCTTTTTGTGGGGACGGGGACTTTTTTCAAGCGCTGAAATCGGGATCATGTTGATCACAACTTCACAAAACAGTATTGGCACGAATATAGTTTTGCCATATCTTTTACTTGTAATGAACGTTAACTTGTCGACTCAACATTTTTTTACTTTATTTTTATTACAATTTTTTCATTGTGCATTTGATAAGATTTGCTATCTACTAGGTGCTCATTATATCATTATTATTATGATAACTCGACTTCAGGAGAAAACAAGTTGCCATGGCGTGTATTTGAGATAAGCTATGTCTAAAGAATGTTCTGCTAGCATCACCCATCGAAAAAGGGGTTAACAACTTATAATAATTATTTACCTGCGTGTAAATTTTTTTGACACAAAACTTCTCTACCTAAACACTTCGAACCATGTTCTTAATTATCTTACTAGAATTTCGTCTATCTTTTTAGATGTAACTCCCTGAAGCCCACTCAAGAGGAGAAAAAATGGTGAGGCTTATAGGGGCCGGATATTACCTCTAAAAATATCCCAGCTCTAGGTATACTGAGCTTCACACGGTAATAAGTAAGGCAGTGTGGAAGACAGAGTTGCCCTGTTTTCCATCACTTTTTCTTTTTCTTGTTCTTTGTCGTTCTTGGAAGCAAAATATCCTCTAGGTCACGTGATATACCACAAAGTACTTGAGGCAGACGACAGTACGCACTTGACTTTTCGCCATCACTTATCGCGCGCTTTTGACTTTTTCGGACAGAGCCTCTCAAGTGGACCTACCATAATTAATCGAGCGTTTAGCAGCCACAGACACTGCCAAATGAAGAAAACGAACCAGGTTACATTCTAGATAACATTCATCATGACAAACCCCTCAGGAGTTTACCTTCAAATTTAATGTTAAAGCAACGATGTGGCTTTTTAGGCTTACTGCGCTTCGCATTAATGTATCTTATAACACACAAAGTGAGTACGCGTAGGACTTTTTTTGCTCGGAGCTAATTTTCCTTCATCCCCAAATGCCATTCGTTTACACATTTAAAGAAGAAAAAACAGTTTACGAACCGTTGGGAGCTGGTTTTAAAATTAAATGTTAAAGCGATAGTGAGGATTTGGTCATATCCACCTGTTACATCTCTTTCACATTAATACTGATAGCCCCTTAGGAGTCGGTTTTAAAATTGAATATGAAAACGATAGAATTGCTTTGGGCATATCAGCTTGTTACATCTCTTTCACATTCATCACAATAAACCCCCTTAGGAGCTGGTTTTAAAATTGAATATTAAAGTGATATTGTTGCTTTGGGCATATCAACTTGTTACATCGTCTTCCAGCGCTTATAGGACTTGAATGTGTTGGATGAGTAATAGTTTTGATCCAACACTCGTAAAATTAAATGTAACTTGAATTAACTTAACTGTATAGATTTAACCTTTTTTCCAAAGACTAGGCTACAGTAAACGAAGTGTGTGCGCGCGTTTGTGTGGGGAATATAGCTGTGAGTGTAATCACTTCAAATTCAAGGGGAAAAAGGATGGAAATTATAGACGAAAGATATGGACATCAAAAACACGGGTCATCCATGTCTGCAAAGAATGACTCCATCAATCTCATAACCAATGATCAAACAGCGATGTCAACTTGAACACGGTTGTTTTGGCAAGCAATAAATACAAATTGGTTCATTTAATCAAAAACCCTGCTTGAGCTCCAGAATGGATCGGTAGTCACATACCATCATATCCCAGAGCTTAATGTTTACATAAACGGTTCTTGAGCGATTCGTGGCTTAAAGCTACAACTGCACTTTCATCGAACAGGTTTAATCAAATATCTTCTTTTGGACTTGATTTTATTTGATTTATCTTGCACTCATGCTCTTGTCAGATAATGGCTGTTTTTCAAAGGGTTCCAAGCCAAAAAACGTAAAAAGAACAAAATAAAATAATATACTTATAACTAGCAATCAAAGAATATAAATCATGTGCAAACATAAAAAAGACATACAACATGTAATTATATCAAATCATCCACTGATGAATGTATAGGCCCGAATTCACAAAGGAGGTTTAAACCTCTTTAAGCGTACTGAAATAGGCGTAAATAAGCGCACATTACCCATGCGCGCACTCAAATAAAATATATGATTGGATCGGATTCCGTGCGCACGTACGCTTAAAACCACCAGGAGGGGGTTTAAACCATGGTTTAAACCAAACCTCCTTTGTGAATACGGGCCAAAGAGTTTAACAAGAACATAACAAAAACAATACATGTACAAACAAAATCCTAAGAAAAAGCGAAAAGGGAGGCAGAAAATGAATGTATATACATATAGGTATAAAACTGGTATTGTGGTATTGGAATTGCGTTTCAAGAGAAGTTTAATCTTTAATCTTAAAATGCAGCAGATGAGTCATTTGGACCAGCTTAATAACAGAAAAATGAGGACATTATTTTTATTGAAAATCGCATATACTGTAAACACATCTTATATTACACCGCATGATACGTGTGTGGTTCGGGACTTCAAACACGATTTCCTCATGTTTCGTGGTTAGGAAGATATGATTAATTCGTAGTCTTGAACATTTAGTGTAAGCATTGTTAGGATGAATGTGTGGCCATTGCCAGAAGTCAAAATTTAATTTACACAATGTTGTGAACATGGTTTACACATAACGTGTACAATTTCGCAAGTGAACAAAGTTCAAGCCTGTCTATTACCACCTTAGAGACTACCAATTATTTTTTTTTTAATAATCAACCTCAAAACCCTTTTCCTGGCATTCTATGGGTTAACGGTAAACGAAAAGGTGGCAAATAAAGGAAAATTCATTGTCTAATCCAGTCTACATTGTATAATCACAAGATGTTTTCACGTTTATTTAGATTATACTTAGTTGGCGATATCTTTTTATAGAGGTAATACTAATAAGCTCCTTTTTTATATAGTACAACTACATGAATTCCCAACTTACAATTTTGGTTTAAATTTATTGCTCCCCTTGAAATAACTGTACGATTCGATATTACAGCATATAAGAAAAAAAAATAATCCGTGGAAAGTTCTTAAACGTCTACAAAGCTGTCTACTGCATAAAAGACCTTCATCTAAATGCCATACATCTATTATACATTAAGTATGACTGTAGTCGATAGCTGCAGGCAGAAGTATTCAAAATTGCCCTTTTAGCTTTCACTTAAGAACTTGGCACTTTAGATGTATTGAGATTTATGGAAAAGTTTGATCATAAATTCCCTTGGGACTTTTCCTTCAGCATGGTGATTATAGATAGCATGAGAACGTGCTGTTACTTTGAAGGTTTTTATCATGTGTAATGCCTTCGACTAGGCTCCTTTATCGTATTTGAAGAGAAGATTTCAGGGATTAGATTTCTTGCTTTTAGGCTTTGACCATGGTTCTTCGGTTATATATTTAAGATCGTTTATACGCTTGTTGAAAATTCACTTTTGAAGGAAGGGTATTCTGATAAAGCTATTTGAGAATGTATAATAAAATTTACTACTAGATTAGAAAAAGAACGAAATAATTTTACCGCTTGTAGTGCAACGAAATTAGGATTATAAATCTTTAAATATATTACCTGTTTCTTACTCATATGTGTGAAATATTAGATTTTAGGAGCACGGATCAAAAGTCAATGTTAAAGTATACCACCAGCAAATGTTGAACTGGGTCTTTAAAGAGAATGTTGAAATCTGGTAAAAAAAAAAAATAATAATTTGTGAGCCTTTTCATTATTCTTATGCGAGTTTGGAAGATATTATATAGTACAAAATAATGTATCTTGAAAAGGATTGCTCTTCAAATGCCCTCATAATTCGAAAAATGACAAAAATAGCAGGTTTGGACCAAAATTCCATGCCCTGTGAATGCGTAGTCCCTTATGACCGTTTCTGTGTACAGTGCATGTGATTTTTAGCAAGAATATTTAATTTTTACCATTCCAAAACCTCACATTAAAATCATTAAAATCAACCGTTGACAATAGGGCAGTTCGTAAATAGTACATGATATAAATGACCCTTGAAATCACCCCAATATGTACGCGCACGCGCATTTGTTTTGCTGGACGCGCTACTTGTTTAACACGTAAAATCATACTGGTGCGCGCATCGTGGTGCGAACAAAATGACACCGTATAAAGGTCAGTTGTATTCGGTACAAATGACCTTTATCTGCACATGCGCAAATTGTTATTACAAACTGGCTTAATGCTTCCGGACAGTCTAGTTATGACAGTTTCCTTCACAAAACCAGTAGGCCTACACAGTTTTACTCTTAAGGGTTTTAGGGTATATTATCTCATTTCAGTAAGAATTATATAGTACATCACAGTACGCCTCTGATAGCTGTGTGCAGTGTAGAGTGAAATGGTGTAGGGCAACGGTATCAATTATTCATTGATTGCATGAAGGCGAGACAGGAGAAACTGAGCACAGTCTCGCCCATCAGATTACGTACAGTTCGATAGGTTTGGGATTACAGAAGGGGTACCAAGGAGGCGGATGGTATAAGGGGAACTAAGAAGCGGATTTATGATTAGGGGAGGGGTACCAAGGGGCAGATTGGGATTAGGTGGAGTACTGAGGGGCGGATAAGAATCAAGGGAGGGGTACTCAGGGACAAATTTGGATTAGGCCAGGGGCACGGAGGGGCATATTAGGATTAAGGAAGGTTAACCAAGGGGCAGATGATAATACATTTTGCAGGTCCACAGAAGAATTTACACACTTGTTTTGTTTAAGAAATATCTCGATTATCAGATACTACTTAAGGACTTTCCAGAAGAAACACGATACAGTCATTGGATAAAACCATTAACTAGAATATTTGCAACTCATAATGCATTTGAAGTTAAATGATAAAGATTTTTAGCAAATTTGTCTTTATTTTCCTAATAAGCTATGTATAAGATAAGGTGATTTCAAAATTACTCCGGCAGCATTTGTTCTTGGCTTTATTATTTATCAAACATAATATAATAGAGAAAGAGATGCAATTTGGTTTTAGTTTAGGTTGATAGGATTAGGGTTAAAGTATTGTTTGGTCGAGGGTTGTAGATATGAATTTGGTTAATGATTAGGAAATCGACTTCGTAACAGTAGTCCTAGAAGCATGTTATGTTGCACTGGAGCAGTGAGAAGTAATCTCTTCATCAGCATGGGGTTTATTTCAGCTACTCCAGGTTCACCCATGGTGTTATACTATCAAAGCTGTTAAATATATTTGTTTGTTTGTTTGTTTGTTTTTATGTGTGGCTGTTTTTGTTTTGATCTGTATTATTTTTTTCTGCGGTTGTTGTCTCTTGTTCATGTATATATAGTATAATCATACCGTCATCCTTTGTCCTGTGTAATAGGAAAGCCCGTAGCCGCCCATTGGTTTAGGGAATGGTCAGTTCGCCTCAATGGATGTCTGTCAAGCTGAAAATGTGATGAACCGTTTAGCAATGTAAATCTTATAAAAACTGTTTTCGATCAAGACAAGATCGCAAGGACTTTTTGTAAATGGATGGGCTTTCATCCAATAAGGACTCATGTCCATGTGTGTGTTTTTGTGTGTTTGTGGATAGAAATGGATGCTTATTTTGGTCCTTTCTAACTGATTAATTAGAAGGAAAATGGTGATCCGAAATGTGATTGTTATCAATTAGTTTCCTTGTAAGTAGGAAGTTAACATCGCTGTAAAATTAGGAATTTAACGTAGTTGTCATTTGTAATATAAATAATATTTAATGCATTTGCAGTTTTCCCATGAGCTTGAAATCAAAAACATTTGATGACTTTAATGCAAATCATCACTTTAGGTATTATATTCATTGGTTTTCTTCTTAATGAAAGCGTAACTCGATGAAAAAATGATAGAAGTAAAACATAGTTTCATCTTTATGTATTTATGGTATTTACTTCCTTTCATCTGGCGTGAAACTAAAAACAAATTACGAAATGGATCGATCAAAGCCGTGATGGGGAACCGTTCATGCATTTCAATGATAAAAAGGTAATGGTGCGAAGCATCGCCCTAAAATTGTTGATTTCGTGACATTTCTCTCCGATCACTCGGTAATGCCCCCCCCCCCCCCCCTCCTCTCTCTCTCTCTCTCTCTCTTCTGTTTCTCTCCCTCTTTCTTTCTCTCTTTCCCCTTCTTTTTCTTTCTTTATTTTTCCTTTAACTTTCTGTTTCTTTCTGTACCTCTCTTTCTAGTTCAATCTTACTTAATTTGTATCTCTCTTTTTATTTTTCTCTCGTTATCCCTCTCTTTCCTTCGTTCTATTTTTATAACTTCTCACCCGTTCTGTCGGTCTCTCTCTCCCTCTCTCTCTCTTGCTCGCTCGTATGTATAATTCCCAAATTATTTATTCGAAGTGAACTTTTGCTAACCCATAGATTGAAAGGGGGTTCATAGATAAAAGATAAATTATTATAACATTGCTTAAGGGAACCGGGTGATCTGTGTATCAACCCTATGGGAATATGATGACTCAGTAGTCAACGGATTGATAGATCAGGGCGCCAAAGTGAAATGAAAACAAGAAAAAGTATGAACGTTTAAAGATCGCTGGATGAAAGTTAATGCATACAAGAAAGTGTCATTTATTGATTTTGATTTATGAGTGTATGAATTCATGTGTTCTCTCTCTTTGTCTTTCTTTCTTTTTTCCCTTCTATAGATCATTTTCTTTCATTTATTTCGCGACTTGTTAAATGTCTTTTAAATCCTGTTTTCAAATTTTCTTTCCACTGCTCTCTCATTCTCTCAATCTCTTTTTCTCTCACTGCTCTTTATCATATATATTTTTTTTCTATTTATATACTCGCTTCTCCCCCTCTCTCTCTTTCTCTCTCTCTCTCTCTGTCTCTATGTCTCTCTCTGTCTCTCTCTCTCTCTCTCTCTCAACCTGTTGTCATTATGTGAGGGTAATAGAATGAAATGCTGAATAATGTACTCATGATTGATTTCATTCCTTGAGTGCTTCACCGAGGGTTTGATCGATAAGTTCAACGTTCTTCTACTTCAGACATTATTAGTCAAACGACCCTTCCCCCCCCCCCCCCCTCACCACCATCCTTTTCATGCTTGTGCCCTCCAGCGTACCTGAATCGAAGACATTATTAGCCAACTTTCCTCCTGCATGCCCCCAGTCTAGCCGAGTAGTGAAGAGGTTATAGCTAAACACCACCCCCACCCCCACCCCTGCACACACACACACACACACACACACACCATGCTTGCCCTGCAGCATACCTGAATCGAAGACATTATTAGCCAAACAAAGCCCCCCCCCCCCCCCCCCCCATGTGTTTGTATCTTATAGTGCATTAGTGTATCTTCTTTTACGTCAGTGCCTTAAGGCCTAGTCCCACTCAACCGATTACTGTTACGATAACTTAACATGCAACAGTGCAATGTACAGCCATGGAAGAAATTATTAGACCAAGCTTCTATAATAAGGTTACTATAATACGCATACAGAATTATACAAATGATTTGTCTTTGTAGTTCATAGAAATGAATACCAAATTCCAGCAATTATATCTTGCTTTTATGATATTTTATTTCTTTCTTACCACAAAAATAACACTATCAGTAATCATTCTTGTCTAATATTTTTTTTCCCATGGCTGTATGTTCAGTAGTTTCTGTTTGTTTGTTTGCTTGTTTGTTTGTTGTTGTTTTGGGGGGTTCAATGGTTATTGCAAAACAATATGTCAATCTACGACGTGGTGTGCACCCTCTTACCTTTAACTCACTTAATGCTAACTCTCTTACTGGTCAGCTTTTCCGATCGATGAATGCAAAATACGTCATTTTTTATCACGTGATGGCTTCTTCAGAGGTATACTTTACGACGCACGAGAATTCCCATTCTCGAATCTAGAGCACAGGATTTAGCATAAACTAATAGGCAGCATTAGGCCTATCCGTTTGGATTATTGCAACTGTCAATTTAGGTATATTTAATAATGAAGTCTTCTATATTGTTACCATAGACGATAGTTACTGAGAAAGGTGAAGGTGAACCAAGGATGACGGTCATTTGAATTATTATACTGAATTTCAGCATTATTGCAGATGATAAGCCAGTTCGTAATTAAAATGTGCGCATGTGCAGATAAAAGGTCATATATACAAATGACCTTTATACGCTGTCATTTTGTACCCACCACGCTACGCGCACCGGTATGAGTTTACATGTTAAACAAATCGCGCGTCCACCCGAACAAATGCGCATGCACGTAACAACTTGGTGTGATTAGTACCATTTTATAAACTAATTTCGAACTGGCTTATAGATGTAACTACACATGTATTTACCTTAAGTTGGCAGAGTACATTTTTACCTGTTCATATCCCGAACGCCACAATGTCTGTCTGAACCCCTTGATTTATATGGATGAAGAGAAATAGAAGAAAATGTCAACACTTTTATTAAATCCACCGTGTACGAAAGACCTCTCCGCATTTTACCTCAGTCTCTGAGCAGCGTGATTCTCATGGATTGAGTAAGCGTTTTATTTAAAAGCAAATACGTGTATCATTTATGCGGGGCAATCGCGTAACGGAGGTGGGATTAGATCAATGATCACATGGAAATCAATATGAGGGGCTGAAGTGAGCTGAGAGAGGAAGGGCGAAAAGAGCGAAAAGCGATTTATTAAACCCAATATAGTTAGTATATTTAGGATACTTGTGGATGTTTGACTTTTTGTTTGTTTGATTGATTTTATTTCTGCGTTCAGACGCATGATACAAGATAATATAATATTACAGAAAAAATATAAACACATTTTCATACAATAATTTACTTCTCAATTCAAAGAAAATATGTAGAGCCCATATGGGCAATTAAAATTTTACAATTAACAAGGTTTATGAACGCAGGATATCTCCCTCTTAGTACATTTCGAAACAAAAAGTAGGAATAAAATCTGACCTTGATTAGACAATTGGCATAATTATTTGAACGATAGGATCTTTTCAGTGAATATAATCAGCTTATCTAACACAATCCTCCACTGGCAACTCCCCCCCCCCCCCCCTCCTTAACTCCCCTCGTCTTGATTTCAATGCACCTGTTGTATATGGTTAACCTGAAACTGTTGAACTTGGTAGAGCTCTGAGGAAGGAACGAAGTGGAACGATTAACGTAAAGAGGGAAAGTCAAAGAAACGAAGAAACAGAGGAGAAGGAGAAAAAAGAATATTCGGGGTTGCAGCTAGGGAGAAGAGGGTAAGGTTTCGAGGAACGGGTTGTGTGAAGGAGATAAGCAGATGAGAGGAATAAGAGAAAGGAAGATTAAAAAGAATTGGGAGGGTATCATGAGAGAGAGAGGGGGGGGAAGAGGGGAGAGAAAGAGAGATGAGGGGAGAGAGAGAGGGAGAGAGAGAGATATGAGGGGAAAGAGAGAAGGGTGGAGATGGAGAGAGAAAGGGAGGGAGAAAGTGAGAGAGAGAGAGAGAGAGAGATGACGGGAGAAAGGGGAGAGAGTGAGAGAGAAAGAGAGATGAGGAGAGAGAGATACTTATGGAAGAATTAAGAAAGAGAGAGTAAGGAGAAGGGAATACGAAAATTACGGGAGGAGAGAGAGGGGGGTAGAGGGATTAGGAGAAAAATTGAGAAACATAGAGAGACAAGTGACCGAAAGAGAGAGAGAAAATTAAAAGCGAGAATGGAATGAACAGATTTGAAAAAGGTGAGACACTGAGTGATGGGTTTATTAATCTAATTTGAGAAGAACACTTAAAGCCATTCATTATGGTTTCTGGGAAACACCTCTTTCGGCCCTTGCGCTTATGAAGATGGAATGCATTACTCCACCATTAGATCAGACGGCAGACAATGACATATTGAATTGAACTTAAAGATACAGTTGAGTTCTGGTCATGCACTTATATTGTGAAAGAAACTGTTCTCCATTCAATTAGCATGATTAGGAAAGGTTGATTGTGTCTATATAAGGTTTGGTGAATATTGTGAGGTTTTCGAATCACCAAAATGATATAAATTGACCCACTCTCACTGAAAAGCACGTGCACTGCATACAGAAATGGGTATATGGGACTGTACACACATGTGACATGAATGTTCGGCCCTGGCACATCAACTATACCTCGTCATAATCGAATATAAAGCATTTGAAGATCAATCCTTTTCAGAGTACTTTTCTAATCTGATCCGAATCGGATGATGTTTTCCCAGACTGATATAAGCGGAATGAGAAAGATCACAAACTATTTTTCACATTTCCCAGAACTCAACTTTTTTCTTTAAAAGGATGAAATAAATGAAGATGTATTCTATGCAAGTCTCAAATCAGACGTGGCAGAGTATGAGCTGAACTGCAAGGCCCGTATTCACTAAGGATGTTTAAACCATGGGTAAGGTTTAAACCTCTGTAAGCGTACTAAAATAAGCGTAAATAAGCGCACATTGCCAATGCGCGCGCTCAAATAAATTATATGATTGGATCGGATTCCGTGCGCACGTACGCTTAAAAACCCCAGGAGGGGGTTTAAACCATGGTTTAAACCAAAAATCCTTTGTGAATTCGGGCCCAGAGTAAAATGAAAATTTGAATATAATACAAGAAGAAAAATGCTGTCATTATTTTTTAAAGGATTATTAATAGCGCTTTAATCATGATGTTGCTAAGTGCTTTGAGATACAAAATAAAGATAGAAGGTAAGTAGTTTGTATTAATCATACTTTCATTTCATAATACCAAATACAGAATAAAAGAGAACTGGAATTGTCAGTTGACTTTTTGTCTTAACCCGCTGACGACTGAATTCTCTCATTCCCGTAGGCTTAATACAGAACCCATGCGGTTCCAGTGGGCATTGGGTTTAACAACATCAATTGAAATAAGTTGTCAAATGAGAAATAAACGCGCTTCACAAAGTGACTGAAAACTTTAAAAAATGGAGGGATGGAATGAAGAAATCAAGCAGAAGAGAGTCGAGTTGGTTGCATGGATGATGGGGGGGGGGGGGGGGGGGGTGGTAAGATACGTTTTCATGCATCCACATTGAGTGTGTTTTCCCGGAGGCGACTTTCGACCAGAATAACCGAGGAAAATTCAAGACTTATTACCCCCACAAATTATTCATGATATAAGGCCCCTCGCTCGACTCCATGTTCTCTTACAAGACGATTCACTTTAACGCTCTCCATCCTACCAACGTAAAACACCTAAGAGCGTTTAACTGGGGAAACGGGGTGGCGGGGGAGAGGGTTAAGTGTCTCGAATTAAACTCAGCAGATGTTTTGGCAATCTCTGATGTAAGTCTATGGGGCCTTTTTGAGGTGTATTAATCGACGGAGATAGTCTGGGGCTATTCCCTTCTACAAAATATACTCGAATGCAAGAGATTTTTTTTATTGTACGGTTACCATCTTACAAGGATTAATTCTGAATATTATGTTTTCAAATATTCGCAGTGAAAATTCAGTGTTGCAAATTAACAGCGAAATTCCTAAATGCGTAAGATGAAAATAATCTATATTTGGTCTCTGCAACAGTTTTAAAAAAGGTTAGAAAGAGAGATTACTAAGAAACTCGGAGGATTGTTAACTTTTCCCTGCTTCTCCTATTACAATATGAATTCCATTGAGTATTGCCTACGAAAAAAAATGCGTTTGAATAATATTTTCGAGGCCATTGCCATTAACTCCGTATAATTCAATATGTGATACAATACATTATTACTTTTTTTTTTTTGGTAGGCGATTTTCTGGAAATGTTTACGACCGTTTTACTCCTTATAAATATTCCTCATCGGGATTAGCAAACAAACATCAAAAATACAGTAGGCTTGCCCAGCAGCGATTTAAGACATTGCATTTTCTGATACATTCACGTGTGAAATGCTCATGCGTCATTTATACGTCTTATGTGTTCTTTCTTCCTTTATACTCAAATGTTAATTTTACTGACATAATTCCATGCAGAAGCGTAGCTACGAGCAAGTTTTATCGGTGTGTAGCGTTAACATTGCTTTTAAGCTCGGGTAACGTTTTCTCCACGAATAAATAAAAAGGTCATCAGAAAATTGAATTTTCTCGACGAGGATTAAATAAAAACAAATTTCCCTATAATTAAGATACAATATTTTTTGTATTCAGAATACCACCCCTGTCAGTATAACAATAATTTTTATCAAAATATTTTCTAGGCATACAATATGTACCGTTATGTACGAAATTGCTCTATATGGTATAGAGGACCTCGGTACAGCCTCAAATCACTACGCATCACTTATGAAATCAACTTTCACTACGACTTTAACGAAATCGAAAATATTGGATTGAATTCTTCCCGTCTGATGGATTAAGGATAATCCCCCGAATTGGATTCCTCTATACGCTCTCATTGCAATGGGATTACACGTGTAATGCAATAAGGGGTCTCCGGAGAGGGCCTTAATCTCTTTGTGAAAGACAGGACAAAAAATGCGCATGTCATTAGCGAGGGAGGAGAATATACAGTTATCTTGAATATTATCATATCAGGGTTAATTTTTACCTGATTCCTTAAATGATATTCTCAAAATGCATAATGCGCTATAAAATCATTATGTAATATTATTATCATTATTATCATTATTATTATCATTATTATTATTACTATATATTATATTATACTATAATGTTTGCTTAGCCTTTAAACAGCTTTGAATGGAGTGTAGAAAACAGCATATACCTTTATCTTTTTTTTTTCTCTCTCTCTCTCTCTTTTTTTTACATAAAATGTCCTTGCATTTATTTTGCGTAGTGTTCTCGATCCTTTAGGGGTTCACTTTGAAATGTTACAGGCTTTACTAGTACGTCGGTTAGATTTAATGTCGGTGTTTACCTGATATTGAAGAGTAATGCTTTCTTTTAGTAAATTTACAGAAAAAAATGCAAAACACATTATTTTGTGTAGCTTTTTACTATAATAGGTAATAACCTGTAAATGAAGTAAAGTTATGTGTGTATATTACACCACTGAAACTATTGAGAAATAAAACAGTTATGAAAGTCATTTTTGAAAGACTCAATATAAGATAAGTATGATGTACATGCTGGAATTATATCACACAATGTACTCTCTTGAAATGACTGGATAAAGCAGGCATTTAATGACGTCACGCATACTGCCCAACTAATAAGTATTGTGTAATATTTGGTTGTTAAAAACGGCATTAACACTGAACGTTTACGATGGCACAATGTAAGCACGCCAAAGTGTGTTTAATGTCATATGCACACAGAGGAACAGAAGATGGATAGATATCACGTGACAACAATATCACAATGACTCCATATCAATTAGCCTTTTATAAACGATATGTGATATATCATTTAGCCTGACTGCATTGCATGAGGTAGTCACCTAGCCTCATGTTGCCAAAATCGGTCAATGAGTGTAGTGTGATACTCATTAAGGAGAGGAGAAAAGTCTTCTCACTAACAAGGGCATCGAAAGAGGGATGGTAGAGGATGTGACAGCCCCCCCCCCCCCTGAAAAAAAACAAATATTTTAGGGGGTTTATTTTTTTATTATTATGCTTTATTCTTTTTCTTCTTCTTTCTTATTTTCCTTCTTCTACTTATTCTTCATTTTCTTTATCTTTCCCCCTCTTCTTCTTCGTCTCTTCCTTTTTGCAGGAAGGCTATAAACAAAAAACTGTTTTAAAAAAGATACAAAACTTTTAACAAAAGATACTGTAACTTTTTATTTTGGACCCATCTGAGTATGACTTTGCAATGCAAGACAACAAATATTTAATGTGTTTTATTCAAAGTTCTTCATTGCTTGTTGTAGTTATGTAATAATCATCTATGCAAAGTGGGATGTAAACTGGTTTTGAAAGAATATTATCTTTTTTTTCAAAAACAGTCAGTGCGATTCTGGAAAAGCTATATTTTGTCAATAATTATATTCAGAAATAAGGGGGTTTTTCAACCTCTACAATTATCATTTTATTATAATGATTAAATTTAATACAATTATACTTATGCACGAATCGAATATGTCCACACAAGTTATTTAATATGTTCAGAAACTAACCTTTTTTGTCCTTCACCTAATTATGTATTAATTGACAAATAAAGGCTTTACCTTGTCATTCTGTTCAAAGCTATTAAGCCTCTGAGTAAAAAATAAAATATGCATAATGGTATATGGTGCATTTTTATAGCAAGCGACATCAGTAAATACAAACATTAACAAAACCAATCGCAAAAAAAGTTAGCCTCCTTAAATCCTAATTTAAATGCATAGCTTTTTTCCCCTTAATTATACCAATAGATTGACTTATGTAGCTTCTAATAGAAATAATGCTAGCCGAAGTTTTTCTGTCATCTGGTCATGCCGACATTTAAAAAAAGATTCTTTCATTTTCTCCCTTCTAACTGCAGTACATTATAGTTATATAACAGAAACAACTGAAGTTTGAATAAGCATAATTCAGATTAATATATATGAATTTTACCAATTAATAATTCGAAAATATTCATGTAATGTTTTGTTTTGTTTTTATTTTGTTTGTTTGTATGTTGTTGTTTTATATATTCGTTTGATGGTTGGATGTTCCCGCTGCTATCATTTCACAAACAACAAAGCGCTCGTTTAGGGCTTAGGGCCAAAAAATAAGTGTTTACTTCGCTATGGCCTTTAGCTTCTTGGCAGCTGACATTTCTTTTCAATCAATTTGCAAAACTAAATATAAATGTAAAGAGCTATACCCATCTACGCATCACAATATGGCACGTCAACTTCCTCAATGCTTTTTAACGCGCCAATTTCTTGATTACCTAAAACCCATTCATGACATTTTGTTATCTCAGAAAAAAGGTTTGCGGTACAACCATGTGAGTTGGAATAACTCCACGTTCCGGTGGACATTTTGTTATCTTACAACATCACTCACGATGAATTGCCCGCGGTCATCCTACGTTCTCAAATTTCCAACCTGTCCATCAACGTTGTAAAAGGATCCTAGGTTTGGAAACTGAAGAATGTCATTCATGATAATGTCCTGGAAGCGCCTTCGCTATCGTCACGTGACTCGATACACCATGACATCTGATCGTTATCACGATCTTAATGTACCGATCGTTATGTAGATGTAACGATCGTCAGCACATATAATACAAACTCAGACCAACGTGTTTTGAAAGGCATTTTTTTCTGTTTTCTTCTTCTTCTTCTCCTTCTTCTTCTTCTTGTTCTTCTTTTTGTTCTTCTTTTCTTCTTCTTCTTTTTGTTCCCCTTTCTTCTTCTTCTTCTTCTTCTTCTTCTTCTTTTTCTTCTTATTCTTTTTCTTCCCCTTCTTCTTCTTCTTCTTCTTCATAATTCTTCTTTATCTTCGCCTTCTCCTTCTTTTATCGGAGATGTTAGCATCTTAATCTGTTTTTATAATAAAGAACCACACATATAAAAGACAAGTCGATATTATTTCCAGCCATCCATAGGATTTGTAAATATTTTTTTGGTAGATTAACGTAAGACATGAATACGACTATTTAAATTAGAATTATTAGTCACAAGCATGCATCATCGGACTACAACTTCTTATATTTTTGGAAAGGGTGCATTGATTTATATTGAGGATTTAGCTTTAGATTTAGATTTTATTTCATTTCATTTTCATTTTTCAAAGTATATAACAATGATTACTGTGCAATTTACAAAATAAAAATAATTGAAAACTATAAGTGCAGAAACTTTTTCGATCATTACAAGCAAATAAAGCGCATTAACTTTTGATTTGTAAGAAAAAGTGAAGACTACAAAAAGGGCCTACAGCATGTCTTACATAGCAACTCATATCCTGGTATTGTATTGTTGAATTGTAACAGGTGTCGGCTTGGACAAAGTTATTAAATACCATTCTCACTTGCAAAATCACTATTAGCTCACTGATGATTGACAGATGATGTCACAGGAGAATGTGGAGGAATCTGGAGGATTTTTTAAGTGGGTGGAGCGTAGCAGGTTTTAGAAAATTATTTCAAAAAATATCTAGAAATCTATGAAACTTATATAGAAGCTTAAATATCAAAATATGAGGTGTGTGTGTAGGACTACACACCAACAGGTATCAACTTGCATTTGAATGGAAGGGGGGGGGGGCCTTTGAAGTAATGATATAAAAATGAGAATAAAAAAGAGACCAACGAAGAAGCAGAGCTTATAGAGTGCTGGTCCCTGCAAAGAGTAAATTAATAATAATAATAATAATAATAATAATAATAATAATAATAATAATAATAATAATAATAATAATAATAATAATAAAAATAATGGCCACTTATATAGCGCTCATATCCGTCACACAGTGACGCTCATGGCGCTTAGACATTATTACCCTGGTTATAGCCGAGCTGCCAAATTAACTAGCGCTCAAGCATATCAGGTACCCATTTACACCTGGGTGGAGAGTGGCAATGTAGATTAGAGTCTTGCCAAAGGACATTAGTGCCATGGTGGGATTTGAACCCCGTACCTTGTGATCTTATAAATCATGCAATACATCAAAATTAAACTCGGCAATCATAGCATTCACCTGATATCATATCATGTTAATTAACCCGTTGACTACTGAATTATTTAACTCTCATAGGCTTAATACAGGTGCCACCCGGCTCCCGTATGTAGTCTATGAGTTAATCGTTCAGTAAATGCTACAGAGAGGGATAGGTGTGTGGGCACAATTTTGCCATGATGTCGTTTACGCGAATAAACTTTTTCATTCTCCTGACGACGGCCAGAGCATTCTGACCGGAACGTGGAGTTATTCCAACTCACATGTTGTACCGCAAACCTTTTTTCTGAATAAACTTTTTGTTATAATGAAAATAAATATGATTATAAATAATCATATATAAAAATATATGCCAGATAGGTTATTAAACGCTTCAACGAGACAATTCATTGACTTTACTGTATTCATTTTGGAGTGTGTTTCGCTCATTTTGGAGTAAACAGCCGAATGTTTAAGGTGTTGTGTAAACCGCACTCTTTGTTCAACTCAGATTTCTCACTCTGCTTCATTCATCTAGTGTCATCGTATCTTAATAATGTTCCACCATTGATTTTCTTGGCCTCGAGTTTGTATTAACCCTTTGGGTACCGGATTCTCTTATTCACATAGACTTAATACAGGGACGATCCGATTTCAGAATGCAATGGGTTAGATGTCACCCTCACAGGTTCCCTGTGGTGGCTCGGTTCAGTGGCTGCATCAGCAATACCTCAGTCACACCGCCAAACCGATACCAACCCAACCGGTTTTTCACAGTAATGGAATTGTATGCTCTGGCTGTAGTCGGTCATGAGACTGTTTGGACGGTGTGACTGTGGTATAAGTTTAGGGGCATGCTAAGGGCAAGGGAAATATTTAAGTGCAAAAAGAAAATTAAAGCCAGTCCGAGATACTTTAGTACGGAAGCTCTTGGGATAATTAGAACCAGGAGTTATGACTTAGCGGGTAACGCCCCCTGATACGGCTATTGTTGGCTTTGGACATCGATCCCTCTCCCCATAAATAAAAAGGCGTACAAATATGACATTTTAAAGCAACATCAAACGTTTTCAACCTGATTGCATGCTGCGTTTTTTAAACCAGAGGTTTAATCTATTTCCGTGACAAACATCTACCCTCGCTGCTCCATGATGTACATGGGATTTTTTATTTTTTATTTGTTAACAGAATTCATGAATATCACATTATCGTTAACCCTTGACTACTGAATTCTTTAACTCTCATAGGCTTTATACAGGAGCCACCCGTTTCCCGTAGTCTATGGTTAATAATTGGTTCTGTTCTATGCTGGTGATGGACGTGATGGAAGATGGCGCTGTGTAGATTAATCAAGTTGATCCAGGACTCCAGTAAAACTTCTATTTAAGATATGCAGCTGTTTAGAATAAGAACAAATGCCTATGACTAACAAACCCTTTGTCCGATTTATATATATGTATTTTATTTGTTGTAATTAAAGCTATTCAACCAATAATAGGAAAAAGTTATCAACAACATATTTATTTAATTTCCCTCCGTTATTTTCTTTTCTTCTTTTTTCAGTGTGATATGGCTACAGGTCTGAAGGCATTCTTTGAATCACTAGCAAGACCGCCAAGAAAGTTCATGGTATTCGGTGGGGCGTGTCCTAGCGTGACCTCACCAATTGCAACGTCTGTTCATTGGTGGAATCTTGTACAAGTACGTATTTCTTTTTCTTGTAGAAGATTTTTTTGATATTTGATAGTTATTTTCTTCGGGCCCTGTTTCATAAAACTTAATATCAATAACAACTAACCCATTTCTATGACAAATTTGCTCTCAGCCAATCAGATTCAAGGATTTCAGTACCTTATAACAATTATTGTAACTTTTCATTGATAACACGTTTTATGAAATGGGGCCCTGAAGAAGTAATTCATTGTACACTTATACTTCGATGATTGATTGTGATAAACCAGGTTATGCATCGTTACAAAATCAGAAACAAAGTCAAGTGCTTTAATGAGGGTTTTACATTTTGCTTAATATCATTCTTTCGATGTAGTTAAAGCAGTTCAATCAAAGGGCGTACAATACACTTATATAATGTAAAAATTCTTACTAATTTGTAAGAATATTGTAAGAGAACATAGTATGTGGTATGTCTGTCAGGAATAGGCTTACTGAACTGAATATATACTCTGTGTATATTTACCTACTATTTCGGTATCGCTAAAATAATTTATTTGACGCCCGTTGTTCTCTATATTAAACGGGGAATAACAGAATCGTTGCCGTTTATATACATGTCAAGGAGACGCAGAAAACAGCTAAGTGTACTCTCCTATTGTTTCCTGATTATGTCATTGAAATGTAATTTGAATGGGTATAATTACTTTTTAATTTTTAATTAATCCATTTTATAAAATATTTCTAATCTGTCTTACCCCCCCCCCTCCCCCCCCCCCCCCCCCCTCTCCCCCTTTCCATGTTTAGCTGTCTTATGCCGACACCACACCGTCACTCTCCCAGCGGGACAAGTACCCACATTTCTTCCGTACGGTTCCGTCAGAGAACGACATTGGTGCAGCCAGGGTAAAACTCTTCCAGCTCTTTAATTGGACCAAGATTGCTACCCTACACCAGGACTATCCTCGATTCTCTTATGTGAGTATTTGCAGTAGCGGATTGAAGAGGCATCCCCCCCCCCCCCTCCCCCTCCCCTCAGCGCAAATTGGAATGTATAGGTGGCACAGCCGGCCGTGCACATCTCCTCCCCCTGTAGCCTAAAACAAAAGTGTTTTCATCATTTTTTGTTGTTGTTGTTGTTGTTTGTTGCTTACTTTGTCCCATGTTTCGTGTACAATTGCCCCCCCCCCCCCCATTAAAAAAAAAGAAATATTCTTTTCCGATTACCTTTCCTTCTATATGCGAGGTATGATATCCTATTCATAAAATCCTAGGATTCATAAAATCTTATTCATTTTCAATTGAAGGCATTCGGTATTATCGAAAGCTTAAGGGTTTAATTTTATTTCTTTCAATTATCATCTCTTTCTTTCTTCCATTTCCTTTCAATTATCCAAAATTAATCCAAACGCCCTGTAAGTGGGCTATTCTCACGAAAAGATATATCAACAACGTTTTCACAGAGGAAATAAAGGAAAGAGATGATAATTGAATGAAATTAAATTAAACCCTTACACACAACTATTTTTATTTTTTTGTTTTCGTTGATTCCACACCTAAAATGAAATGAAACTGAAAGAGGAAAGAGGAAAAGCGAAGAGTGAATGAGATCAGGAGATTTGTAAGCAGATCACAGACATGTAAATGAGTGTAGTTCTGAAAAGAACTGTTTGTACTCCTCTGTAGAGTAATTCTGAAAAAGTTTCAGAACGTAGTTACATTAATTTTTCGGTAAAGGAGTATATCTGTCTCGACGCTATTCGAACAGCATGAACAATGTGCTCTGTTCATTGTCAGGACTCACTTACCATGAAACCTATAGAGAAAATGTAATCCTATTCATGTTAACCAATTTCTTAACTATAACACATTTTCATTCCCAAAGGAGAGCATTCAAGTAAAAGGAGAAAACACATTTATCCGGCCGGACAGATAAATCTGACATAATGTTGTCCTCTTGAGTCTTGAAAGCTAATTAAAGAAAAAAAATAATCATCGATTTATCTTTCGACCAGCTACTTGTACTGAGAAAAGAAAAGAAAATTTTCACCGATTCCATAGATAGAAAATATCTATAACATGCAATTAAGACCTTTTCTTTATACATTTATATCCTATTTCTTTCAAATTTCGCATCAACGGCGCCTTCATTGTCGCCATCGTCGTCCATTTCATATCTGACATGGTACAGGCCCAGAGCAAGCAGGTGAAGATGGCTGAGGAGAATGGTGTGACGACGATCGTAGAAGCAACATTTGCAGATGACCCTGGACCAGCCATGGACCAAATCAAGGTAAATAGAAAACTTGAAGGCCCGAATTCACAAAGGAGGTTTAAACCTAAACCATGGTTTAAACCTCAGATAGCCCAACAGGGCGGACAAGACAATTAAGATTTCGTCGCTGAATTCTACTTCTTGTTCCAAAAACAGACGCGACGTTGATTCTTAAAATCTCCGAGCAAAGTTTTAGGACATAACAATGATAATAATAATATTCCGGATTATATAGCGCCACTCCGATGTCTCTAAACGCTTTACAGACATACCTAGGTAATCGCATTCAGGCTTAAATGCAACCTATTAAAAAGATTACCCATTTCCCTCTAAAATGAATTAAAATTTATTGACTCTATTTCGGTATATTTCCACTCTTGGAATAAGAAAGGTTACAACAAGAGGAAGTATTTTTGAACTTGCTAAACGATACTCTCATTCAATGAACCTCTGCAGACAGATAAAGCTGGTTCTTGAGTTGGAGCCATTATGTTTATTTTTTTTTTCTGTGGCAGGAAAAGGGAGCTCGGATTGTGATGGGATTTTTTGATGAAGACATGGCCAGGAGAGTGTTCTGTGAGGTAGGTAGCACTCATTTTTCATCAATCTAGTCCATTCATGATTTCAATCATCGCCAAACGAGTTGCTTGAAATTGTTGTTTTAGAATCGCTATGAATTTTAAAAATAATTACATGTATTCATCTACTGTTGCTCTAGAATTGCTTTGAAATCATTTCAAAGTGTTACAGTCATAAGCTGAAATATTTTCTTTTCGTGATCAATTAAATTCCAAATGCCCTAAATTATGTAAATATCATAAGTTCCAAGTCACACAATTTTACTCCTCGTTTTTAGTCCTTTTATTTGTTCTTTCTTCCTTTCCACTATTCTTTCTGTCTTTCTTTATCATTTCTTCCTGGATTTTATCCCGTTGTCTTTTGTTATGTTAGTATATACCATTTGCATCGGTTAGTTGGATTGTTCAGGTTTACAAAGCTAATTAAGCTATACGGGGCACGACATCTCTGGAGTCTACCTACCTACCAGGCTGAATGGTGGAGGAAGATAGAAAATGCTTTAGAATCCAATGTCCCACGAATACGACTCTTTTCGTTTAGTCTTTCATTTGGCGTTTATTTCATTATTATTATCATCATCATCATCATCATCATCATCATTGTTATTGTTGTTCTTCTTTTTCTTCTTTTTCTTCTTTTTCTTCTTCTTCTTCTTCTTCTTCTTATTATTGTTGTTATTTGTGTAAATATTATCATTATTATTGGTATTATTATCATTGTTATTATTATTAATATTATTGTTATTACTATTATAATTATCATTACTGTTATTATTATCATTACTTTTATCATTATTATCATTATCATCATTATTATTCATTATTATCAAAACTTATACTATTATTATTATTGTTATTGTAATTATTATTATTATGCAGGTGTACAAAGCTAAGCTATACGGAGCACGTCATGTTTGGATCCTACCAGCCTATCAATCTGAATGGTGGAAGAAGAAGGAGAACGGTACGGAATGTACTGCAGACCAGCTTAGTAGAGCTCTCAAGGGTTATATCGAGACAGACATACTTACACTCAGTGCTAATGAAGAACAGACAATCTCAGGAAGGGTAAGAATTCGACAGAACCAAAATTCATTCTTTCCAAGGACAATCAACGATTTGAACAAAGTACCACTCTCAACAGCATCCCAACCTTCTCTAAATAGCTTCATAAATGCCCTTCAAATCAATTAAAATCAAAATTAAGCGATCTGCAGCCCCATGGAGAGTGTGATGGAGTTCATTACTGCTCTGTTACCGTGTATTTAATCAAGATCAAGATTTAAGATGATGTATATACATTGTATTTATCGGGAATCGGAGTGATGTGCCAATTTTAATTAGCAAAATTGTGTCAAATTGTTTGTATAAATATTTGATTGTTGTATTTTTTACAATTGCATTTGCAAGTACATTTCTAAAAATGTATCCTAACTTTGATCGTTGATATAACTCGAAAATTATACATCGAATCAGACTAAAATATTGCTCTGAATATTTAATTACATTTTTCTTTTCTTTTTTAATTAGAGGCCACAAATCTGTGTATCTATAATTATTTGAGAATACAACAACTGCCTTTGTGCATTGCAGCTGAAACTTCAGAACACCTATTTAACCCAGAGTCATGAATCATTAATGACACTGGACAACAAAAGTTTGGCAGAAATGACAGCTGCTACTCACAATGACAGTTGCTGTGTTCTGAATTAATTCCTAATACACGCAGACTTGTGGCCTTGATTTTTCAAAAAGTGAAAAATCTACTGACGTATTCAGAGAAATGTCATAAAACTTACTCCCAATAAATTTTGCATCCTTCAGCTTTACAATGTTAAAACCCTCAGTCTGATACGAGATATAACTTTTCAGTAATTAACGATCAAACGTATCCTCTGGTTTTTTTTTTTTTTTTTTTTTTTTTTTACACCTAGCATAAGTGATTGTGTTTTTAATAAAGTTAAATAAAGATCAGAATGAAGTTACAGAACCCTCTTACTTGTTACACGTACATTACCATGGATATTGAATAATAATTCGGAACACTTATTCTTTGTCAAAATATTCCATATATTAATCTGCTTCCAATAGACATGTTTACTAATGTATTTCAGCTTATGTATGTTTCTCTCCAGAATGCTTAGTTACCAACTATTTAAGTGCACCTGCTATGCATAATGGAATCTCTATGGATGGAATCCATTTTGCATACATTAGTTGTTGCTATGTCGGGCAAGCCTCTGGCAAGATCTTGAGTCGTCAAGAGAAACTTTTGTTCAAGAAGTATGCATATAATTAGTAAATAAGTCTATTATAGTGAAAGTATAAGAATACTTTATGGGCTACCCTTCTAAGAAATATTCACATAGCTAAAATGATTTTCCTTCACAGAATATAAGATTCTTGGAATATCACGCTTACGTTAATCCGCCCTTTACCAGTTAGCAACAGCTAAGTTCCTCTCTGTAAATGGACTATTCGTGCAGGAATGTTCATGAACGTTTCAATATTACCTATTAATCATATGACTACTGAATTATGTAATTCCCATAGCCTCTATAGTGTGTCCAGCTGGTTCCCATAGACAATATGTTACTGAATTATAAACCCTGCATAGAACAGTCGCGGCTCTACACTGCGATTAACTGCCCAAAAGCTTTCGCTCCTTCCTGCTTAATTTGCATAAAATAAACAAGTTGTTTACGTAAAACCGCTACCGAAGAGTCTCAACTAAATTGTGAAATCTCGCCCGAGAAACAACCAAATGAAATGAACTAAACGTCAAATTCCAGAATAAGAGTTGCTCTAACCCATAATTAGTATCACTCGTAGTCAAATCATCTTTTAATTTGTGAAAACTTGGAGAAATGAGGAGCCATATTTTTTTTTTAAGTCTGAAAATGTAGCATTATTTTTCACATTTGCTCTCATTGCGCAAGATCAAAACTTTCACATATGAAAAATCAAAGTATATTGAGGGAATCTTCGAAATATCTTTTCATAATCATCCGTCGAACGGTTATTATTCATATCAATCTGAATGTAGACACCATCAGAATACAAGGCCCTCTACGACCTGCGACGAAAAGATGATTACTCTGATTACCACGGTTACGCGTACGATGGTATCTGGGTGATGGCACTGGCGATTAATCACGTGATCAAGATGTTTGAGAAGGAGAATAACATCGATGCTTTCTTTGACTTCAAGTATGATGACCAGAAGATGTTGGAGCATTTCAGCAAGGCTATGAATGAGACTAACTTTCCAGGAGTAACGGTGAGTTTCATTTTTCGTTGCAGGTCTTCTCAATCAGAATGGGCTTAACTCTAATTAGAGTGATCTCATTGCTGCGTGACTCTGTCTCGTCTTCGCACCGCCGAAGGTCACTGAACGCACTCACATGTGCTTGCTCGCTCATGGTACAAATAACTTTTGAAGAAATCCCAACTCCTTATAAGTTCATTTTTTTTTCATCTCTGCATTCAATACCACTGATGAATTTATATTATATTTCAATATGGCACGAAAAAGAGACATGATAACGAAGCTTTTCGACATGCAGAGGTGTTGTGGATCAGTGGATAAGTCTCCGGACTGTGAACCATGAGGTCCGGGGTTCGAATCCCACCGCAGCACTAGTGTCCTTTGACAAGACGTTAATCTACATTTGCCACTCTCCACCCAGGTGTTAAATGGGTACCCGGTAGGATGGCGAAATTAATGTCGTTTGCTTAGCATGTGAGCGTCATTGTACTGCCCATTGCTGGAATGCTCCCCAGGGAGTGGAGAATGTGCATACATTGTGTGCGGGCGTGCTAGAATCCAATGACCGGGGTAATAATATATATCTAGCGCTTTGGGCCACTTTGGGAAAGGCGCATTATAAATGCCAGGTATTATTATATTATTATTATTACTACAGTTGCACTGTATACGAGTCCCATCTCGTGTATTGCCCGGTGAATGTGAATGTCACATGTGAATTTTAGCGCGGGATGGAGCCGTTTCAGTTGTGTAAGGAAAACCTCACACGCTGCGCGGTTGTCAAAAATTCAACATACCGACAATACACACGTGGGACTGTATTAGATCGGTGGCGTTCTGTAGCAGGCGCGTTTCATGAAAGCCAACAAAAATGTTAGCGAGCGCGGGACTTTCAGTGGCACGCTGGTAAATAGGCTAGAGATATCGAATGAACACATAACATAATTCCTATTATCAAGGGGCAGATCACGGACGAGTTTAGCAAACGTAAACGAATCTCTAACAGTATGAACAGACCAACAATCTAAGACTGGCTGAAGTTGCTCTCAGCTGCGCTGACCCAACCATCGATAGAATAGGACGAAGAGGAACGTTGGTATTGTGGGTTTTGGGGAGGCCGTACATGCGGGGTCTTAGCGATCCATGTGGTCGAATTCTTTCATAAACAGCCCGTCCGTGCCTGCAAATCTGAAATGCCCGCTAACAGACCAAAGATAGCCAAATGCGATTCAGCGATTGGTCTCCACTTGCTGAACAATCCAGCTTGCGCACAAATGTCCCGGGCCAGAAGCGCAGCGCATTTACGCTTTCTGGAAGCCGCCTACATTCAATCGCACGAACCCCTTCTGTGCAGACAAAAGGAGTTCGTCCAAGCTTTGCGATTGTTCTGAAATTACAACGTCTGGGTTGCGTCCGGGTTCATTGAGTATAATATAGTTGATTTCAAGTAATTTGTTATATACCTGCGTGATAACCTGATGAGTGCAGGTCGAAAAGCTTCGTTATCATGTCTCTTTTTCGTGCCATATTGAAATTTTGTAGCACCAAGAAATTATTTATATTATATTGATCATATTAGCGAATGCGACAATATACGGATTGTATGATTGATCACAACTTCTTTTTTGTTTTGCATTTTTTCCCGTGCCTTTATTTTTTTAATAGATTGATAACGTTTAAAATGGATATTGGTATACCAGAATTTTCTTCATAAGGTTGTACACTATACGAAAGCTTGTGAGTTCGCTCACTGACAATCGGCTATACAAAGAAAACACAGAGTCACGCGACATAGAGATCACTTTAAAACACAAATCAAACAATACTTCCAAGTGTAATCAAAATATCAGTTTTTATTTTGGGTCTTTTAGAATCATAATTATTAAAATGCTTTATTTAACTAAGATTCATCAAAAATAATATGCATTATAAAGCTGAATACGCGTTGTAATTTTATTTCTTTTTCATTTCCTTCCATACAGGGTGGGGTTCAATTCAGGGAAGGCGAGCGTCTTGGATGTACAATGCATAAACAGCTACAAGGTTTGTAACTTTCTAAGAGGTTTTTAACCTCTAACGAGACCCTCCTCCGATTGATGAACAAAAAAAAGTATATGAATTATGAGGCTCTTTGAAAAAATACAAAAATAAAGCGTGTTTTTTCGAGTTTCTACAATTTTATGAATAGAAATTTGTCTAACGTGAGGGTAATTATGTATCTTACTGACTCATGCTGTTTAAAATGGATTTCTATATTCTGTTTGGAGCCAGAAAGGCTTTAAATCATATACTTTGATACAGAATTAATGACCTTCAGGCTTTGAACAAACGTAATGCATGTTGGTGTTTGTTATAGCTGATACTACTTTATAATTATAGCATTGTAGTAAATTGTAAGTGTCTGCTATGGCCACTAACGATACAAAACTCCAAACACTTTCCTTCCGTCGCCTCCCCGCACTAAGGTCGTTACTGACATGTATGTTGACAGGGGAATAGCTGGAGGGCCAGGTATTACCCCCCCCCCCCCCCCCCCCCCCCCCCATTGCAAGAAAGAAAAACACAAAAACATTAAGTTTCTTTTCCTTTTTACTTTGCTCATTTATTTATATTTATTTCTCTTTATTCAACACAGATGGAGAAATGCTAAAAGTAGCCGAGTATTACGCAATCACCGACTCACTGAATCTCTCTACAGGCTCAGGCAATAAGTTCAAATGGGAAGGTAATAGTTCATTCTATATCATTAAAGGAAAATAGATTAGTGTTTTTGTATTAGAAAAATGCAGATCATTTGCTAAACGAATTAAAATTAATGACCTCTTTTAGTTAGTAAATGGAAATTCATTTTAATTTTTTTTTCTTTATTGAAGGACATAATTTTGTAATGTTCTCTTTACTCCCAGTCGAGACTGATAGAAAACAGATTTTTTTACTGACTTTTAAATCTCACAAATTGATTCATTTTCCTTTATATTTGACACATAAAAAGGTCAAGGCCCGCCCTCTGACGTTCAAATGCAGGAGATTCTCAACCTCCATGTTTCCAAGATAGTCTTTGCTGTTCTTGCTACCATAGCAACGGCAGGCATCATCATGGCGTTTGGTTTTCTCATCTTTAATATGAAGAGCAGAAATCAGAGGTATCTTTTTGTCTTCATTTAGATTTCATTTGCTATTAAATTAGCATATTACGCTAAAGATAGTTTCCTATAAACACATGTAAACCGAAAGTTGGTTTTTTTTTAATCAAAGTGGGTACAATCACAAACGACAAATCCACTTGTAAATCATTGCATTGCAACATGAATCATATTCACTGTAGCTCAAATTTCGCCTTAATCATGTTAATCAGATTTTCTTTAAAACTCTGTTCTGATCTATGTTGTTCATACACGCAATGTATGGCTTGTCATTATTTGTATGCCAGCGTCATTATCATCAAAACCATTTTAATGCTTGGAATAGATACATAAGTGTCAAAGAAAATATATTAGTATGTTTCTAAAGGAATATCAAGTTGCAAAATATACTCAAAAATGATGTACAATGGTCTGTATAATTATGTTCAGAGTATGGTTAATGATTATTATATACATATACATGTTGTTGTTGTACTGTTATTACTACTTTTATTGATTGTAAATAATGTATATGTGTTATTTTAAAAATGAAGATGTATGAGATGTACATTTTCAATTAATTTGATTTATGTAATCAATTTTACGGGGCTAACCTCGATTAGCATATGCTATTTGTTAGCTCCCTTTACCAAGACGTTATTGTGATTTTTACCAAGATGTATGTATCATTGTGATTTGGTAATAAACTCATTCATTCATTCATATGAATGTTGTGATGACCTTTCATCTCAATAGGTTTATTAAGATGTCGAGTCCATTTCTAAACAATCTAATCATCATGGGTGGTATACTAACCTATGGAAGTATCTTCCTTCTCGGCCTCGATCACGGAATGGTTGGGGACAACTCCTTCAAAGCAGTATGCACGGTAAGATTAACTTTCCCTTTTTCTCCAATACGCAAATCATTTTCCTTCGTTAGCTATGAACAAAAAGTTATCCATGCATTAATCTATCGAGAGCCTAAATTAAATAACAAAAAGTTTCAAGCCTGCCCGTGCAGTCTAAGAAAATGATTTAGATTGTAAAGAGATAATAACATTTTTGCATTTCTAAAGTTAACCAAGTTTCTGTGTGTTTGTCTTTTGTCTCTTGAAGGAGAGAAAATGACAAGGTTCCCTTCAAACTCATTTTAACTATTCCGAGACAACTGACCACATTTTGTGGTTTGGCTTAATAAACTTTTGATTCAGAGTTCTGAAAAATATACCAGATACATAAGTATATAGAAAGAACTTTTCTTTTTAAAAAGAATGTGCATATATATATATATGCACGTACTATGTGCATTTCTGTTGCATGACTATATTGCGTTTTATGCCAGGAATTTTGAAAACGAGAATAAGCTTTAGAATCCTTAAATTGTTTGAAAAGTTCGAAATCATTATTCTTCATCAAAATTCGGGGGGGGGGGGGGGGCGATTTTTCGACAAAACTCTTTAACAATGAAAATTGTTTTCAAAGACATTGCTTCTTATTAGAACTATGTAGCACTAAAAGAAAAGTATTTTTGTTGCCAAGTTGAAGAACAAAATGTGATACATTTAGCCCTTAAATAATTCCTATCCTGAAACATTGTGAAAGGGGAGAAATTCCTTTGTACTACTTAATATTCGAAACATTTTGCATGGATTATGATCCATGTTTTGTATTCTTCATACAGGCCCGTGGTTGGTTTCTGTGTATTGGATTCACCCTAGCATTCGGAGCGATGTTCAGTAAGACCTGGAGGGTTCATCGTATCTTTACTAATATCAAGATGAAAAAGAAGGTACGTGGTGTTACTATGGCTGATGAGTTGTGATTTGTATAACATACCAAGGGAGCTAGACAGTAGTCAGTAGAGGTCGTAACATTTATTCTGACTGCCCAGATATAATATTACTATCCCCCCCCCCCCCTCCCCTCGTTAAGTAAATATGATTATTTTCAAATATAGCTTAGTCTAAAAACAAGAGTGTTGAATCACCATTTTAGAGGACCGAGGAGTAACCACTTTATCAAAATGCTAGATTAACACTTTTAACATGCTGGATGCAACACTATAAAGGCTGAATACAGCATGTTAAAAGTGTTAATCCACCATTTCAAAAAAGTGGTCACTCTGCCCTTTCAAATGGTGATTCAACACTTGGGGGGGCGGTGAGAGTGTACCATCAAACATTAAAGCAACAAAGTATATTTCCATCATCAAGTGATTTTATCCCTTCCACACTGTGACTACGACATCTCACGTAAGAAAACTTTTCTTGTCCAGCTTTTCTGTGAACTTCCTCGTGATATTTGACTAGCCAATAATAGTTGAATCCCCTGAACTAGTGTTCGGGGATACTATGGATTTGGCATCGTCGCGCCGCGTCCGCCGCAGAGATTTTTTTGTGAGCGCTCTACCGGCTGCAGTTTTTGTCGGATCACCTTCAAATTACGCATGGAGGTGCATATTATGGTAAGATGAAGACGCCTATTGTTTTTGGTGTGGGCAGAGTCATCATGAAGTACTGACAAAACAACTAAAAAATGACAACAGTACAAAAAGGTCAAATTTGTCAGCAGTGATACCCGAGGTCCCAAATTGCCACTTTATCCATATCAGTCACAGCATTTATTCAAATGGGGGATGGGTGACGGGTTCGGGGGATACATGTACTCGGACTGGTGCCACCCCCCCCCCCCCCTCCGCCCCCCCCCCCCCCCCTCCGAGTGCTCTAGTTTAGTCAGTGTGAATAAAGAATTATTTTGTCAGACGAGTGACAATATATATTTCTTAGTATTTTGAGAAGGTTCTCATCATCACTTTCTTGAGACTACACCAAGTAATCCGTGACAACAAGCTGTATGATATAGTCGGTGTGATCCTCACATTAGATCTTATCAACATTAATCGTTGTTTCATCGACTACCGCAGGCAAAAATATAATCCCTCTAGATGTATAGTAGGACATATTCCTATATCGGAAATATCTATCACTTTTGAAAAGCTTCTCAACATAGATCTTTGTTATACCGCCTACCCCAGGTAATCCGTGACAATCAGTTGTATGCCATCGTCGGTGTCATGCTCGTAGTCGATCTTATCATCCTGATAACCTGGCAAGTCGTCGACCCCGTCGAACCTCGAGAAGAAAGACTCGATGCTAGGGTAAGTTCGACTGGCTTCAGTTTCTTTGAGTATTCAAGAGGGACGAGAGAGTGTCCAAGGCCTGTCGTTATTATTGATTCTGAATGGATAACGCTCAGAATTTCGTTTGGAGGAAACTCTTTGGGTGTCCTGCGGGTGTTTCATAAAGCTGTTCGTAAAGTTACGAATGACTTTACGAACGACTGGAACATGTTCTTGGGTGCTATACTAATCAGATTCTCAATCATTTAGCACAAGAACTGATCACCAGTCGTGCGTAAAGTCGTGCGTAACTTACAAACAGCTTTATGAAACACCCCCAAATTTTGCGAAATTACCAAGTTTCTTGCTGTGATATTGGCCGTTTTTCAATTTGCAAATTTATACAATGGTACAATCATGGATGGGTAAATTCTTAGTATTTCATCTTCAAATGACTCGTAATGGAATCGTTGACTTCGATAATAAGATTGATCTGCCGACAGAAAGTTTAGCGATAAACAATTGATTTTTTTCGCATATATTATTTTTCTATCAAGGCGACAATTTGTTGCACATTGGAATCCTATTTACTTGTAATATATTGTTTATTTATCACCTTATCTTTTGTTTTATCATCTAGACGATACCATCGACCAGTAAGATTTAAGTCACTTATGTTTTGTAGGATATCGGTTTCTGTTATTGTTTAATTAGTTCATCCGGATCGTTTATGTCATTAGGAATTAGATATAGGAATTAGTGACAGTTACAATTTCCTCATCACAGTCGCAAACTGAAGTTTTTTGCGGATGCTAGAAGATGCGATGTCAAAGAACTGGTACGCGCTCACATCTCTGTTGTCTCTATCATAAGTAATTATTAAGTATTTTAACTAATTCTAATTCTTCCTATCACATTGGATGTATTTCTTTTCTCTTGTCATTACAGCAAGATCCTAATGGTCGTGACGTCATCTTGATCCCAGTGATGTTGAACTGTAAGAGTCAGAGGACGATGATTTGGTTGTCTATTATCTACATCTATAAGGGCGTTCTCATGGTAACTAATTTTTAGATAATAGCACTTTCTAATGGTATTATCTAAAAATCCCTTTCTTTTCTTTGGCGATTTTTGCACAATGTCCCACTGTCAAAATTCCTCACGTACTAGTTATTTTACTTGTTAAACAAGTAGCGCGTCCACCAAAAGTTTCTGCACGTCACGAATATCATTTTAGTAGGAAGACATTAATCTGAAATGTCCTCTCCATACCCAGTAGAGAACGTGAGGATCTAATAGACAACTATTTTTCTAAACTAACTTGTGAAGTGTTCCTTGGGTTAATGTAATTATTTATTATTTTGTCCTCAGATTTTCGGCCTGTTCTTGGCATGGGAGACGCGACACGTCAGCATTCCCGCCCTCAACGACAGCAAGTATATAGGCATGAGCGTTTACAACGTGGTGATCATGTGTGTGCTGGGTGTATCTCTGTCATTCGTTATCAATGATAACCCGAATGCTTCTTATGGCCTTGTTTCAACCTTCATTCTATTCTGTACAACCATCACTCTCTGCCTTGTATTCGTACCCAAGGTAAGTTACAGACCGAGGTATTGGTCCGAATTCACGCAAAATGTTTATTTTAAAGTGGCATTAAACTGGTAGAGCTTGAACAGCGCCATCTTACAGTGATTGCTAAATTATAATTTGAAAATTAAGTGCATTTCATTTTTCATTTTGACAAACCGCTTGTTTGGATAATAGTCAAATTATATATTTAAAACTATTATTTTTGACTTGGCATTGTGGAAAATTGTGTGCAGGTACATTCTAAGTTTTTATAAACTAGAATGGGGCATGATGGGAAAATGAGAGGCACAAGCACTTCTCAAATCCTGTTGAAAGATGGCGCTATGTATGAGCTTCAGTTTACTGTCACTTTAAGTCATGGCCTAAACCATGGGTTAAACCTCCGTCGTGGACTACAATAAGCGTATATAAGCGCATTACTGTACGCCTATTGGACTGGAAGCCATGGGCGTACTACGATTATGCATGTTTAAAGTAGCTATCCAAAGAAAATCACAAATATGGCAATTAATGTATCACTAGAAACTGGGAAGCTTACAGATGGCAATCGTATAAGTTTTATGTCAACTGCGTATATGATGATTATAAAAACAACACAAATAAAAGCTCTTCTCAGCATCTGGAATATCCGAGGATTCGCCAGAAATATAGCGAAGTTTTGATGTCGTCACACTAGGGACCAATCCTGCTTAAGCAGACGACGTCCTATAATGAATAAACGTAACTGCAATGCAATTATTTATCAAATTATAAAGAGTTTGGTACATTTAAACATGACCTTATTTCACACCATTCTAAAAGGGAAAGTGAACCGATTCTGATAACTAAAACCGTTTGATAGTAAATACACAGGAGAAGGGTCAATGATCAATGAAATAAACCCCACTTTCAAATTGAAAAGCCCTCCGAATAATATCACAGATTGTATTCGTTCCCTCTTGAAACGCCGAACATGCCCCGGTGCAAGCAGCTGAAAATACAATGGCGTCTTATTTTGTTCACAAGTGACTGATTCCTTTATTTTTTTAACGCTGCATTTTTCATCAAAATAATACCATACACGAAGTTAAGAGTGAGGCAACAGACTAACATTAAAGGACAATTAACCCCACGTGATATTCTAGATGCACCTATTGTCTGCTACGTCTTTCCATGGAGGCTGCCATTTTGTGCATGACACGGATCATTAGGTACCATATGCATTGATAATAGCCTACCTTTACAACAGATACGTCGCTTTGTTCTGATTGTATTACGATTGTTATTGGCCATGGGCCTAGATAATTGACGACCCATGAGTTCTAATAGCCATCCTGTAAAGCAGATTCCTCGCTTTGTTTTGGTATTGTTACGATTGTCTCCGTCCTTGACGTCAATTCTCCGTCCTTGACGTATATTTTTTATGAAGTATATTTTTTATGAACAAATTAAGACCTTTTAAAAAATATATAAAACTAAACTTACATTTCAGAATATGTGACTTTATCTAATATATATTTGTCCTCTAAAAATCAATTACAAGTTAACGATGAAGGAAATTTTACTTGGGATGAAAAATATGTTCGTGTACACATAAAGTAATGGCAGCCCCCTTATTATTGCTAGCAGACGATAACTTGGCTGGAAAATAGTGATTTATATCTATATCCTGTGTTTTTACATGAAATTGCATGTATCAAATAAGAGGCATATACTACACCATTCAAAATAAGCTAATTCATACGCTGAGGTTAATTTCCCTTTAAGACTGACGCTAGTCAAGTAAGAGAAATAAGTGAAGAGGAGATGACAAAACAGGCACTGAAAAATGTGTAAGATGTTATGGGACATCGTCTGCTTAGACAGGACTGGTCCTTCGTGTGTCGTCACACATCTCAGCAGCGTTCAAGGAGCTCTTCAGCTGCTATATCGGGGGCTGTATTTTACCGTTTTATAATTGATAATAATCATTAATTCAAATGTTTCCAAGCGTTGAATTTGGATAACCTTGTTTAATTTATGCCATCTATGCAATAATAAGTATTAAGCCAATAATTATTTACTTTGATGGAATTTTCTTGCAATGTGATCTTTAACCAAACCTCTTTCATGAATTCTCGAAAGAGTTTTATTTTAAACCATTTAAACCTCCATAAGCGTAGAACGCGCATGTCATCTTGTCCAATGGGCGGACAGTAATTTCGTCGGCCTTATGCCAAAAAGGCCTTATCACTGTATAAAGTCTATGGCCTTAAGGCCCTTTTGGCATAAGGCTGACGATATACGCTTATTGTCGCTTAATTTAGTCCACAGCGGAGGTTTAAACCATGGTTTAGACCATGGTTTAAAATAAACCTCTTTCGAAAATACGGGCCTTTATCTCAGGGGCAGCTCCCCATCCACCGCACATCCCGCCCACCACCCCTTTCCATATTTGGAAATCAAAGGGCTGGTCACATTAGTCCAAATAACGATAACGATAGCGATATTTTCGATTAAAGGTACAACCTACAATGTTGTGCGTACGTGTGAATATGCTTGTGTATGTTAATAGTAGGACAGGTATTGGGGTAGACCTTTGATGAAAACTCTCGTATTCGTTATCGTTAGTGGACACATGCGACCAGCCCTCTACATACATTAAACAAAAAAACATTCAAAACCGTTAAGCAGTTTTCCGTCCCCCATTCTAAAGGTTTATAGGCTCCCAATTGGGTTTTGTTTAATACATGTATTTTTTTCCATGAATAACTTTCTTACACTGCAGCTCTGAGTGCTATCTATATAAAGAATTAGCTCACGAAGTAACTTGAGACCGTTTGAAGCCCTTGATACGGGACCGGGGTTTTTCTAATTTCGCAATTGATTATAATGCACGAACTAAAACCCGAGTCCTTTCTTTTTAATCGAACTTACATCCTTAACTTAATACTTTTATAGTTTGTGTAGTTAAAATAATGATCTTGAAATTGAATAACAAACGGAAAAATTAAATCAAATCTAAATCATTTGACACTCCTCCAGGTTATAGAGCTTCGGATCAACCCAAATGCCAACGAGAGGATCCGTGTGGTTGGCACACTAGATAAGACCAGGACTTGCTCTACTAATGCTGGAACCATGGACTCAGACTGCAGGTTAAGAGGTCTCGCCATCGAGAAGAATGAACTCGCAAAGAAACTATCCGATGTAAGTCAGTCGTTGCCATATTTGTCGTTAACATGATCGCATATACTTTCATAAAAACAATCTTAGACAATTCCAATAGCCTAATTGTGCATCACCTTTGGAATTGGACCATCATAATCCGAAGAGATTCTGGAAGCAATAAAGTAGGGTATTGACATTTCCCTCTAGGTGATTTCTTGGAGGTCTTTGCGATCTTGATGAGTGTTGTTGTTTTTGTTTGGTCACCTTATAGTTTCAGACGAATCCCCTTACAGCGAAGTATCTTCTACAACTTCTATTCCGAAACCCTCGGTTCGATGTAAGATTTCCCTAAATCTAGAATGAATTCATCATGTTGCTGCATAACCGTACATTTTTGACGTTATTTTTTCAGTTGACAGCCACTGTTCGTTTCTCGTTTAAACTGCACAAAATTCATAGTGTCTTTCTCGCCAGGTAATAGATTAATATCATTATAAGATAAACTTTCAACATTCTTCTCCTTCTTTTTCTTTTACTCACAGCAAACCAAGATAGTCAAGGATCTTGAGACGCAGTACACAAAGATTGCTCCCGAAGATGCCCCGCTGCTCTTTAGCGATGAGTGGTCTTCTGGCGTTGATAACTCAACGATGTCTGCTAGATCAAGAGGTAAGAAACTTCATGGACAGAAGTAATGGTTGGCATTATGGTTCATGAGACCAACGGAAGTAGATCAATTGGTCGTAGGCCTGACGGGTCGTAGAATCAATGATTTGAAGAATCAAAGGGTTGTGTGACCAATGAGGGGCAGGATCAAAGTCTTTTAGGATCAATCGGTCTTAAGACCAAAGGCCTGTATATATAGCACCAAAGGATCGTAGGACTAAATGTTTGATGCACCGAATGGTTGTAAGACCGATGTGCCTGAGGACCAATGGACATATGACTCTTAAGAATCCTTATCGTCAAATGGGGGTTGGACAAGAACGCAAACTTTTGATCTAAAGATACTTTGATATTTTTTCTTCAGTTTCATTAAAAGAAAACACTAATAAAAGATTCTATTAGACCAATTAGTTGGTCAAAGGTTAATACTTGGTGTTGACAGACAGTGTTATTCACGCTTAAAACTTTAATCAAAACGGTCGAGTCACTTGGAATTATCATGTTGTAACTCTTGTTCTTTGTATTTGTTAATGATTTTTTAACTTTGAAGACAAATTTACTAAATATTGTGGAAACCTATACAGACGGTGTTTTTCGGAGATGTTGTTGTAAAAGAGATAATCAAAAAACAATATTGTCTTACAAAACCTGACAATGTATCACCCATGTCATTATCTTCCCCCCCCCCCCTCTCTCTCTCTCCTCCTCCACCTCTTCCTCCATCTCCTTCTCTTCCTCTCCCCTCCCCTCTCTCTCTCTCCTCTCTTTCCCCTCTGCAGCTGAAAGTAATAAAACAGCGACCTCTCCCGTCAGCGTGACGTTCAACGTTCATTCGTCAAAGATCAACCATACAAAAGAGTAAGTCACTCTCGAGTTTCTTTCTTTTCCACTTTATTTCTGATAATGAATAGGGCCTATTCAACTGCATGATAATTGTTACAATCAGGGGCGGCATTAGGGGGCAAGGGTCCTTCAACATTGCTTGTTTGAACTTTTTGAGAACTGTCCCCACCCCCACCCCTCCCTTAAAATTTGACGCATTTTCATTTTTTTCGACTACTCATTTAATGAGTAGTCGAAAAAATAAAATTGTTATTCTCTCTTGGAGGATTGTTTGGGGAATGTTGTCCATTTCCTACATGTTCGAGTTTCATGATGATACGAATTTCAGCTCGCGATTACTAAGTATACGGTTCTTTTTAGTTGGTTGATTTTGTTTTATTATCAAGTTTGATATGTAATGTTGAACTGTATATTGCACATCATATGTATTTTGTTTTATGTTTCCACGTTATTTCTTAAATCTTGCGAGAATTTTTGGTACCTCTTTCATGTTTCGTTTCTCAATGTTATTTTGTTTTATTTACTAATCCATCATTCGTCTGTCGTACAATTTTTAATTTCCTTATGTACTATTGTGATATATCTTGTATATGGTGTGTCATAAAAGATAATTTGTTAATGTTGTGTTATGTGTGAGTCGATGGTAGCCCGTCTGTCTGTATGTTAAAACCCATGTCTTCCCTTAATCACTGTACCTCATTGCAGAGCAGCGGTAACCCCTGCCATGACGTCAACTCTGAGTGCCGCCCCATCTCTGATCCCTCGCTGGTCTGAGGAGGTCAATGATGACGACGATGATCATGAATCGGACTCCATGGATCTCTACGCGAACTTCGGCGGCGTCTACATTGGCCCGCCTGATAAACAGGAAGACCCTCTCACTGACCCGCTGACCTCTGACATCACTTCCGCCGGAAACACGAATTCCTTGGATACCATGTGCACAGATGGCATTGCGGAGATTCATCGTCCCTTTGATGACGTAATGGGGTTTAACGATTCCATGGATATCGGTTTGATCGATACCCACGTCCCTAAACATTCAGGGGATGTTATCGATAAACTATCGCCTGTACAGAGTGTGAATGAAAAGCTGTCATTGTCTGGAAGTATAAACGATACCTTTGCTGTTAACGATATCTTATCGTCGAATAGTAGTATGAACGATACCTTTAGCGGTTTGAATAAAAAGGCATCGTCGAATTGCAGTGTTTCGAATGGAGGGAATACCCCGACCATTCAAATTTCAGACTTTATGCAACCAAGTTTACTAGATTAAAATAGTCTGATGTGGTACTTTTTTTTAACATTTGTCATTAAACTCATACCAAGCGTTAAGCCATTCAAATATGTTAATATATGAATAAAATGCTGGATAAAAAATTGGAAGTAATCCCGCATTCGCTTTAACCAATGTCTTCTTACTCTTATGCATTATTTGGTGTATATATTATTATAAATATTTAAGTTTCATTATTGTTATGCTTTTCTTGTCGTTTTATTTTCGAAATGAAGAACTTTCTCTTCAAGAGGAGGTGGAGTTTTAGTTGTATGTTCTTGATTCTGATGGCTCAAAACTTCCTTTATACCAAAATTTGAATTTTTATAGGCGTACACAATAAAAGAATTATTAATCAGTGTGTCACATTTTCAAAGAATTCCTTTTCACTTTTCGCTGCAAAGAAGCTTCTTCCCTGATGCAACCAGGCTATGGAATGCTCTACCACAGGTTGCCGTCTCCTGTACCTCTCTGCCAAGCTTTAAGAGAGAGGTACTCAAGATCCAGCTCCGTTAAATTATGACTTTTTAGCTGCACAGAGTTTACTGTAGACCCTTTTTATCGAGACACTGTACATACACCTGCACAATAGTACGAGGATACACCTGATGGTGGCCTGTACTTATGAAGAAGAAGAAGAAGTGAAGAAATTATATTCTCTTGTTCATACAAATTACACGTAAGTCTAAATGATAACATTTTCTTGAACTTATTGAATGAAATACATTCTGTGAGTTTACAGATACTGGTTATAGGCGTATTAAGGGCTCCTTTCTGGCTACAAATTGCTAAATTTCGGGGTCCCTAGTTCCGAGCATTGGGCATGTTGGAAGGGCCGGAGTGGGATTTCAGGAAAAATAATTCCAGAGCCTTTTCGCTATTTTCTTTTTGCTCCTTATATCCTTATACGATCATATGCTTAGAGTATATTACTGTTGCAAAATTCCCTCCTTCTTTTTGACAATCCTGGATTCACCTTTGTCTTATATTGTTTCAGAATGTTATTATTCTTTATTTAATATCCAGTAATATAAGGAAAACCCTTTTCAAATAGAATGTTTTGTGTAAAGGCCAAATGTCCGAAGTAGAAGCAAAGTGTTGATAATCTTCCGCATACACACTGCGTAGTATCCGGTTGAAATTTTCTTTCGACAGCTTATCTTCAGTTGAGGGAAAATAGTATTAATTAAAATCATTCTGATTTAATGATCAAAATGTCTAAATTGTTTTTATTCCTCCTTCTAGAGAACTGTGGGGAAATATATCAGTGGACTATCGATAGATCATTTTCTTTCTATTAATAAAAAAACTGAAATGATATGTACATGCATGAAAAGTGTAAAAATGAAGTGTTATATTAGGCCTATACAAGAACGCGATCATTGTTCCTTTGTTCTAAAATAAAAAATCGCATCACTCATTTTATTAAGAAGATTTCATTCAAACATTAAAAGCCGTTGTATTATATCTGCAAGTCCATCTAATACTGATGTTAAACAATAAGCCACTTCGGAGATGCAATCTGAGCATGAGCAGATAAAGGTCATCTGTACCAAATTCTAAAACCCACTGACACTAATATTCGATATGTGCTCATGAATGTCATGTAATCATTATTCAATTATGCACTAATGGTGCATTCCATGATATCCAGGTGGAAGTATTCTTTTTAAAGGGGGAAACAAAAGCTATTCATGAGGCACCTCTATCACTCCCAGAGTTATTTTTCTGAAGTGCACATAAAGGGACCCTCCATGTCTAAAATATCTGTGGATATTTGGGCTCATTTGTACCATGCGCTAACCCCGAACTGGCTTATTCCTAAAGAATATAATTACGTTCGATATTATCACGCAGTTGCAGATCTCTTCGTCTTTTAGGATGAAATGAAGTATATATCACAGATCTAATTCTATAATCGCAATGACCGATGCCTTCAGCCGACACATTTAGAATTGAAAGTAGACTTTTATCTCATTAACGTTTAATGGGAATTCTTAGATAATATTTCCTGAAACAATTACACATGTAATGTACAATAATAAACACATATGTACAGCGATACAAAGTTAACAGATACTGATACATGCAATGACAACTATTATAATGTATGATGAAAACGCTTATATAAAACAGTAGTCTTGCCTTAATGACACTTTGTAATCTATTCAGTCGTGACGTCATGGACATCTTGAATCAAGTTAACCACGAACAAAATAACATCAAAAATGTATTTGAAGAAAATATATTATTCATTGTAGTTGAATCATTTGTTTTAGAAATTCCTATCGGTATAGTTGTTTTTTCAAACATTTTTTTTAAATTAGTAATTTTAAGTGAATAATGGAATATGAAAAGCATATCATCATGTCTTATACCGAATGAATAGTATAGAATATGTCATGTGTGCTGCTACAAGTATAAGAGAGAAACATTATAACATAATATATCATGATAATGTGATGTATATACTATGTTCTGAATTGTATATTTGAAGTATAACTATATACGTGAAGATTATATTGTCATTAACAAAGAAATGTTGATATGAAATAAACTCTCTTTAAAAAACAGTTATATCCTGTTTCGAATTTTGATTTGTGTGAGTAAACATACCAGAATGTAACATAATTAATCTCTAAGTATTTTTCTTCTTTTTTATCTTACAATTAAAGGCTTGCGATAACGCCGTGTGATAGCTTTTGTGAAAAGGCTGTTGATAATTATTCTTTCGACAAAAGATCCCACTTGAGCGTTTAGAGGAAATCAGAAAAGTTAAAAAGAAAGGAAGGACATGAAATAGATGATGGAAGGTTGTTTTTTATCAATATAATTTGCACATAAATTTTATAATTATAATTTGTCTTTAAAATTTATAATCATATCAAGTGGTTTAATCATTCTCATCCTTATAGTTTTGCAGAAGATCATAATAATCTCTATAGCTCAAAGAGGACACCTAAGCAGAAGGACAAACAACATTCGGACTTTGTCCAGTCATATCTGTAGAATACAAAATTCCTTTGGAAATTCCCAGTCGTTATCATTATCTTGGGATTAATAAACGTAAAATAAATAACGTAATAACGTAAAAAATTATCCCGGAAACAAGTTCAACCCGAGTTATTAACTAAGGCAGAAAATAAAGCACAAACATTCTTGCTGGTTCACAGGGTATTTCATAGCAAACTTTTCTATAATCCACGGTATATATCCATGGGTTATCCAACCTCCACAGCTGGTATTCATAAAAACGTATTCAAGTTAGTCCAGTTTAAACCATGATTTATAGGGTTTAAATTAAACCATAAACATCAGTCGGTAGAGATACTAGTAGCCCAGTAATTTATGAAGCGCCAGGTGTCGACCTCTCTTATCTATGTAACTAAATCACCAAGCAAAATTCATGTCCTAATGAAATCATTTTCATTTCGTCTATTCATTCTTTTACAGAAGCACAGTAATTAGGACAGAATAAAGATTTTGACACTTAGCGTTCCATAAATCAGCGACTATAAGTTGAATCAGGTTTAGTCCGCCTTTATGATTATCATATCCTCTGGAAGCATTATTTTGTTCATGAGCTAATATCGCATATTTCGGTTAGGATTAAAAAAAGATTGTAAGCATCTAATGCAATATTTAGGTCAATGTGAATTTTCATACAGCTAAAGTTTACACTTGCCAATATAGTGGTGGCACATAATTGTACAGCTGCGTCTTTAATGATAAGTATAACCTTTTATCATGATTCTACTTTGGGTTTTTTTCTTTACTACAAATAAATATAAAGAAAGCAAACAAGGAAATGATTAGTGCTATTCCGATGACAGTCGACCCAACTTCGGAAAACGGAGCACAGTTTTATATACTCCGAAAACGGCTTATGAGTATAGAGCCCTCATCGTTCAGTATGAGACAGTGTGTACAAAGGGCATGTGGAAAATCTTGCAAAGTCAACCTGCCAACGATATACATATTCCGATGAGTGCAAAAATCTTCAGTATCTATATTAACAGAAATGAATTGTTAAAAATCAAGACAAATTTTATTTATCGAGACGAGTCTGAAGGTCAAAATGACAATACATCTGATTACCACCTCACTATGAACATGACGAACAAAGAAGCGGACAAAATATACAGCTCCTCATGTACCTTCCACACTTGCTCTGGCAGACAAAAGAACATCCCTTCAGGGAATCCCTTCATTGCTATTATGTAAAAATATGTAGCACAGGTGTCACACGCATATGTACCTGTTCTACTTATTTTACATAATAGCAATGAAGGGATGTTCTTTTGTCTACCAGAACAATTGTGGAGGGTGCAATGAGGAGCTGTATATTTTGTCCGCTTTCTTTGTCATCATGCTCATAGTGCCTGTACCATGTGTATTGTAATTAGTCCATAGCGATAATTAGACTTGGTGAGACATTGCAATCCAACTTGCTTGATAATATATTGATGAATGACATTTGTATTCCGTTTTGGTTTCGAAATCAATTCCATTAAATTTCACGAAATTATAATGTTAGCACCTTTTCCACACTTAAGTTTGTTGGGGGATGTGCATCGAACTGGGGCTATTCATTCCTCTCTTTTTTTTTCGTCTTTCTTTTTCTTCCCTTTTCTTCTTTTTCTTTTTCTTCGTCTTCTTCTTCTTCTTCTTCTTCTTCTCCTCCTCCTCCTCCTCCTCCTTCTTCTTCTTCTTCTTCTTCTTCTTGTTCTTCTTCTTCTCCTTCTTCATTTTCTCTTTTCCATGTATTATGGGCTAACTCTGTGAGAGAGCTAGAGCCTTGGCCCCTTGTCTTTTAATCCCCCACTGAATAAAACATCTATAAGTTCTCAGCTCAGCGCTTCTAGTTTTGAATTATCCGAAGGAGAGAAGCTTTCAGAGAAAAAAATCAATAGTGATATAATGTTGTATATTATAGAGCGTTATCATTATGTTATTAGTGATATACCAATCGCGATTCCCAGCCTAAAATGTAAGCTAGCATTCATGGCATTAGAGAATGAAAAGTTTGTTGAAAAATCACAATTTTCTTACATGTACATTTTAAATGAAAAGGCAGACTCTCCAGCTACTCTCAAACGTTCTCTTGGACTTTTATATGATACATTTGGTGTAAATAAAAAGATGAATCACCTTTTGATAGCTGGCGATGGTGCTACTGTTCGATTACTACTAAATTTGAAAACTGAATATGGAGAATCACTAGACTGGATGATCCCTTACCTTGGGGATTGGCACATATTGAAGAATTTTCAGTAAGTGCTTATGAAGATTTTTTGGGATGGTGGTCTGAAAGATATAGCGAAACAAACCCACAAACAAATGACCCATAATAGTCTTGGTAATTGTTCTAATTTCAAGAGGACCCATAGATTTATTTTACAAGTTTACGAAGCAATTTTTATGTTCCAGTTTCAATGTTTCCTACATCATAGAGATAGTGATACCGATACTCAGTTTAGCAGGGATAATTTTGTGCAGGAAGTTGGAAAGCTTCTGTCAAATAAAGAGTATAAGAATGGAGATTTTAAAGGACTCCAAGAATTTTTACTGAGGCAGGAACAATTTTGTGAACAATATCTGCAACCCTTGCAGAATGAATATATTGATTATTGTAAAGATATGTCTGATAAATACGAAACGTTCATATTTTGGAATCAATTTCTGTTTAAGGACTGTCTATGTTACATTCACCTTTGGATTGCGATAAGATCAGGAAATTGGAACTTGCGTAATGCAGCACTCAAAGATATGGCACCTCTGTTTTATGCATTTGATCGACAGAACTATTCGTATCTTATTCCCGCTCATATCCGCATGTTACATACTCTACCAGAGTATATAGTAGATCATTTTCGAAGTGGAGCTTTTGTGAGCAGCATAACAGGTGCTAATTTTTCGATGGTAGCTTCAGATGAATCACATGAAATGTTGATAAATAAAGATTGTAAGGTAGCTTTTTCCCATCATTCACCTATTCATGTCGAAAAAATATGTGCTACATTGCAGTGCCAAGCTCAGTTGGTTACAAAACTTGAGGAACAGATAGGTGTATCTAGAAAAGGTAATTTGCAACGGGACCTTCAAAACTCAGTTATCCAATCTGAGTTTGCTAATGTGAAGAGTTACTTTCAGGTTGTATGTAAAACTTTGATGTTCCTTCCTAATCAGCCAGAATCATTATTTCATGTTTTCACCAATGTTTTGGCCAGTCCAGTCCAACGAAAATCCCTAATGACATACAGAGAATTGGGTGAAGAAGCTTATCTCTCTTTTTGTAGAATACGACTTTTGCGAGATACTTCTGTTAAGAAGCTGGTAAAGCGGAAATTCAAATTGAAGACCTTTTCAAAGGAGAAAGTAAGGGCTCGGAAAGTTGGTGACCTAGAAAAGGAAAAACGCTTGATTACACGTTGTTATAAGCGAACGTTGGCTTTTTATCAAGAACATCAGACGCCTGTATCCAGTCTTTGTCAGTTCACTGAAGCTCCTAGGGCAATATGTTCTCCTAGCGGCCTACCAAACAAAGGTGCCAAATCTGTTATATATGACCATTTTGACAAGCGCTATACATCAGACTACCAGATAATCAGTAATACTTTTTCCTTTAGTGATTCTGATGTGTGCATTATCATAGAAGGTATGAACATAATTTATTCGTCGCCATTAAGGCACTTGAAAGTGTTTGAAGAATACGCTCTTTTTTGGATACGGAGATGGATGCATACCTACTTTCGTAAAGGATATCAAGAAGTTCGAATATTATTTGACCAATGTGACACTCAAGGGATTTCCCCTAAAGGAATTGAAAGAAGTAGACGTGATAACACTTATGAGAGCGATTCAGCTAATGTTTTAGAAAGCATTGATGACAACGTTCCACTGCCAAATAATTGGATGAACTTTTTGAAAGTACGAAAAAATAAGCATGCACTTTGTAGATATTTGTCAAGAAAATTTACTGAGTGTGCGCAGTCATTTTTTTGCAATAGTGGGCAGGTTTTTATTACGTCAGGAGGTTTCCATGTAGGAGAAAAAGAAATACCTGAATGGAGTGGTGCTATTGTTTCTCCACAAGGAACAGAAAAGCATGAACTTGTTCGCAATCATGAGGAAACAGACTCCCAAATTTGGCTCCATGTATCAAGCACTTCATGCAAAAATATCCATATATACTCAATTGACAGAGATATTGGAATGATTGGGCTACCACTTGATTTACTTGATAAAGAAGTTGTTGTACAGTTTCGAGCTAGAATTGGTGATGAAAAATATCTTCACCTAGGTGCATTGCAGTCGGCAGTTTTGAAAGATTCTGATCTAGGACAGTTGATTAGCAAAAATATAGACGTTAAAAAATGTCTTCAAGTATTGTATATATGCAGTGGATGCGACTTTGTTTCTTACTTTGCTCATCTCGGGAAAGGTATCTTTTTCAAAGTATTTTTGCAATATGCTTCATTTATATCAGGGAATCTCACATCAGCATCTCCTGGTCACCTTTCTCAAACTAATCTGAATGTTGACTCTGATTTAGGTTTGTTGGCTTTTTATCGATTGATATTATGTGTGTATTTTAATGCCAATAGATCGTGCTTGCATAATTTTAGTTCTCCAGTTGAACTATTTGATAGTATTCAAGTAGACACTGTAGAAGAGCACCATTCAGAAGCTTTAAATATTGTGAGGAAAGCCTCAAGGAAGGGGGTGTATGAAGATGAGCTGATGCCCTCAGACAAAGCCCTTCAACTACACTGGTTGCGTACGTGTTGGGTCAGTACTGTTTGGGGAAATGTAATGCTCAGCAAGTATATGTACCCTGACATTACGAAGTATGGTTTTAAAGTTTCACAGCATGATGGAGAGGTATTAGTTGATGTTGAGTGGGATTCTGCTGAAAATGTAAATAAAGTTAGAGAAAATGTTGTTTACCTTACCCGTGGATGTGCATGCTCTAAAAACAAATGTAAAACTCGACAATGTAAATGCAAGAAGCAAAATAAATGTTGTGGTCCTGGCTGTCGATGCAAAGGTTGTGAAAATGTTTCTAGTTTTCAAACAGTTCAGAATCAAAAACTTCGAAGTGAAGATGATACTTTTGTAGATGATGATGAAGAAGATGAAGAAGATGAAGATGATTATGTATCTGGTGATGCTTATGATATTGTTATTTGCTTGCCAAATATTATGCCAAAGAGATTTTTTTTTTACATACATGTATCCATGTAAATAACATATTTATAGATATATTAATCTATTGATTTGATTTGATTCGTCAGGTATATTGCAATACAAACATAACCATGCAGGTACCATGACAGGATAGCCCATGAAAGCCGAAATGGCTTATTTCCAGTGGGGTCCTTACCTAAATAACTGATTAAAAAATACACTAAGAAAAACACATTAGTACGGCTACAAGACTATCGTACACGTACGACAAGTAATAAGAATGTACTAAAGTAGCAAAATAAAACATAACATTTTTATAAAGTAGGCGAAGATTACATAAATGTGAAAACAGGACTTACTCAAAGGAAAAAACTATATACAGAAAATCATAATGAAACTATCGATAATAAACGTTGGTTACATAAGTCATATAATATAGGAAAAAAACATCTGAGCTACAAAATAGAGAGGAGAAATATAGTTATGGAGTAGACACATTTTTGTGATGATGCTTCAATACCCTTTTAAAATGTACAAAAATTCTTAACTGACTTAACATGATTTGGAGGGGAATTCCAGAAAAGAATACCGTTAAAATAAAAGGAATTTCCAATTTTACCTTTCCGCTTAGGCATTACGAAATTAAATTGACTATTTCTAGTGTCATGCCCATGAACACTTGAAGAGCGAGTAAAATTATTTGAAATATAGTGATCTGCATTAGAGTAAAAAATCTTATGTACATGGTGAATTAAAAGTTGTGATCTAAGGTTTACATGAAGAAGACCAGCTGTTTTAAGTTCACTCTTCCCAATGTGTGTTCTTGGTGGTAAGTGATTGATAAATCTTACAATCTTATTTTGAATTATTTTTAACTTGTTTTGATCCACCTTGCCTAGACTGCAGTACCATGCCGCATTATCATAATCAAATAAACATTGTATTAAGGAAAAACTTAAAATGCGTCTTGATTTTAAGTTCATGCAATTTTGATAACGATACAAGAATTTTAGACGAGCATTAGCTTTTTTTGACAATACTGTCAACCAAACTTGAGCAAGAAAGATCACTAGCTATATTTAGTCCTAAATACTTCACAGAATCCTGTCTCTTAATGAGTTGATTGTTATAACTTATATTGAAATCATCAGTATACTTCAGCCTACCCCGCGAACAAAACAAAATACTTTCGGTTTTACCAATATGTAAGCTAAGCTTATTTGCCGTCATCCAATTAACACAGTTTGATAATTCTAAGCTAAGTTTTTCCCTGATCAGCTTATGATCAGTACCAGAATACAGTAACACACTATCATCCGCGTATAAAAGTAATTTACTGTCGTTGACACAAACACACATATCATTAATGTAGCACATGAAAAGAATAGGACCTGATATGCTCCCCTGGGGAACTCCGCATCTTATGGGCATAGAATCGGATAGTACATTTTTCAACGAGACAACTTGATGACGATTGGTCAAGTAAGACCTAAACCATTGCACACATGCAGAATTTAAACCCATTACTTCTAATTTACTTAACAGTATATTATGGTTAACGGTATCGAAGGCTTTTTGCAGGTCAAGAAGAACCATCCCGACAAAACGTCCTTGGGAAATTTCGTTCCTGACAAAATCTAACAGGAGAATAAGACAAGTTTCAGTGGAATAACCATTTCTAAAACCAGATTGAAATTCGTATATTATTTTGTTTTCTTAAAAGTAGTTCTCTCATTGGGCATACACACATTTCTCTAGGACCTTCGAGACTATACTTAAAACGCTAATCGGTCTATAATTGCTAACATTAGTTTTCTCTTTCTTTTTATAAAGGGGTGTTACTTTTGCAGTTTTCATTTCATCAGGGAAGGTGGAAGTTGAGATAGATAAGTTAATAATGTAAGTTAAAGGTTTATACAAATATTTAGCTCCATCCTTCAAAAATCTGGCAGGTACCAAGTCAAGCCCGGTACTTTTTGATATTTTCAACTTATTTAATTCATCTAAAACAAACTTTTCTTTGACAGGAGAAAAAAGAAAACAACCTTTCGAATCGCCCTTAGTGTCGTATAATTTTTGTATTTTAACACTGGCCGTTCCAAATTCATTTGCGCTGCTATCTGGCAGATTACTAGCTAATTTTTCTGCCACAGTTGTGAAATAATTGTTAAATTCGTTCGCTATCCTCATATTATCATGACATAACTCCCTTTGGATATTAATAACATTCTCTTTAACATTCTTTTGTTTGTTTTTACAACCTAAATCTTTCAGATTCTTCCACAAATTTTTAGAATCATTCTTAAGCTCATCAATTTGACTGTGGTTTGGGTTTGTATACTGCCCTATTCTACATGTATGAGCATTCGCATATGAAGCTGTTACATGCTTGTATAAGATATTGCCACTGAGCCAGAGTAGATTTTTGCATTCTTATGATTGCTTTTCTTTTGGATCACATGCCCAATATCTATATTCCAAATATTTGATGTCTTTCTTTTGCTTCATACATTGTATTTTGCAGCTTGAGAAAAAAAAAGGACCATGTGTTTTTACAGTACTATAGAACACGGGTGACGTAATATGGCCTTGAAATGCTTGCCTCTGTTGAGATTACATATGTAATTGTTCTCACTATGAAGTACATGTCCACAGCTTGTTCAGTAGATGGCTTGAACATGAAGTACTAGTATTGATAATTCATGTTGTACATATGTACTTCCCTTTTTTTTTTAATTTACTTGACAGTGTAGATCGATGTTGAACTTTTACCTCAGTTCAGAAATAACTTGAAAGTGTGTGATTAACATGTTGTATTCATGGAAGACTGCATACATTATTTATAATATTCCTTATGTACTGATACTTATAAAAAGGGACTACTACTCATTTGACCATGGTTTTGCAATATTTATTTGCAGTTCATTTTGAAGTGCATGTACGTGGACATGTTCTTTTTGCCAAACTAGTATAAAGTGTGTGAAACTGGTCCTCTTTTCATTCTTGCCTACATAATTTTATATTGTAAAGCTAATCTGTATTCTTCATTTAAGATACATGATATGTCTTAATAAAGTTCTTCGTATGTTCGATGAAAAAAAATGAAAAGAACTTATTTGACTGTTATTACAGTGTATTTCTGTTCTTCAATTTTATATGTTTTTGTGTAATCATGTAGCACAAGACACACAAGAAGTTCAAACATAATTTTAATTTTAAATGTAATTAATCAGATTTAATAATAAAGAAAACACATTCAACATTGCAGCCATGATATTAAAATAATATAATTACAAAATTAAAGACATCAATTAAAATACAATATGGTTTAAAAATTGATTCAATTAAATACAACAATAAACAAATTAAAAGTAACACTGGCAATAAAATAAAGAAAAATAAAAGAAAACTGAAAAATTGCTACGCAGACAAATCTATAAAATGTCCAATCAAACGATTACAGATATACACAAACATAATATTGATAATTATATATTCTAACTTGAAGTGTAATCAGATATTTGAAATTCAGATACATTCGGATTTATAACGACGTATTTGAAAACATGTAGACATTAATTTAGATACAAGACAGAAAGTTCATTAGGCAAGACTGTTAGTGTTAATTTGAGTTTGTTATTTTGTTGAAAAATAAATTAAATGCCTTCTTTCTTTACTCCCCAATGCATCTCAGTGGTGTAAAATACTTTATCGGGATCAGTAATTATCCCTCAAAACAAACTAATGACAAAAGGGGATGAAAGATAATAAGAAGACACATACGGCACGTACGTGCATGGTTTTTTTTTGTTAGTCACGATCACCTAACTGATCGCTCTGAATTCATACACAAAAATGAATACATGGGACAACGTTGAGTAGGATAGGAGTTTAGAAAGTGCTCGATTGTAAATATTTTCACTCCAAAAATGTCTTGAAGTTATGTTCGTATCAATCTTTTCTCATTTGGAAAAAAAAATTGACGATGGTTCTTTTTTTAAATGTATAATTCAGTAAGAAAAGATAAAAATATCGTATGTTTTTGTAAACCGCCGTTCGTGAAAAGTTCGATGAACCAAGTACGAACGCTTCAGCGCAGCCAATCAGAGAGCTTGCTTCGGCTGACAGACTACAGCCTCAAAATGGACGATACTCTCGAAGAAAGACACTTGGAATTGGACTTTTATTTCTGTGTTCCTGACCTGTGCATGAAATTAAATGACAAACCATCCGTATGTGTCGGCAGAATATATATCAAAATTGCTTAAAACACCAAAATAACTCAGAGTCGCGATAAAAACAATGGAATTTGGAGCATTTGTTTGCACTGCATTTAACTATGCACCACAAATCAAAACGCCGACTGTAAATAAATAAATAAAAATCCACTAATTCCAGCCGATTATTATATCATGAAAAGGAGCATCTTTTCTTCTACTGGAAAATGTGCACTTTGGATAGGTTTTAAACTTGGTCATAGGTAATAATATTGTTTGAAGCGGCAGATGCAGTGGCTAATTACGTATACAGACACATATTAACGTGCCGCGGTCTGGCTGTTGGAGGCAGCAGCACGGGAAGAAGGGAGGAGGGGGACAGGTAAAGAGAGAGAGAGAGAGAGAGAAAAGGGGTGAGACAGAGGAAGAGGGGGAGGAGATGGCGAGAGGGAGAGAGAGAGAGAGAGAGAGAGAGATCAGATTAGCATACATTCATGCTCCAAACTGTACCGTTGAACCAAGGAGTTGCTTGAACCCGTCTGATATGGCGGGGCCCACTTATTATTGCTAGGCTACAGTTTCTCTTACCTTCTTATCAAATTCAGCGTTATCAGTTTCGAGTAGTAGAAAAGTCCAACAAAGAGCGTGATAAGAAACTGGACATATCTGGCAAGGAAGTCGTGTCTGTGACGTAGAATGCATTCGTGCACATTGCAACAGATTACAGACATCATTCCTTTTGAAGTCTATTAACATTAAACGTCATTGCAGAAACAGAGAAGGACATTGATGTTTGTCAACTCCTGGATACGGTTTTGATGCTCTGATCGGTGAAACATATTGATATATTCTGAAGATTTTACAAGGTATACAAGAGGACATAATGGCAGGTAAGTGGATCATCGTTTATACCGATGTTTTAGGAGGATTCTTTTCAATTTTCATCTGTACACTGTAAAAAATTACTGTAGGAAGTACAGTAAATTACTGGCAATCCGGCTGCACAGTAAAATACTGTATCATTTTCTTTTTTACAGTTATATACTGCTTTTTACAGTTTAACTGTAGAATAAACAGTACAATACCGTGAAAAATACAGTAATTTACTGTGGAGCGGGTTGCCAGTAATTTACTGTAAATTCCTACAGCAATTTTTTACAGTGTATGGTATATTATGTCGGAGTGCCAGGGGCGTCACGGCGTGGCGGATATTTACTTATTTATTTGTTTATTTCACTTCTTTATGCAGGGTAGTCTTTCAAGTACATAATAAAAAATGGTTTGCCACAGAGCCCTGATAAATTAAAAACTATACATGAAAAATACATAGTTACAGTTAAAACTGTACAAAATATCACATTGTAAATAATAATAATAATAATAATCTGCTTTTATATAGCGCCTAATACATCGGTGATGTCTCTATAAGCGCTTTACAGATATATTATTACTCCGGTCATCGGATTCTGGCTTGCCCGCACACAATGTATGCACATTCTCCACTCCCTGGGGAATATTCCAGCAATGGGCCGTGGCGCTCACATTGCTAAGCAAACGACATTTAAAACAAAATATCATGAGGTTTATGCATGGTTTAGATAATAATAAAAATCAACGATCAGAAAAATTAAACAAAACACAAGACAATAAACTATCTAAATATAAACATAATCGACACTTCACAAAAGAGCAACATTGAAATAATGATAATTACATTAACATAATATTGTAAGATATGAAAATCAAAATTATATTTAAAGATTCAATGAACATTAAAAACTGAATAAAAATTAAGAACAATGAAAAGGACTGGTATAACTACGGTAATCGTGTCATAACTCATAATCATATTTCACTTCATATAGAAGACAAGAGTGAGTTGGTGGACCCGTCCAACTATGGTGCTTACGACACTGCGTACACACCTAGCCCCTATGGTGCCCCAACAGGTGGGGGTGCACCTCCGGAGTATTATATTCCTGACTACTCCACACAAGGACATGAGATGCTTTCAAATGCACCCCAAACAACAAGAGTAGCGGTAAGCGTTGTATATATACATTAATTATACATGTAAATATTATATGCAATACACATACATGTGTATGTGTAAGATTTTTTTACATTTTAAAAGGGTATTGAAGCATCATCTGAAAAATGTGTCTACTCCATAACTATATTTCTCCTCTCCTTTTTGTAGCTCAGATGGTTTTTTCCTATATTATATGACTTATGTAACCAACGTTTATTATCGATAGTTTCATTATGATTTTCTGTATATAGTTTTTTTCCGTTGAGTAAGTCTTGTTTTCACATTTATGTAATCTTCGCCTACTTTATAAAAATGTTTTATTTTGCTACTTTAGTAGATTCTTATTACTTGTCGTACTTGTACGATAGTCTTGTAGCCGTACTAATGTGTTTTCTTAGTGTATTTTTTAATCAGTTATTTAGGTAAGGACCCCATTGGAAATAAGCCATTTCGGCTTTCATGGGCTATCCTGTCATGGTACCTCGATATGTTTGTATTGCAATATACCTGACGAATAAAATCAAATCAAATCATACAGGGTGAGTACGTAAATTCAACCCTAAATGTAGATGCAATCAGTACATATATATTTAATCGAATATACTCATATCCCGTTTCCTTTAATTGGACACCTTAATCATTAAAATCCAATCGTATACAGCTGAACAGTACCATTTTCCCTATTTTGTTTTTAATTCTTTTTTTTTTCTCTTGTTATAATTTAGATGTTTGTGAGTGTTTAGGTTCATATTGTTTTTGTGCCTAAAGCAATTTGGTTCTGTTTTTCTATTGTCTAATGGGCGATCCAAATTCTACAGGTTTCCTAACCTTCATGGAAAGCCCTGCATAATTTTGTATATGTATTTTAATCTATCGTTACCATGTATATTGATATTATCTTGAGAAATAAAATTGAATTGAATTGAATTAAATATTCATGTCAAATTTGACTCTGCCTAAGATTTGAAGGAAAACCCAAGGTTGGCTGAATGATCTCCATTTCAGTTGAATGCACTCACAAATAATATAAATAAATAACTCCTGAACACACTCAGCCCAAACTTCATTCAAAGGCGATTCTGACATACTTTTTGAAAATGGTTGGTGCTCAATTATCCGTCATCGCAGTTTGGTGAGCAGCCTATGAAATAAAAATA